>JAHRBU010000048.1:0-160053 GCA_019677095.1 Aureobasidium sp. SLJ-2021a
CCCCCACCCCCCCCCCCCCCCCCCCCCCCCCCCCCCCCCCCCCCCCCCCCCCCCCCCCCCCCCCCCCCCCCCCCCCCCCCCCCCCCCCCCCCCCCCCCGTTTCAAGACGCGCAGAGCGACAGATTGATATCGACAAGAGACGACGAAACCATTGGAAATGGAGGGTATTCTATCCAAAGAGGGAATGATTTACACATAGCAATCACGTGGAAGGTTCCACCTCGGCCACGGTGTCCTTGACGACCTTGGCCGATGCAGGCTTCTCGAAGCCGTAGACTTCGAGGTGCTCCCTGTGGTATCTCTCGAGGTCCTTGGCAGCAAGATCTTCGTATTTCTAGAGTGAAAAGGTCAGTCGATGTGTATAGAAAGATGTGCAAAAGTCAGCTCGAACCTTCTTCTCGCTGGCGGAGAGGGCCTTGTACTCGTTGGTAATGTCTCTGGAGGTGTCCTTTGCGCTGATGCCACGGAAGTCACCAGAATTGAGGCGTTCTTTGTGGTATTGGAGGTAGGAGCTGATGGGCTTCTTGACCAGACGGTCATCCTTGATGGCCATGTACTTTGACTTGTTGTCGGCGAGCATTCTGCGCAAGCGGGAACGAGCGATGTTGGCCTCGAGGATTTGAGAGGGAGTGTGTTCGTTGAGCCATTCCTGGAACTCGCGCAGGGACTTTGCGTTGTGCTCGTTGACAAGGTGATTGAGGTGTTCCTTCTCGCGCGAGGTCAGGTTCTTGAAACCCTGGGACAGAGTCTTTATGTAGTCGGGTGCAGGACCGCTGCCGGTTTTGGCATTCTCCTTGACGTAGACGGACCAGGTGTGGAGCTGTCTGTACTTTGGGGGAGAAAGAGCTTGGGCTTTGAGCAGCTTGATTTCTTCCTTCTTCTTTGCCTCTTTTACGTGGGCGCTGACTTCGGCCTTCTCTTCCGGGCTCAAGAGCTTGTAGGCAGCCTTCGCATCAGCTTCCTTCTGCGCCCTCTTGGAGCCTGCGGCGGCGGACGTCTTCTTGGCGGTGGTGGAGCCATCGGCCGGTGTGCGGTATGACCTGGTTGCAGACAAGGAAGATGCGACTATCGGGGTCGCGGCACGCGCGTGAGGGAGAGCGGCGCGCGCAGCTGAGCGGAGCGGAAGACGGAGCGCGAGCATTGTGATGGTTGCGGGTTGCGCGCGTTGGAACAAGTAAAGACCAGATGGAGCTGTGAAGTTGACAGGGGTTGTTACGGCTTTGGAGGAAGTTGTGAAACGAAGGTAACCAGACCAAAGACGGAAACAGCAGGATTGAGCACTTGTTGATGTTTGGAACGAGGAAAGCACGAGGTTGACGACAACCACCACAAGCAGGCAGGAGCTACCGCCAAGCCCAGCGTCACGAAACTTTAAACCTCGCCGTCTGTCACCGTCCCCACGAAACGAGCGAGTTCGAACCTTGGAACAAGGGGGTGCCTCTTTCTGCACAAGTAACATTTTGGACCATGTCTCTTTTCAAGCAGTCTCGTATACTTTGGCAACTCACGTATCTCTCAACTATATCATAAAACGAGAGTAGAAGGTGTCTTTTGATTCCGAAAATGTCATCTGAAGTGGAATGGTCGCAATCCTCCCATGCAGTAACAAAAGCCGAAAAAAAAAGAAGAAAAAAAAAAAAAGAAAAAACACTCCTGCGATGATTTGATGCTGGCATGCGCGCAGAAGGGACAGAAAAGCAGTCGAAGGAAAAGGATATAAAAGAAAAATCGCTTTCCTCCTTGTATTACTCTATGCAAAGTAACTCTTCCACAACACACCCTCCAAATCCTCCAGTTGTTCGGGTTGGAATACCTGCAATGATGTGTTAGCAATCTACTTCTTTGTTCTGTCCAGTGATAGTAATCGTTTCTTACCTTCAGATCCACATGCCAAGTATCCTGTCGCACCTTTCTGAACTCGCTCAGAATGGTCTTGACAGCTTTGCCGACGACACCAGGGTCGTTGGCTGCCTTCATGGCAAGCGTAGCCAATGCTTCAGGCAGCCACTGTGGAGGTGGACTGACGTAGGGGAAGGCTTGCACCAGCGAGCCGAGACCAAGAACAGCAGCGTGGCGTGTAATGACAAGGCGGTTCTGCTCAGGCGTAGGCGTACCAGGAGGTCCTGCATTTCTACCACGCTTGGGCAGAGGGTTGTTTTGAAGCAACTCTGTGAAGTGTGCCTTCAAGTCTGTGACGGCTCTGTCGCGGAATTCAACGGGCGAACAACGGATCATGCCAGAGATGGTTTGGGCTGCTCCAAGGCGGACTTCAAGCTGCGTATCGTGCAGCATGTCTCTGACGCTGTTGAGCAGGTACTCGCGACGCGAAGATTCCATGATGAACAGGTAGCGGAAGTAGAGCACTTGGATGTTGATCAACGTACGCAGGCGTTGATGCCATGCAGCACTTGTTCTGCCAATCTCTACAAGACTCTTTGCGAGAGCCTCGTCCTCACCCTTTCTGTGAGGGATGTTGGGGAACTGCTTGAAGACGCTCCAAGCATGAGATTGCAGTTCGGGATCTTCTTTGACATCCATCATGTGGAGGAGCTGCTGCATAAAAGGATCAGGCAAGAACTCGATCAGCGTGGTACAATCATAGTTGTTGACTGTTGACTCTAGCCAGTACAACACGGTCTTACTGGCCTGTGTATACGGTGTCGGAGTCTGGACACCAGGAGGTCTTTCTTGACGCCACTTCTCGAGTCTGTCAAAGACGTCTTTGATGGTCGCGCGGAACTCTTCTGTTGCTTGGAAAGGCCGTGTGCCGATAGAAGATGCAGCATTTTGTGTTTCCATAAGAGTTTTGACATCTTTGTAACCTTCGTAGTAGCGACTGCGATATATCGATGACAATGTGTTGCCAATATTTTCGCGAACGCCCTTGTAGGGATGATCAAGATGTTGCAGGAAGTTTTCGAGGATAGGCTTCTCCTTTTGGAAATGCCAGCCAAAGGTGCCGATGACAAGCTGTAAGAGAGTGATCTTGGAGCTCTCCTTGAAGGCTGCATTGGTCGACATATCCAGCCTGAAGCTGGAGAAGTAGTCGACGAGAGGCCAGCATCGTCGCGGGTCTCTGGCACAACCAGTGAGAGTCAAGAAACTACTCCAGTATGACAAGTTCTCTGGAGTCATACCGTCCTGGAAGACACGTTGGAGAAGAGGGAAGACGAACTCCCAGACCTTCTCTTTCACCTTGGGTTGGCAATCCTCTGCGGCGTTGATAAGAGCACCCATGATCTCCGCAGTGGCACGATGTTGATGCTTGTCACTTCCGTCACCAAAAGTGGCCTTAGTGAGGTCGACGACATCATCAAAAGTTGCTGGTGTAAGACCGACCATGACAAGATCCAAGACCCAAGACATGACTGTGCAGTTCGTCGTGCGGAAACGATCCTGGTTATCACGGGGTTCTTGCTTCATGTAGTCGAAGAAGACGGAGATCCACTGACGGTCAATGTGCTTGCCGATGCGCTTGCGGGTTTCGACTTCCACTTCATCGTAATCAAGCTCGACAGCATGGTTCTTGGAGACACGCATCACCTTGTCCCAAACCAACCAACCAGGGTACTCAGAATCGACATAGTACTCAGCTTCAGGTTGCGAGAAGGCATCTAGGTACTGCTTAGTCCAGCTGGGATCCTCAGACTTGGTTTCGACAAGCATGCGGTCAGGCGGGAACTGCTTGTCAAGAAGGTAGTTCTCATACTTGTGCTCGGTCATAGATCTCGTCTGAATGAGACTGCAGATGGCGAGCAGTGCGTTCGCAAACAGTACACGTAATGAAGGATGCGAGTCAATCACACCCTTCACGACCAAGTCGAGCATGCCATCCGAGGCAATAGTCTCATAGCGGTAGTCAAGACCGATAACGAGGGCTGCGACACGTTGAGCCTTGCGCCAATGCGAGTCTTTGATCATTACAACCAACTGGGAGGAAAGTTCAGACTTCTTTCCCTCGATCAACATCCGGCGCTGACGAATGCGGTCCTGCTTTGGGGGAAGCAAAGCCTTGGCATCTTCCAAGGAAGTTGCGACCATCTTAGACTTGTCCGAAGGCTGAGTGTTGCTCTCAGCTGGCCAGACGTTGTCGACGGTCTTCTCATCCAAGATGACCATGCGATCCAAGGCTCTGCACATCGAGTGTACCTGGAAGTTGGCGTTGCTAACGAGCTTCTGGATACTGGGTTTGTCAGTCTCTCCCACACGAATGAACAGCCTGATGAGCCTGGGAGTGAACTTCCAGTTGCGCTCAATAGGACGAGCCAGACTGCCGAAGAGCAGAGAAAAGACGGCACCCTTGATGCGCGGGAAGTCCGTCTTGTTGATGGCATCCTCCAGAGCGTCTAGAAGAGGAGGGATGATGAGAGGCTTCGCTCCGATGATGCACTGGACAGCCGACTCAGATGCGGTTTGAGCTGTGCGTCGGATATCTGTGTAGACGGACACACTGGACTGAGCTAGATCGAGCAGAAGTACCTTGTCAAGGTCCGATGCTGCACGAGGCGACTCGTTGTATCTCAACCGTTGGAAGTGGTACAAGTTGGCACGCCTGGCGAGAAGAGGTCGTGGATAGGCCTTACGCGTACCACTGAACTTGTAAGGTTGAATATCTGCTGAGAGAAGACGACTCAGTCTGTCCAGGACGTGAGCAGATCGTTCAATACCAATATCGATAAACCATGAACGATAGGCTGTGTAGAGTGCGTTGAAGCAGAGAACATCATCTTGTTGATGTTGGGTCAAGAATTCATGTACGCGGTGCAGAGTTTCACCAGTGAGGCGACGTAGCTTGTGCACTGCTTCGTAGTGCGGGCTGCTGGTCTGGAGCGGATAGCCGGTAGGATAGATGAAGGTCTTGCGGATCTTGTCGTCGTCAGGCTCAGCTAGGTCGGTTGGACTCTGTTGAACCTCCTGCTTGGGCGAAATACTGCCATTCACTTCGGTGTCATGACCACTGACCGGAGTGACAGATTCGTCATCCGAGCGGAAGAAGCAGGAAATACCTGAGATGAGCAAGCGCAAGAGGACAAGGTTACGAGAGACCTCGTCTGACCAGTCCTTGCCTGTTCCATCCCGCTTGACAGGCGAGTTGTGGTTGCTGGTCAATGCGTTGAGTGCGTCGATGGAACGCTTGCCTTGGTACTCGAAGATTCTGACGGCGAAGTCTATCTCAGCTTCCTTGGGCACATGCCATTGCACCTGCAGATTCTTCGGGTCCGGCAGCTTGGCCCAATCACTCGGCTGCAGGCCTTTGCTTAGATCTGCCTGATCATACAATGAGTAGTCGGTAGTGTAGGTGACAGTCAAGTTGAGCAGCAGATGATGGACAAAGTTCGAGACATGAACAAGAGGGATACCCTTACACTTGTCTTGCATGTAACTAGCAATGTCGAACAGTTCATCCTGGAAGTCAAGCACATCAGAGCCTACGTGGACCACACACATGCTTAGCAGACTGATGTTCCACACGAGAGCACGATCACGAGGAAGAATCTCTGAACCAGACGTCCTGCTCGAGCCAGCGCCGTTCTCATCAATCTCGGTTCTAATGCTGGAGATCAGATCAGGCAAAAGACGACTCAAAGCCTTCTTGGGAGAGACTTTGACTAGAGTATTGCAGATGAACGCCATAGCATCACGAGCTTGGTGCACGACGTGGTTGGTAACAAACTTAGCAATCTGCTGCAGGGCAATGTCGTAGAGCTCAGGCGACAAAGCTGCGAGCAAAGGCGCAAACGCAGCAGGCAGAGTGTTGACAACATTCTCTTCGGGGGACCCGCTCTTGACACGAGAGGCATCGGGCAGGTTCTGAAGCAAAGTGAACACACGACCGAGGAAAGCGATCAGGAACTCAGCAAACCCAGCAGTCGACGAGCGAAGAATGATCTCTTCGTCTTCATCGGTAAGCTCGTTCTCATAATCCAACTCGATCTGAGAGCCTTCGGCCTCGAAGCGGTCGACTTGCTGTGTGATCCATTCGACTGCAGTAGCAGTACTACCAGACATAGGCTCGCCATCCGAGTCCGTTTGGGCGCTCTTGGTGAGGTCGTGTAGTGGTATGTTGTAACAGACAGCCTGAACGAAGGAGAGCGAATTCATGGTCTTGTCGAGATCGTTTGCATCAATACCAGGAAGAGCTAGGCCAAGTAAAGTGGTCAGATGACATCTGAAACCTTTTGTACGAGCGATGATTCTGGACAGCGTTTGAAGAGCACGAATGGATGAAGTGGTTCTGTGCACCTCAACCAGTCCTTGCATGGCAGGATAGATTCTTTGTAGAGCGCCAGGAAGGACCAGGTTGGGCTCAAGGAAAGCCAAGCATTGCAGAGTAGAAAGGGCATAGTTGACAGCAGTACCACTCTTGGAGTAGATGTTCATGAACACGACTTCTCTCAAGCACATGACGAAGCGTCTCCGTAGCTCGGGAGTCAGCTTACGCTCGGCAGGCATCTTGTATTCACCACTCTCCTCCCTGTTCCAACGCATGACGAAGAAGTCTGCAAGGTAGTAGACAAGTTGCGAGAGCGTTTTTGTCCAAGCACCTGTATTTGAAGGGTGGAAGAAAGTCTCGATACCCTGGATCAGGCCCTCGAGCTGGTGTAAGATGGACCTACCATCCTTGACGTCAAGACAAGCCGGTGAGAGAGACATGATGATCCATCTTGCAATGCTTCTAGATGCAGGATGCTTGCGAGGATCACGCTCGAGAAGAGCGGACAAACCTGCACCAAGGTCGATGTTGATGTGGTACGGCGATGAGGCCTGACCGACGGGGATCTCGAGCAATCTCAGAATGGAGGTAAAGACCATGGACGTCTGCTCAGCGGTGTAAATACCGTGCTCGCCGAAGGGGACATGTTCAACCGTCAGACAGTCGCGCGACAATCTAGAGAACATATCGAGGAAGCGCTGGTCGGTGAAGGTCGAACGGTTTATTATTGACCAGAGGTGGAAAAATGTTGGAAGGTAATATTGAGGCTGGAGCTTGGGTTGGTTCGGCGGTGGAGCGTGGGTTGGGAAGAAGAGGTTGACCAGGCCTAGCACGACGAAGGCGCTTTCCGAAGGCGACATGGAGAAGAACGGGAGGAGCTCGTCGAGGATGGCAGGGATCTCTTGCGGGTCGAAGAAGAGCTGGGCGAAGGTGCAGATCTTGGTGAGTGTTCGAATGCTGCGCTTGCTGGAGAAGGTGTTAGGTGTCGCAAACTCGCCGGGCAGCACGAAGACTTTGATCTCTTGGTATAGCGGCCTCCAATCGAGTACCAGATCGTCTATGGGCTTGAGGTAGTGGCGGCGCTTGGTCAAGACCATGAACATGCTGGCAAAGCGCTCGGCAACCGTGTACTCGAGGCCTGGCGCGAGAGCAAGTTCATAGTAGAGCTTGGTCAGGCTGATGCGCTGTTGACGACTGAGGTCGAACTTGAGCGAGAGCCATCCACGGATCTCCTTTGTCCAGTGCACCGCTCCCGGCACGAAGTCACCCGAACCAACGGCAATGTACAGGTGCTTGATCATGTCATCCACATCTTGCTGTCTTTGATCGGCCGTCTCGGTCTCGTAGGGTAGGTACTTTGTGTAAGGAAAGACGCGAGGGCGAGTTCGACTTGACCTATTGTCGAGGCCGTCGGGCGTTGTGGTTCTTGACATGTCGGTACTGGAAGGGAGGTTCCTGTCGTTGGCGACATCGAGCATCTCGGAATCTCTGCCGGGAGGTTCGGCATGATGCCCGGGGTCGCTGTTGGTGACCATGTTGTGTGTTTCGATGGGCTGTCTACCACTTCATTGGAGGGCGAAACGCTACGGAAGCTGACGTCGCTGTCGATGGTGGTGCTCACACGACCCGGAGGCGCGTGCAAGGTCGTGGAAAGAGGGCAGTCTTGTACAGAGTAAAGCGGCCTCTTTCTGCAGGGGATTTGCTTGTGCAACCAGTGTCTAGAAATGATAACAAAATCGCCCCTTTGATGAATGCGATGTTGTGCACTCGTCTTGGGTGTGTTTCGTTGCCCGATGCTGGAAGCGGAGCTCTCGAGTCAGTCGCCGGCTTTTGTCTTCTAATCTCCGTCCATCACCAAGTCGCGTCTACCATGTATAACACACCTGATCCGATGTTTGACTGGTGTAAAAGGTTTGACCACTTTCGAGAACAGTTCCAGGAAACTGTGAAGACTTGAACGAAAAGATCGACCGTGTTTGCTGAGAAAGCGCTTGTCTTAAGTATTGCTCTTCCGCTAGGCAGTAACACGACTACGCACGCAGCCTCCGTGCATACACTCGCCATTGTTTGTTCGGAATTCATCAAGCTAGGAAAGACACTCAGTCGTCCCCGTTCCGTGTCCCTGGAGTCTCTTTCTCACCTCTCTCATATTCTTCTCTTCAATTTCACCTGTCTTTACTCAGAAAGAAACGCGGTCATGGGCTCATACTACAACATCGATGCAATCTTGACAGATTCTCAGGTACAGGGGACAGGATATCTCTGTTTCAACAGGAAAAACGGCTGACCAATAGATAGAAAGTGCCTTGCACATTCGAACTGTCAGTTCCCAACATGGGATACCTGCAGGGCAACCCAGGAGAAGACGTGTGTCTTGTTTATCCCTCTCGTCTCACCCTCCTCAACCCGCTAACTGTTGTCCCAGATGAAACAAGGCTCCAAGGTAGAGCTACCACTCTGGCTAGCCGAGATGCTGGCCGTGAGCAACCCTTCTGGAAACTCATCACTAGCAACACTTGACCTACCTCAAGCGCTATCCCAACGCGTTATGAATGCCCTCAAAGCAGACCCAAAGACAGTAGACCTACGAGCCCAAGCCCAACACTTCTACAACACCGGTGCTCGGATGCTAGAACTCTTCGAAGAGGAAGAAATGGTCGACATCCTGACTGATGTAAGTAGTTGCATCCACAATTGATCACATTTTCTCATCTCTCATACGAAAAAAAAAACAGACATTCAAACAACGTGCAGCCGAAATATCAGATCAGGCGCTAAATTCCCGAAGTGCATTGGGTGAAGGTGCCGACTTTACCAGGGGGTTGGATGATACAGAACGACAATGTAAGTTGTTGGTGCCCAACCAAAACCTGGCTTTCCAGAAGATTAATCTGTATGTTGCTGCAGTGTTCCGCGCCGCTCATGATGGCACCAACGCAGTCAGGAAATGGTTCGAGACGTCCCAAAAGTCTTGATGCTGCTTTATGAGCATTGGACCTGAATTGGAGACTTGCTTTCAGTTCAAAGACGGAGGCACTTTCTCACGGCTTCACAACAGACAGAACAGCGGTGAGATCTAGATTGATCTACACTAGCCATAGCATGCAGCGAGCAAGGGCACCTAGCACCATGCAAGACGACCGTACCGCTACACGCACAGAGCAAGGCAGGTTGACAGATAGACAGCAGGAAGCAGAAGGTCATTGAAGCAGATAGATGGATCGATCGAAAAATAGAATTTCGTGAACAGAAGTCAAAGACAACAGAAACGTCGTTCCTCACCATCTTCCTCACAGCGCCGACACATCACCAGAAGTCATTGCGTGTGTAGTTGGTGGAATCACTTGTTTAACAAAATGGAAAGTTTGGGTATCATTCGAAGGGGTCGTTAAAGAAATTTTTTGCAGCACGACAAAACTGTCATTCTGGTGCCGGAAGATAACTCGAAAAGCTTTTGTTTCCCACCAGAACCCCAGTCCGCAGCCAACGCCAGATGAAAAGTAACAATCAATGCACTTAGATCTTGATGGCGTTGTCAAGGGCCTTCTGCTTCTTCTGCTGCTTGGCAACAGCCTTGGCACCCATGATACCACCACCCCAGTGGCGCTTGGACTCCTCAGTCTTGGCCATGTAGCCATCCTTGACAGCGGAGACGAGCTTGGAGAGCTCGGAGTTGTCCTCGGAGCGGACCTCGGTGAAGGCAAGGACGGCAGCGGTCTGAGATGGATGTTAGTATGTGGTTGTGTGAAAAGATAGAGGAAATGCTCACCTTCTTGTGGACGACCGTTCCGAGACGAGCCTTGCCCTTGACAATGGCGTATGGGACACCCATCTTCTTGCAGAGAGCGGGGAGGAAGACAACGAGCTCGATGGGGTCAACGTCGTTGGGAATGAGGACAAGGGAAGCCTTCTTGTTCTCAATGAGGCCAACAACGTGGTTGAGACCGTACTTGACAGTGTAGGGCTTCTTGGAGACATCCTCCTTCTTCTTGCCCTCGGAGACGGCGGTAGCCTCCTTGGTCAGGCGCTCCTTCTTCTCGGCCTTGGTCTCAGGGCGGTACTTGTTGAGGAGCTTGAAGGCCTGGGCGGCGGTGTTGCGGTCCAGAACCTGGGAGAACTGGGCGATGGCCGGGGGGACCTTCAGGCGCATGTTGAGGATCTTGCGCTGACGCTGAAGGCGGACATACTCGGGCCAGCGCACCATGCGCGAGAGGTTGCGACGGGGCTGGATGTCCTGACCGATACCGAAGTTGCGGGGACGTCTCTCGATGAGAGGGTTCTGCCGGCCATGTCAGCACGCGGGTTTCGAGGGTTAGCAGAGAGGATACTGTCAAACTCACCTTGGCATTCTTCTTGGAGACGCCAGCCTTGCCCTGGGGGAAGGGGGCGGCGGCAACTTTCTTTCCAGACTTAGGGGCCTTCATTGAGAAAAGCAAATCAGCACAATGCTCATTGCTTTTGACTCTAAAGGGCTGCGCTGTTTCCAGTCACAGCCCAAGCCATTGGTCATTGCCGTCTTCCATGTTTCAGGAAGAAGCGACTACAATAGATGTTGATGTCGAACATCATCTTGAATTGCTGCGCTCGCAGGCAAGCGAGACTCGCAAGGCGCATCGGCGCATTGCACTGCAGAGACGACAGCGCTTCAAGGTCCTTGAATGTGGTGCGAGCTTACCATTTTGAATGATTGTCGAACTGGACGTCGGTGGTTGACTGGTTTCGCGGCTGGAGAGAAGAAGATCAGAAGTTCGATCAAGCAGAAGAAAAAGCTCGTGTGCGCTGGGGCCCGCTAAACTCTTGGCAAGTCCAGCCAATCATTTCCCCCTTCCCGATTCGGTAATCATCATTTTTTTGGTCCCGACCTCCATCAACACCACTGTTGCTTGTTTTCCCTTCTCTTTTGTGAGCTATCATTGTGGGTTACACGATCTTGCAACACCACAACCAAGCACAGCATGTTCAGTAATTCTTGCGATATCTCAATGTCTTCCCCTTGTTTTGTGCTGCCAAGCATCCCTCTTTTACCACCAGTGAGCGACTTGAGGGCGGCGCCAGACTCGCTGAGTTGAAGTCAGTTCAACATTTCAATTAACATGGGCAATCTGAGAAACCAAAGGTGTCATCAATGTGCTGTATGAGAACAACTCACGCCTCCACATCGCTGGCAGTATTCTTGGCCGCTTGATGCGGGAAACCATCGGAAAGCTGGTTGAACGCTAGCGGAAAAGACCCCAACCTCTTAAGCCGTGCTTTACCGACTTGCTTAGCTGCCCTCTTGATACATCCACGACCACCACATGCTGTGTATACATCCCGATATCGTGTGACTAAATAACGCAGGTATCTTGGACATTCAAGAATAGACAAGTCCCGACCTCGGCCTGCGATCAAAGACTCACGCTACTGATTGCGTCTTTGCTGGATTCCAGTGACAACATATATCTTGCCTTGTCTCCACTCTCGTATACACGACCGGGCCACCGACCTCATACTTAGCTATCTCTTCTTCTGGTTTCCCCGTGGTGTTCTTCTCGCAAAACCAACAAATTCAAGATGCCTGTCACAGTGCTTTCGGACCACGATGTCCAGAGAGTGTTGCACTCTCTTACTAGCCAGGACGTTAACGATATCCAACAATCTCTTGCCGATGCTCTGCATCAATACTCTACAGCTGGAGAGGAAGATGGCTGCTGCTCGGCCTACCAACCTCAAAGAATTCACATGAACCGCGCCGATGGAGCGACGAGCTTGTTCATGCCTGCATCTAGCAGCTCTGGCATGGGTGTCAAGGTTATCACTCTGGATCCGGTCAAGAAACCAGACACCACCCCGGAATTGAAACGCCTCTCTACCGGTTCGACAAAGTCGTCACATGAAACTTCTACTAGTGGTTCTGGATCTCGGCCTACTTCCAAGTCTGGTCATGTCTCCACTCCTTGTAAACCAGAAGACTCGAAGCCACCTACTGTACCTCGTGGGTCGCTGACTCTGTTTGATAGCCACGGCCACCCCAGCGCTTTGATCAATGCCGAGGAACTGACTGCCTTCCGTACAGCTTTGACCAGCTGCATGCTTCTCAAGAGAAGACACAAAGTGCACGATTTGACCGTCTTTGGCGCAGGAAAGCAGGCTTACTGGCACATTCGCCTAGCTCTGCTTCTCCGGGGCTCAGAAATTCATCATGTCAATGTTATCAACCGCTCTTTCGACAGAGCACGAGACATGTTGATGAAGCTGTACAACCCCTTCCCAGAAGACCCGGAGTATGAGAACCCCCTGGGCCACAAGTTTGGCAGCGAGACCAAAACGTCCATCCTCACAAATAGCCATACCGAATACACTCGCCTGCTCAAGGAATACGTCCGTGATGCTCACGTCATATTTTGTACTACACCGAGCACGTCACCATTGTTCCCTCCAGGCTATCTCCTAAACCCAGAAGGTCGCAAGAAGGGCCGCTACATTGCACTGATCGGCTCGTACAAACCCCACATGATCGAGCTGCACCCAGACATTATCAAAAACGCCGTCGCGCCTCACCACCAACACCGCCACTTCCACAAGCATCAGCAAGAAGGCGGTGCCATCGTTGTCGACAGTGTCGAAGCATGCTTGAAGGAAGCTGGCGAGCTCATTCAAGCAAACGTACTGCCCGATCAGGTCGTCGAGATCGGCGAGCTCGTCATGCTGAGACGCGAGGCCGAGAAGGCGGCGGCCGATGCAGCAAAGAAGGACGATGCCGACAACAAGGGCGAAGGTGTCCAGGTCTCGGATAATTCGGGGTTGAAGGAGTGGCTTTGCAAGGGCAACGTCATTGCTAAGATTGTTGGATTGGGCATCATGGATGTGGTTGTCGGTAACGAGGTGGTCAGAATAGCTCGTGAGCGTGGTTTCGGCACGCACATTGAGGAGTTTTGAGACTGGGGTTTGTTTTCGGCGTTGAGCTTATGCCAGATACGTACCCTACGAATTTAATTGTCTTGATGATTACCCACTACTGGATGCCAACCACAAAGCTTCGTTCCACAACAACATGAACCGAGGGACAAAACAGACCGCCGCACCAACACCAAGAGCAAAACAAACTCTCCTTACTCAGACTCCATAGAGCCCTTTCGAGAGAGGAAAGCCACCAATTCAATGGTTTCATTTCACTTGTCGAGGGGTAGGAGCGTCCATGGCTCTAATAAATCGCGTCGTTGGCGAGAATCGAACCCATGGCCTTGCGGGAACTGTCGGAGTCGGCAGCAATGCTAGCCACTAGACCATCACCGCCTGCCGATAAAGCGATGATGTTGGGTGGAGGGTTGCGAGGTTGTTTGGTATATACGGTTTGGGTGCTCTTGAGCTGGGACTGGCGAGTGGAGTTTTGTTTTTCCAGTAGTTGGTTGCTATCGCTATCGACTCACACTTGTTTACTGTTCAATTACATGCAGAATGTGTATAGCAAAGACATTTGACTCATATTCGTACACAACAAAGATTGAAAGATACAACAAAAACAACACATAAGATCTTCCTCCCTTCTCCCTCGTATCCTCACGAGCTGGTATGGATTGGCACACCATTGGTAATATTACCATACGGAACAGCAGGATAATCACCATTGCAACTCCAATCATACTCAGCAATCTCGAAACTCTTGCTCTGCACTGCGAGAAAGGTGTCGAGTTCGCACCAACCATCATCACGCTCCGCACACTCGGGGAAGCTGCGGTGCAGAGGGATTGTGCGCTGGTTGAGGATGAAGTGGATGTACTTTGTTGCTTTGCCTGTTTTTGTGGTTAGTGGATGGTTCGTCTGTTGAAAGGAGGTTTACTTACCTTTTTCATAGAGGTTCTCGTTGCTACGCGAGGTCTTGACGGGAGCTGGAGCATTGATGATCTCGATGTCTAAACGTGCGGCAAACGGTTCCTGGGGTCATTAGTCTTGACTGTGCAAGAATCTACACTTGCTCGTATACTTACCAAATGCGAAACTACCAATTCGTGAGGAATAATGCGATCAGCTGGCAAGAATTGGGCGAACTGGGTAAAACCAAATGCAGTCAAAATGCTCATGATATTGGTGTCGTGCGAGAAGTCAAAGTTAAGGCTCTGGTCGAGAGGGAATGTCAATGTGTTGTTGTCCAGAGTAACGTTGATTTGTGCAATCGGAGAATCAATCGTATGGTGTTGGAGACGAGCGAGGATCTCTTGAACATATCCGATGCCGATAGCACGACCGGTAGGCGATTGGAAACCATTACCGCCCGCAAACTGAATGTCAATGCTGTACTCGTATCCTTCCCACTCTTCGTAGGTGAACAGACCACAGAATTGTGAGAACCCATAGGCTACCGTCTCATATGCACACAGGGATTGTGCATTATATGAATCTTCTACCGTCCAGTCGAATCCTGGCGCCAGTTTTCGCAGACGTGTGGTAGCATCAGCGAGATATTTGGTGTACCATTCGACCGTGGCGTTATTGCCACCTGCACTGCGGAAGTTGTTGCTGTTTGCACAATTATAGTACCTGTTTAACTTCATGAGTACGAGTACAGACTTGGATTGTATAGGTAGAGAGCGAACTTACCCAGCAAGCGAGGTGTTCCATACACCGTTGGGCTCTTCGATAGCAAGTACGAGCGTGGCATTACTAGTCCACTCAAATCCAAAGAAGCCTGCTAGAAAGTACTCTGCAGACTTGGTCATGCGGTCTTGAGTTGTACTTCTGGCGATGATCTTGGAACCGTTGTTGGGATAGAGGTGGCCATATTGGTAGTAGTGGAGAGTGCCGGAATTGAATAGCTCTTGCTTGCCAATCGGTACTAATATTTCTGCACCCAACTGATAGCTCCAATCATTGAGGAATGAGAGCTCGCCTGTGTACTTTGCATCTGTCATGTTCTTGTGCTTCAGGCCAAATTTGTTAGCTCCAGACCCAGTGGTGGGATACCTTGAACCGTGACGGCTCAGCATGTTCAGTTGGACGATTTCAGCACCAGGAGGCAATGGATATTCATCCACGCCAAAGCCTTTTGGGTTGGGAAAGTAAGGGGAGAGTTGGCCCATGTTTTGGAATATGTTTGAACCATTCTTGTTGCCAGCGATCGGGACCTGGGTTTCCAGAGGACTGTTTGGAATATAAGATGTGCCCACGAAGGGAGCAGGATTAGTCTGTGCTAAGAATGGGGCGGCACCAGTCGGAGTTGGACCTTGGGAATATCAGTGTTGAGTCAAGAAGTGCTTGTTGTAGATGCTGACCAGCGAAGAGCTCAGGCTTGGTTTGGAAATGCTGAGGGATATTGTTGTTCGAAGAGGGCTTCGAAGCAGAAGCGACAGCACCACTGACGCATCCAACGACAGCACCAATTGCAAAAGATTTGTACAACATGACGAAGAATGTGACGGCACCGATGAACAGGAGCATTTGGAGACCAAATAGAGAGCGTCTTGTTAGACGTTGCTTCTGCGAGGCAAGAGGCAATGATAGAGCCTCTCTGCTCTCCGGTGTGCTTTCTACTCTTGTATACATGCCACCCTTCCCCATCATCTACTCTTAAATTAAAGATGAATGAATGATGATTGCGGCTGCTCCTCGTGCGATGGTGGACAAGGAGTCGAGAGAGTGAGGGGAGTGAATTGCCGCCACACACCGCCTTTGCCCAGCTCCAACGCTTTTCGAGGGCCAACTAAGTCAACGTAGAAGTTCGACGACCATGCGAATCCTCTTGCTCTATTCACGACTATATATGCAGGACGGGAACGACGCTTATTCGGTGGTTTGAGAACTCGAATATTCATTGAATTAAAACATAACACAACCACAAGTATTACGTATACTTGGGCGTTTACAAGTTGTGGGGGCTTCTAGGATTGAGACTGAGGCTGCTCTGAGTGGAACACTATATTACCAAGACTTAGTGCCAGTATCTAATGCTAATACCCTTACAACCCTCCCAGCCCTTGTCCAAAGCTTCAATCACATCATCTGGAAGGGGGCCCTTTTCCATATCCTTCAAATTCGACTCGATGTGGTGAGGAGATGATGCACCAATGATGACAGCATCACCCTTCTCACGCTGGAGCTGACTGTGGTTTTGCATCCAGCGCAGCGCACACTCGGCTTCGGTGAGGCCATGCTTCTGTACAACAGGACGAAGCAGATCGAGAGCGTTAAAGTATTCTTCTCTCCAGTAGCGACCACGGTACATCTTACCCTGCCACTTGTTGGGGTCGAATCGTGAACCGCTCTCGATGTCTTTCTCGGCATCCTCCCTCTTGTACCTGTCTGTGAGGTAGCCGCCAGCCAGGGGGTTGTAGTTGTAAAAGGCCATGCCATAGTAACGGAGGCAAGGGAAGAGCTCTGGCTCGACTGAGCGATGGAGTGCGTTGTAAACACCTTGGTAGACGCTTGGCTGGATCCAATCGTTCTTGCGGCAAAGCTCACAGATCTGAGCCACTTCCCATGCCATGTAGTTTGAAATTCCCAATCTCTCAAAGTGGCCTTCCTTGTACAGGTCGTTGACGGCTTTCATGGTGACTTCGTAAGGGGTTGTTCTGTCGGGCTATAACAGCGATGTTAGCTTTGCAGCGGATGATGGCAGGGTGGTAAAAGCTTACACCATGGAGGTACCACATGTCAATTTTGTCCGTCTTCAACTCTTTGAGCGAGGTCATCAGGTTCTCGCGGAGGTCCTCGGGAGTGTGTCTCAAATTGTTGTTCCATGATGACGGGATGGGCTTTCCAGCTGTCGGGTAGTACTTTGTCTCCATGACAAGACCTCTCTTCTGCCAGTCGAGGTCACCGAGCATTGTCTCGGTGGTACCCTCGCAGTATGCTCGGGCAGTATCGATCTCGTTGTGGCCATGGGCCTGGAAGATGTCGAGGATCTTGGCCGCTGTTTCGAGATCATGCACTCTTGCCTGCTCAGACCCTTCTTTGCCGAAGGTCATGGCGCCGAATACCACATTGATGTTGGTCTTTTGTGCTGAAGTCATTTTGGCTGCTTGTTTCCACTGAAGTTGATTCAGAGAAGACTTTGGGACCTGCAAAGGCAACTGAGAGTTTATATCACCTCTGTGTCGGACTTAACGGACTTGAGCGGACCGGCGATAGGAAGAACGACCAGACCGCTTCATGGTTGCCGCATGTATGGTGCAGTGAGTTTATACAACTCATACCCGTACAGCTGTCAGTATGCTTGCGGGTATGTGTTGTGAGATTGTCAATAGGAGAGACAGAATCTAAAACGAGCTGGTGACTCGTGAGAGAGTGGCTGGCAAGAATGGATGCCTGGTCAAAGCTTCTGCCCGATGACGTCCATCTTGGTTCAAAATTGTTTCCAAACTCGACATGACATTTTCAGAAAACATAAATTCCACCATCACCATGGACGCCTTTGAAGATTGGTTCAGAAGCAATGGTGGTTACCTACATCCTTCAGTTCAGCTCGCTCAAGATGCCGAACAAGGGTCACATTTTCGAGCCAGCGCTATCATTGAGCCTGGCACACACGTTCTGACAGTACCTCATAATCTGGCAATGTCAAATCTCAATGCTCAGGTGGATGATGATTTCCCTGTGTTCAAAACTCACGCCCAACAATTCACGGTCGAAGGTCTCGGCTTTTTTTACCTAATGGCACAGTGGCTCAACAAGGACAAGTCGTTCTGGAAGCCTTACCTGGATATATTGCCTTCGCCCGAACAAGGTTTCGAAACTCCGATGTTCTATGATGAAGACGACCGCCAATGGTTGGAAGGTACAGATCTCCATCCGACTCTGCTTGGTAGAGAGGCTGCTTGGAAGAAGTACTGGGAGGATGGAGTGCAGGTCATGAAGTCCGCTGGCATGGATGTAACAAACTACACGTGGTAAGTGCATGGTCTGCCAATGGATACAACATTCAACATTATTCCCCATGGCTAGCACCCTGAGCTATGGTTCTCGATGACAACATCTTGGATCCAAGACTCTCAACCCAACATCACTGTGCCTGACTCCAACGCAGGGAACTCTTCAAATGGGCTGCCACAGTGTACTCATCCCGCAGTTTCAATGGCCTCACTGTCACACCACAAGGCAGTCAACACTGGACAGCCTACAAACATGGCTCGAATGGCACTCAAACCGTCCTTCTAAATCAGAACGACTACCCAGAGGACTGGAAGAAGTTTTCCGTCCTCTTTCCGGCTATCGATATTGGAAATCACAACCCAAATGCTCGTGTGGACTGGGCGTACGACCCTGATCGCTTCAGCTTGACCGTCTCGGAAGAGATAGAATCTGGCTCACAGGTCTACAACAACTATGGTCCGAAGTCGAGCGAAGAGCTACTGATGGGCTACGGTTTCTGCGCACCTAACAATCCATACGACGGGTTGCTCCTGGCCATGAGGCCTCCTCCGCCACCACTGCAGCAGATGCTAAGTATCACACATCCTGAGTACTTCAAAGCTACCGGCGAATGGAACTCCGAAGCCGCAACATTCCGTTTGCTGCACGCGAAATTGCAAGAAACAAGCGATGCAAGTCCATTCGATCAAGCATGGGGATGTGTGCCAGCACCTCTGGCCGAGCTCTTCTGTTATGTTGTTCGGCTAGAGAGAGGCGTAGATGTTGCTCCCATCGAGGATGCAGAAGAATATCTCTACCGCGGTGAAGGCAGACGATACCTACCTCGGATTGCCCTCTACATCATGATGTCGCTCATCCCAAAAATCGGCAAGCTCGAAGAAGCCAACGAGAAACTACCTTCTGAACCAGCAAATCCACGCCAGGCATCTGTAAAGATCTACAGAGACTTGCAATACGAAGTCATCAACACAGTACAAGAGCGCATGGCCGCCTACCTCAAAGACCTGCAACCGGAAACCGTATCATCTACTGCAGGCTCTGCAATCTGGACCTTGGAAGATGCACTCGAACTTCTGGAAATGGAGTTGCCAGCTGCACACAAGTCCTTCATGTCCGGCGTCAAATACGCAACCGGCACGACAAAACTCCGCAAACTCCGTGGCTCCGAGCATGAAGAATACCTCTGGACCATCCTCCTCTGCTTCATCTACCTTTCCAATGCTACTCAGTCCTCCACTCCAACCTCTGGGCTCATAGGCAAATGGACACAATCCCTGATCGAAGAGTACGGCGAACCAGATCTCCAAGCCGAAACCCCAGACGAAGAGACAGATGAAGAAGCAGCCGAGTACCTCGATCGCGTCAAAAAGGCTGCCATGTTCCTACCCGGATCTTTGTGGACACACTCGGCATGGACAGCAGACTTTGTGCTCGACTTTGGAATGAGGATTTCAAAGTCGCAGGGAACTTATATGGATATCGGGGATGAAGAGGAAGGAGAGGATTTGCGATATGTTGTTTATTTGCATGTTTGATGGAACGTGATGGTACAAAGTTGTGGGCTAGATTGTAGCGCCCCTTATGTGCTAGAATCTATAACCTCTCTCCTTCTCCCACAATGACATAGAACAGAAGTGTACACCATAAAAAGGCACAACTCTTTCCAGAAGTAGATACGTAGCCACAGAGAGCCAACAAAAGGCCGCTTCGCAATGGATACTGTCCTGTTTCTCAACAGCATCGTGCATGCTTTTAACTAGAAGATTTACACTTCCACACGTATGGAAGATATAAATATACTGGTATTTTACGCAAGACCCAACGTACTTCAAGACAGGAACCAGTACAAACGAAACAGACCCATGACATTCGAAAAACCCACATTGACCATCAACAGAACTGAATGATTAGGATACTAATGTTGGGAGATACTGTGAATAGAGGATCAGAACAAGATGACAGGGTCACACCAGCTACAATTTCATATACTGCATCCCCAGGCACTACAGACTGTTAAAGTGATAGCCATAGAGATGCAAGATACTCGCCAGATGCAAGTATCGTCCACCGAGACGACGTTATCTTCGGGCTTTTCCATAGCCACAATTCCATTTGAAAAGCAATCGCGCATTTTTAAAGGTTACTATTCCACTACATGTCTCCCGTGAGAGAGCGTTTAACTTGTGAGATGGTGACACTCCAGAGCAAACACGGGTAGTAGTCAGAGAAAAAGCTTACATTACACGAGACTTCTATTATCGTAGTATATATTTCGTTGGAATTCGTGTTTGCGGTTCGCTTTCCCTGCAAAAACCGAGAATATTTGCAAACGTGGATTCATAAAGGTTTGTGGTCTCTTTCCTTGTAAGCTGCAAAGATATTGCCTGCCAAGCGATCGCAAAAAGCCCTCTTTACAGGAAGAAAGCGAGAATTCCTCCAGCAGCGACCAAAGAAGCAGGAACCGCATTCGAAACAGCAGCGCCAGAGGAAGTCGCAGCAGCAGCAGAGCTTCCAGAAGCCGAAGAAGCATCGTCAGAAGTAGAAGTACCGGTAGCCTCAGCGGCGCCAGACTTTGACGAATCAGATTTGCTTGCAGCAGGCGTGGCGGAAGTCACACTCGTCGTCTTGGTCTCCTTTTCCACACCGGGACACTTCATAATGCAAGCGCGCATGGTGTTGAAAGCGTCAGAGCCAGGAATCATATCCTTGGGGAAAGCGGCTTGAGCACAGTTGCGCGCGCAGTCGTACGCATCGCAGGGCAAACTGTTGGCATCCCAGAGGGGTGCGCCGTTGAGTTTGTTTTCGTATTCCGAGTAGTTTCCGCTTGCGCCGGTGAGATTAAAGGCGTTGCTGAAGACGTAGCTGCCGTCCGTGTCCGAGTCGGAGAGGTCGCGGGTCGAGATGGAGTAAAAGTCGCCGTTGGGGCCGAAGTTGGCGGGAATGGTCAGGTTGACTGCCATGATGTTTGTGGAGGTCGTGTTCTTGAGGTAGCCTGTTTTGCCATTGGCTTTGGTGAAGGATGCACTTTGGAGATTGGCTGGACTTACAAGATTGGCCGCCAGCATAGCCGGGAGGTGTGGTGTCGAGGTAGATTCTGTAGTTTCCCGGAGTGTCGTCCTTGGGAGTAACGGTCAAGGTGAACGGAACGTCAGCAGTGATAACAGTAGGGACAGTAATGGTGTCGATCGCTCTGGCCCCGAGAAACAAAGCGCAAGCAGCGAATCCGAGACGTTGGAGAGACATGATTGATGTACGATAAAGATCGTCTAGGGTGGAACTGATTGTTGCTGGAAAACGAGCGCAAGAATTGAATGAACGGTGGTGAAACGAGTGTGGGCAAAGAAAAGAGGAGCTACCAAAAAAAGAGGTCTAAACAAACCACAGCAGAGTCAAGATGGAAAAAGAACTGGGTGCCTCAAGAAATAAATTGTTTTATATGGGCGGATCAAAGATCCACATCCGCAAGGTCTGGATTGGATAATCGTCAAAGAGAGCCTTGACTCTGACTCTGCAGGACAGTGATCTGCAGGTACGCCTGGGGTCGGAGGATCCTGCGACTCCACCAGAAACATATCGCACAAGGCAAGTCGCAAGAATACATTAATGCACCGGACGGAACCTACTCGGGTGTGGTCGCGAATGGCGACAGAGACCAGGATTGTTGACCGGACTCGACCGCAACTTGTCGGCACGTCTTTTCGAGTACGCGTGGGCGCACCATGGAGCCTCGAAGCTTTTGTACAGTTCGATTCCAGTGTGCCATCTTCGACAACCTTACGGCCCGATCGCGTCTCTGGTTCCAGGTTTCGAAAGATGGAGGAGAAGGAGGAAGAAAGCGCTGGCGGGCGCTTGGCCATCGGCAAAGGCGTCTGTCGTGAAACGGTGCCAGCAGAAGCGAGCAGCCACCGCGTGATGGCATTTATCTTGACAGGCAAGCCGGGTGAACTCATAGCATCTAATGGTTGCCGTCATGTTGAACTGTCAAGTTTGTTGATAAGATTGGGTGCAAGGTTACTGTTGATTGCGGCTGTTGTGCAGTTTGGTGGAAATTGCAGATGCGGTGCAGAATCCGACATCCCTACTCATGCAGCCACATAACGGAAGAAAAAGTGCTGCTAAATTCGTCTTGCGTGATGCGCGTGTCCTGCTCTCCAGATCCGACAGGTCTCGATGCAGCATAAACTTACGTGCATCAAAAACGACCTTGTTAAAGAACACAGCTGCTCAAGTCGCCCATCCTCTACAGCTCCTTCTTGACCGTCTCGGTAACCCGATCGCGCCCAAGCCATCCCAGCAAATACGCAACCTTGATTGAGAAAGTCACAACAGGAACACCCATGTACGCCTTCATCTCAGCGCTCCAACTGCTAGGCTCAAAAGCAAGCGGTCCCAAACACCAAGCCCCGAAGATCCAATGAGGGATGTCGGATGCCGCAAGAAACATGATTGTAAGCCTGATGGTTTTGATTTCGTTGCTTGTCCACATGATGATGGCGAGTAGTGAGCCGGCTAGGAGCATCATGCTGCCTGCTTGTAGAGCCAGAAAGTGCTCGGTTGGCAATGCCGGATGAGGTGCTGTCGAGAGGTAGGTTGAGGCGCTGCTTGCCCCACTGAACATGAGATTGAGACTCCCGAAAGCGATCATCAAGGGTTCTATGTAGCGGAAGTAGACCCGCGGGAAAGGCGCCATTGTGTTGGCCATGATGTGAAGAAATGTGGTATGTGGTGTATGGGAGTTTGAGTTCATGATCAATGAAGCACAAAATGATCTCAAAAGCAGCACTGTCGCTACACGTGATCTACACATTATCTATCACACATCGATGCGAAGAGGATGGCGGGCAGGCAATTTTTATTTTCAAGGTATTTGTTGGGGGAAACCGTCTACTCTGTCTATAACTTCCCAAGCCTGCATAATCCCATCACTCGTAAGATGAAGACTCACAGTGTTTTACCAGAGGTTGGGGTATCCACACCGCTCGGAATTCGTGCATCTCCCGCAACCTTGGTTCCACCATTCTCTGCTGGAACAGGGCGATGCTTTGTTTCTATAAGTGAGCCAAAGACGACATGCTCGTAGCCAATGGGTAGAACCTTGTCTGGAACCCAGTCCGATGTAAAGCATTTGTAACAGTCATACAGAGGAGGGTCAGATTCTTTGCGCTTGAAAACCAATTTCAGCGGTGGTTTCTCATAGCCACAGCTTGAGCAAAGGTGTGAAATTGGGTGCGTATATAGTTGTGGTTCGTGTGTCCTCCATATCAGCTTTGAAGTGGGAAGCTTGCGATGTAGCCAGTTTCTAAAACCGATGCGCTGTTTTCGAAGGAAGTCGGTATGGTATCTTTCACGGTTATTTCGCGACATTCCCAGACGAAGGTTGTCGCGAGCGGCAGGACTCATTTCGGCCAAGTCACGTGCGCTCGCAGCTGCCATGCGCTCGCGATACTGGGCATCGGACCTCATTCGCGCACTGTGGAACGCGCGTTGGTAGGCCAAGTATTTTGCGTAGTACTCGGTGTCGTTGTCTTTTTGAGCCTTGAGCCAAGCAGCATGTTGGGCTCGACATTTTGCGCGGTATTCTGGGTCGTTGGCATACCTGAGTTTGCGAGCCTTGTTGGGGTCCTTTGGACGTATACCATGTTTTGAAGGGTTAGTGGCAGAGGGTGCAGAGCTGGCTTCGGGGCGGCGGTGGACGATAGAAAAGCGGGGTCCGAGGAGAGTGAGAGTGCAGGTGACGGAGGTGTGAGAGGAGGGGAGGTGAGGCGAGCATCGGGAGAGGAGAGAGAACATGGTGGACGGTAAGAGAGAGAGAGAGAGAGAGAGAGAGAGTGGTTGGAGTAGGGGTACGAGGCGGCGTCAATGTACCATGTCAGGTGGACGCCGCACGACGGGAGGCGGGAGCGTCGTTGTAGACTATTGCCGATAGAAGCGTCGACAACGATGGGCTATGGGCGTTGCGACGGGCGAGGGAGAAGGGATTTGGTGAAATTGCACGTCGCGGATGACGATGTTGATACGAAGCTGAACAAGCGAGACAAAGCTGAACAAACGAGACAGAGTTGATGATGCAAGATGGCTGGGGGAGTGGCCGGGGCGGTGATGGCAGTGGCAGCCCGAGAAGGCTTGATTTTGGTAGAGTCGGGTCTTGATCTTGATTTGCAGAGAGAGTCGAGCCTTGATCTTGATGTGCACATTAGGATACAGTTAGAGTAAGAGTAAAAGTAGATATTAGAGTGTTGGAGCGGTTGGAACGCCGTGGTTGCCTGGTCAGGGGGCGCGTGTTGACTTGATGCGAGGGCAGCCCTATATTATTACTCAACTGCACCCGCTTTACGCTCTTGCAGCCTCGATTTGTGTCGTCCTAGTGCCTGTCAAAACAGCCTGTGCTGCTTTGTGCCGACTCCGACGCCGCCATGGAAGCTCTCCTGTCCCTCTCCTTTGACAACACGTCGTCCAAGGACATTGTCAAGATCCGCAAGGGCCTGCGCCAGATTGAAGGTCTGCTGGCTCAGATCTGCATCCCGCCGTCGTGCTCGCAGCAACAGCGCCGTCCCTCGTCGACGCGTCTGTCGGGCGACACGCTCCTGCCGCCGAGACAGCTGAGCTCGCTGTGCCAGGATCCCGCCTACCGAGAGTTCTTTCGCCTGCAAGAGGGCTTTGAGTGGAATGGTACCTCGCCCTCGTCCACCCCATGCGCCCCTCTCCCTCTCAGCACACTAACCCCTCTGTCCAGTCGCCTCCCGCCTGATGGCCTGTCTCGAGACTCTGCTGGGAATGCCCAACGGTTCGTACCGACACGTCCACCACAAACAACCCCCACGCTGACCCCCCGACAGCCACCCAGTCCAACGCCATCATCCTCTCCGCCCTCGACATCCTCCAAGGAGTCCTCCTCCTCCACCCTCCTTCACGCGCTCTCTTCCGCCGAGAAACCTACATGGACCTTCTCCTCGATCTTCTCGATGCCGCAAACCCACCCGTCGTCCAGTCGCAAGCCCTCCTTGTCCTCGTCACCGCTCTCCTTGCTACTCCCGAAAGCACGCGCACTTTCGAGAAAATGGACGGCCTCCTCGCCATCGCCAGCTTGTTCAAGTCACGCAGCACATCCAGAGAAGTCAAGTTGAAGGTCGTCGAGTTCCTCTACTTCTATCTCATGCCCGAGTCCCCTTCTGCCAACTCTTCCTCGGCCGGTCCGCAGAGAAAGTCTAGCAAGCGCATTGGCACAAACGAGAACCTCTGCTTGAAAAAGACCACCGACGAGAAACAACGTCTGCTCGGCCAGTACCTCAGCAACGTCAACGAACTCGTCCAGGACCTCAAGGAGAATGCTCCCTTTGCTTTCTAGACGACCACTATTTGCTTTTTCTTATCAGCGGCATTCGCGGTGTGGACTGCCATGGAGTTTGGGTTTTATCTACGGGACTGGCATGGGGAAAGGGAATTAGGAATGGTCATGGGCACTCGAAACAAAGCATCGCGCTGTTTCGGAAACACTGCATTTCGAAGCATTGGGTTGGAGTACTGCGTGTTCAAGGTTGCGTTTTTCTTGTTGCATTTATTCTCGATCGATACCCCCACGTACAGCAACGGCGCAGCAAATTGTGCTCAAGTCTCAGGACAGGAATCAACCGATATTTGTTTCAAATCATTTCAAACACTGTCTCTCGATTGTTTCCGTGTTGAAGAACCATCGAGTACGCGTAGTGCAGAGTGCTCTCACTCGCAGCATCACAAGGTCTGTGCGTGCATCCATTGTCTTCGAGGTTGTGCTAAGCGCCCGACTCTTCTGCAAGATGTCTCTGCATCTCACGGCTTGGGTTCCTAGTATTCTCCTGGCGCTTTGAGTAACGATCCCGACCACCCGTCCGTGTATGATGACGATGGCCGGGCGGCTGCTGAAGACTTTCATAGAAGAAGAATACAAGACCTCGCCCGCGCGAGTGCTCGTGGCTTCTCGACATCTCCTTCTGCTATTGTCTCTTTGGTTTTTCTATTCGTCTAATCTTCCTTTTCTCCTTTCTCTTCCTGTGCCGCTGGTCGGACTCTTTCCTTCTAATCTTCCTATTATGAGCTTGCCACAATAATAATCGTTCTCGACCCTCATCAATAAACCCTATTGTAGGTATGGTCTCTATCAAAACACTTCAGAATCTTCTTTGATTCCTTCTTCACATCACAAGATCTGATACCATCGTCAAAGCAAACAACACAAGCCAAACACACCATGGCGCCTCGTTCTCGACAACCACATGCTCTTTACCTACGAGATACCATTGCTTTGCCGGCAAAGCTTCTACCATCTATTCCCACATGCGCTCAAGCGTGTGTTTCCTCACAAGTTGCCCAGGGATTGGTGCCTTCTGTATGCAAAAACTCCACCGATGCTGCGTGCCTTTGCTCGCACTACAGCACATCTGGCTTCGCTTTCGGGGAGTTAGTCCTCGGCTGCATGATCGAGCACTGTCCTGCAGCGACCGTGACAGCATCTAAACAGCAAGCTTATAGTTTGTGCTCTCCGTACCCGAAAGCAGTGGTAGCCACACATGCTGTGTTGACCATGACAACGGCATTCCAACTGACAACATCGACACTATCCTCTCAGACCATTCAGCCAACCTCAATGTCAACCAACTCCGCCACACTCATCACATCGACTTCAAGCACTTTTATCAGTGTGCTTACATCGAGTGTAACCAACGCATTCTCGGCATCACCAACTGGCCCCTCTGCAACTTCAACACGATTACCCAACCCCTTGACGACTGGTGAGACTGTCGGTATTTCCGTCGCCTCGATTGCAATTGCTGCTCTGATCTTTGGGCTTTGCTTCTTCTGTTGTTGTTGTCTAAGACGTCGGAAGAAGGAAAAGAAGAACAAGAAATCCGGCACACCAACAAGAACGTGGTTTAAGACAAGCCACCGTCTGGACTTTCAGGATCAATCTTCTCCAACCGGGTCCAAGTTTCTTTCAAAGAGCACCACCACACCAGCTACCTCTTGGGGTCCTCTCAGGCCGCCGAGATCTTTCCCAGCAAGTCCAAACAGATCGCCTCGCTCCTCGCTGAGCAGCTTCAGTAAATCGCCTGAAGTCATCGCACAGCGTCGTTTCAGACCTTCGCTTCGACCCCAACTAGAATGGTGGAGGGAAACCTCTCGACTCGACATTCGCCAGGTTCCGGAGGGTCTCAAATCACACAGAGCGAGCATTTCCTCGCCTGGTCGCAGCGAGATGAAATGTCCCAGACTTCCCACCCCCACGACCAACATCACGATCAACGTGCAGAAGGCGAGCAGACATCTCAGACCTGACAGTGCCGCTACCCGATGGACAGTGTTCGAAGAGGACAGCAGAACACCAACGCACATACTCCCCAATCCTCCTGAACTTCCCAGACCGGTCTTTTTGTCACCAATCCAGCCTCCTCCGGGACCCAGCTTCGCAGACCAATACACCACTTCTCCAGAAGAGATGGCCAAGTCAGGCCTGATGCTTCAGATCCCCCGCAAGCCTGTGAGAAGCGATGAAGCCTCTGTGCCAAACGGTATTTCCTTGAACGCAGGAGCTTTCAGAAACGAGCATTTGTCCATGCCGCCTAGCAGTGCAGCAAGCTATCTCCCAGCCTACTACACCAGCTCCGACAGTCGCACCCCCGTAGCACCGAAATGGAGTCCCCACGACCACGAACGCTTCAGCCAACCTCACTTTGCCCCACTGCCTTTGATGCCACGCGGTGTACGCAACTCATGGACTTCGGCAACGACATTCGAATCCGTGGATCCTGATGAAACAACACCGGAGAACGAAGTCGATAAGCAGCTTTCTCCGGTGTCGTATCCAAAGGTTCCTCGTCCTTCCAACCAAGCCATTCCTCGTTGTTCTCCTTCCACTACGTCTAGTCATAAGGTGACGTTGGCAGCAAAGAGGCGTGGTGAAGATTTGTCGCTAGATCTTGGTCGCGGTTTAATGACATCGAATATCAGGGAAGCACCCGAATCGCCTCTGAGAAAATACAGTCAGAGAAACCAGACAAGGAAGCATCAGACTCCCCAGATGGAGTTGAAGAGTCCGCTTTGGGAGCCTAAACTCACGCCGAGCAGAAGGGGTAACGATCTGTTTCTGTCTGTGGAGGTGAAAGATCATTGAAAGCAAGGGCAAGATTGAGGGATACCACTCATCGAGACAATTTGGACAATTTTTCTTTAAATCTCTTTCGGTTGGTTGAGACAGGCACGCCAGAACGAGAGACCCTGATTGTATGCATAGCGAAGGTGTCTTTCTTTTTGGGGAAAGTGTTTTAGCATTCTTCCGTTCACCGCAGTCATTCTCTTTGAAGTACAACATGTATTAGCATCATATTCTTAACCACAACGCTCACTGCCTCTGCTCTTCCCAAGCTACCGTCAACTGCCTAAATAACTGTTGCAAGACATAGGGCCTTCCAAATTCGAGAACATGGTCCGTTGAGAGAGTTTGTTGCGCCCGGTATTGGAAAACAATCTCAATGGAGGCAGGGAAGAGACAACATAGCCGTGTGAGCAGTCGCGCGGCTGAATACCAGAAGCCGGGCGGAGATGCTTCACCCACTCGGCTTCTCTAGAGTCTGGACATGAGGCTCTCTCACCGCCGATGCCGCAGTTTTGGCAAAAGGGGATTGCTTGGAAATGGGTGCAAGACGTTGGTGTTTGAGGGCAGCCTCAGAATAGCGGAACAACCTGGCATTGACTCGATTCACCCGTACTGCTGGCCCCTCCATCTTAACACCGAGAAGCTTACAGTAATAAAATGGCACAGACGTGACTCTCGAATTCTTCCGAGCTCCCGAGTCGGTGGTGATTCGGCTGCTCTGAGTCTGACGTCGGGCTGCTTGCTTGGGTCGGTGTGGGGCAGGTTCAACGTAGGAACAACACCCAACTTTTCTCAATCCAACTTCCCTTCCTTTCATTCATCACATACCTCTGTCATATCATTCAAAATGGGTTACGGAGAAGTTGACCAGACCGCTATCAACACCATCAGACTGCTCGCAGTAAGTCCTTACTCACTGCATGGCCAGCTACCCCTCCATGAGGCCTCGAGGGGCTGTGACGGCTTGTTGAGTCGCCACATGCACCTCGAACCTCCTGCCAGAGGGTAGTCAATCATGGACCAGACTGACATGAGATGCTCCCACAGGTCGATGCGACCGCCAAAGCCAACTCCGGTCACCCCGGTGCCCCTATGGGCATGGCTCCTGTCTCGCACGTTCTTTTTAACAAGTTCATGCGTTTCAACCCCAAGAACCCCGACTGGGTCAACAGAGACAGATTCGTTCTCTCGTAAGTCATCCCTCATCCATTGATTGGGCTGGCTGTCGAGTCGTACATGAATACAATGATTGTTTTTTTCTGTCATCATGAGGGCCGGCGGCGGGGCAGCTTCTCCACAAGCCACAGCCCGACTTCAAAGGCCGACAGCAGCACAAACTCGATCCGACAAACATGGCTAACAGAATTGCCTCTCAGGAACGGTCACGGTTGCATGCTCCAGTATGCTCTCCTCCACTTGTTCGGCTATGCCTTGAGCATGGACGACATCAAGGCTTTCAGAGTGAGTCTTGCTTGCAAAACCAAAAAACACCCTGTTTCTAACATGAAACCAGACCATTGACAGCATCACCCCCGGTCACCCCGAGGCTCACGACACCCCCGGTGTCGAGGTCACCACTGGTCCTCTTGGTCAGGGTTTCGCCAACGCTGTTGGTCTTGCCATGGCCCAGGCCCAGACCGCCGGTACCTTCAACAAGCCCGGCTTCGACCTCATCAACAACTACACCTACTGCTTCTTCGGTGATGGTTGCGCCATGGAGGGTATTGCCTCCGAGGCCGCCTCCACCGCTGGTCACTTGCAGCTCGGCAACCTCATCGCCATCTACGACGACAACCGCATTTCCATCGGTAAGTGGCTTTTGCAGAATTTGTGATGGGATTTCGACTAACAAACGACTAGACGGTGACACCAAGTGCGCCTTCACCGAGGATGTCATGAAGCGTTTCGAGGCCTACGGCTGGCACTGCGAGTACGTCGAGAAGGGTGACACCGACCTCCAGGGCATCGAGGATGCCATCAAGAGATGCCAGGACGTCAAGGACAAGCCCTCGGTCATCAAGCTCACCACCACTATCGGTTTCGGTTCCCAGCTCCAGGGTACCGGCGGTGTCCACGGTAACCCCCTCAAGGCCGACGACATCAAGCACGTCAAGAAGCAGTTCGGCTTCGACCCCGAGCAGTCCTTCGTCGTTCCCCAGGAGGTCTACGACATGTACCACAAGACTGCCGACGCCGGTGCCGCCGCCGAGCAGGAGTGGAACAAGCTCTTCGAGAAGTACGCTTCCGAGCACAAGGAGGCCCACGCCGACCTTGCCCGCCGTCTCACCGGCAAGCTTCCCGAGGGCTGGCAGAAGTCCCTCCCCACCTACAAGCCCACAGACGACGCCATTGCTTCCCGCAAGCTTTCCGAGTCCGTTCTCGAGGCCATCTACGAAGCCGTTCCCGAGCTGGTCTCTGGTTCCGCCGATCTGACTGGCTCCAACAACACCCGCTGGAAGAAGGCCGTCGACTTCCAGCCCCCCAACACCGGCATTGGCCAGTGGAACGGTCGCTACATGCGTTACGGTGTCCGTGAGCACGCCATGGCCGCCATCATGAACGGTCTGTCCGCCTACGGTACCCTCATCCCCGCCGGTGGTACTTTCCTCAACTTCGTCTCGTACGCCGCCGGTGCCGTCCGTCTCTCCGCCCTGTCCCACCAGCGCGTTCTCTACATCGCCACCCACGACTCCATCGGTCTCGGTGAGGATGGTCCTACCCACCAGCCTATCGAGACTCTTGCTCACTTCCGCGCCCTCCCCAACATCATGGTCTGGCGCCCTGCCGACGGTAACGAGTGCTCTGCTGCCTACTACGTTGCCCTGACCAGCCGCGAGACCCCCTCTCTCCTCGCCCTGACCCGTCAGAACCTGCCCCAGCTCGAGGGTTCCACCATCGAGAAGGCCTCCAAGGGTGGTTACGTCGCTCTCGACCAGGAGAAGGCCGATGTCACCCTCGTTTCCACCGGTTCCGAGGTCGGCATCTGTCTCGAGGCTGTCAAGACCCTCAAGGACGAATACCAGCTCACCGCTCGTGTCGTTTCCATGCCCTGCATGGAGGTCTTTGACGCACAAGACAAGGACTACCGCCTGTCGGTCATCCCCGACGGCATCCCCACCATGTCGGTTGAGGTCATGTCGACTCTCGGCTGGGAGAAGTACTCTCACGAGCAGTTCGGTCTCAACAGATTCGGTGCCTCTGGTGCTTACAAGGACGTCTACAAGAAGTTCGAGTTCACCCCCGAGGGCATCGCCAAGCGCGCCAAGAAGACTGTCGACTTCTACAAGGACGTCAAGCCTCTGCGCTCCCCCATCAACCGTGCCTTCCTCCAGCTCATCTAAGCTTTGGATGAAAGCTATGGTTACGGCCGCGTGTTGACATGACTTTTTTTCCTTTTAACCCTTTTTAAAATGTACGTCCTCCTTCCTGAAACTTTGAGGGCAATGGATACATAGAATGAAATGGCGGATACGATACCAAATATTTTTCACAACTATCTCAAGAGTTTTCATAGCATTAAGTGACAGTGTGCATTTTGGAGCATAGGATATATGATAACTCGTAGACAACAGGCATAACTCGCAACGATGGGCACTGTGTATGTATTGTTAAAATATCGCAAATCAAGCACGTACGGCCACAGTCAGCTGAAAACTGGGCATCCCGTCCGCTCTGCCATACATAAGCAGTTGAACGGCAGATTAGTACTACGGTGGGTGACCACGTGGGAATCCCTGCTGCTGTACGTTTTGTTTTTGCATCCACAGTAGTGTGGTGTAGCTAATCATGCGAGTCTCTACTCTTTGGGGTGAGTGTGGCCGATTTTTCTTTTCTTTTTCTTTTTTCTTTGCACTATCCGACGACTACGCTTATAAGGAGAGGAGAGTGAGGACTAGACTAGTCTGGTTGTTTCCAGAACAGCGAAAGGCATTCATGAGGTCAAGACCGGGTATGGTGGAGCAAATACATGCTCTGTCCTGATCCAAGACGAAAACGATTACTTGAGCTGACCGCGCTCTCTGACCGTCTGTGCAATCCAATCTCCAGCATCCGTCTCCATGCTCTCGAACCCTTGAGCCACGCCTTGCCTGTCCTCTTCTCCCATCTCCTGACTCATCTTGTATTTTCCACCCAGACTGGTCACTTTGATTTCAATGCCAATGATGTTCTTTCTTAGCAGTTGGATGTATCTTTCTGGTGCATCGTCCACCGTCCACGGCTTCTCGTGGCCCATGATATCGGTCTCGGCCTTGTTACTCAAATCCCTGATCTGTTTGTCCAGGAAATTGATCGTGGCATCTGCTTTTGAGTCCGTGTAGAGCGTTACCGTGCCGTAGGCCTGTGCTGCCGCATAGTTCCACGTCGGCACCACTTTCCCACTCTCTGGTTTTGATTTGGTGTAGAATTTGGGGGTTACGTAGGAGTGGTGTGGCGCATTGAAGAGGACCATGACTTCTTGTGTGAGGGTGGAGGGTGTTGCGGAAGAAGCGGAAGCAGCGTGTTCGATCAAGACTTTGGCGTGAGGGTTTTGGCGTGCCATATGACCGCGTAGGGTGGGCAGGGAGCCTGTCGAGGGGCTGGGGTCATCGAGGACCCAGGGGACGTGGGTGGTTTGGAGGTAGTGGATGCTAGGGTCTGAAGAGGGGAGAGCGGTGGTGAGGAGGCCGAGCGGGTGGGCGTTGAGGAAGGCTTTGAGGGCTGGGATCGAGGGTTCGGCGTGGATGGCGCGGAGGTACATTGTCGTGTTGGATGGATATTTAGTGGGTTGGAGAAGTGTTGGGCGACAGGCTCGAGACAAGATGATGTACAACTGCTGTGCGTGAGGGTTCGGAGAGATAGAGAGAGTATGTATGTGTTGTATGATGGTGTTTCCTGCTGGATCAGTGCAGATATAGTCAATTACGAAGTAGGGTTATACACGTTTGGTCATGGATCTAGATGTCGTTGATAGGGCGTGGGAAAGTGTTACATGGCGCATAGACCTGCCTCCAAAGGTTAAAGCCATTAAAAGTGAGGAACGTAGGGCTCTCTGTATGGGCCGTATCATCGCCGCAGTAGCCGCAATTGCCAGTGATGTGCCGCATATGTGACTCATCTTGGTGTTCGGTGCTGTAAAACCTTACCACAGATACGGACGATTATACTGTTTGAGATGTGAATGGAAGGTGCGTGTTGGTCGTGTCGCAAAAAGACACTCCGCAATTCGTAAGAGAGCGTCATGTGAGCCGACATCTTGTGCTCGTCCTCGAGCTCACTGACAACATGACACAACATTCACGACACACTTTATCCATTTGTGCCATGGAGAACTGCATCCGGACGCCACATATTCCTCCAGAAATCCTCCACTCCATCCTAAAGCTGCTTGCTGGCGATCATAAAACACTCCTGGCTGCAGCACTGGTAAGCAAGGAATGGTTCGACCCTGCCACTGATGCGCTCTGGCTGGATCCACCACCGGTAGCATTAGCCACGGTCTCCTCCAAGCGCCGACAATTCTATGCGAGCAAGATATCCGAATTATACTTTAGGAATGTTGATGAAAGCAAGTACCACAACCAGTACAAGAACCTCAAATTTCCGAGGTTAAGATGTATCGGTCTTGATCAAGTGCGGCTTCGGAAGAATCAGAAGCTGCATCTTAGCCAGTACATTGGACCATGCCTAGAGTCATTCTCATACTGGGGTGGTCATCCATGCGAAGATGCGCTGGATCGCTTGGAGACCGAAAGTCCTCGACTACATGATCTCCATCTGATAGAACCTCTTGAGTTGAGAGTAAACGCGGAAAAGCTGAACAGATTTCTGACGAAGCGCACATCCCTCAAAAATCTCGAATTTGGTAGAGGCTGGGACTATTCCCTCCCAACAGAAGTCCTTGCACACGTCTTGACCCTGGACCATCTAGAGAGACTGGACATAGCGCCTTTCCTGAGACCTCGTATGGTACGAGAAGTCTTTTGTGCGCCGAACGGGTTCAAGAACCTACGCATACTTCACATTCGACTCCACTCTGAATCGATTGGGCTGTTGGCCGCTGCTGCCACTTCTGTCAACACGCTGTTCCTCGAAGCCCAGGACTCTGAACATGATGTGCTTCAAGCACTCGAACCTATGAAGAACCTGCGTCACCTCGAGATCGAGTATCACAACCTACGGCATGGGGTAGAGTTGTCAGAGGAAGGTATCAAATCGCTCGGAACACTTCAAGAACTCGAGATCCTTCTTATCCGCACCTGGACCAAGGGACGGGCCTACTACCACAATATTAGAGCTCCATGGTTGGCGGATGAGCATTTCACCAACCTGATGTCGAACCTGCCGAAGCTCAAGAGTCTGGCATTTCAAGTCGAGTGTAGCATCACGCTCAAGTCTATCACATCTTTGAGCAAGACACACCCCGAATTGTATTGCTGCGATGTGTATGGTGTTTTCGACCTCGACGATTGGGCAGGATCCGGGCCACCTATATTCCCAGAATTGAGAAGATTTGCTATGGATGCACCGAACTTGCGAGGACGCACGAGGTAACACGTTCTGAGTGAGCACGTTAGCTATCTGCTAACCAAATTACAGAGCTTCGAGTACTTCTCTCTCAGCAAAAGTGGATCGAATAATCGACATCCTTCTGCGACAGCTCCCTATGCTGGAACAGCTGGGCTTCCATGACTTTGAACGAAACGTGTTGGCTGATCAAGTACTTGAGAAATTTGCCTTGCGCATACAGGGTGCTTTCAACGAGAGACAAGCAACTGCATTCCGCCCGTGGAGCTGGATGGAAAAGAACCGCAAAGTCTTAGTCGTATGTTACCCACTTGAGGATTTGACTGTCAAGCCGAGTCGTTACTAACGCGGTCGTCTCATTAGGTATCACAAACAGGTGCAGACCACGCAAATGACATGGAGTTGATCCGTCGCACCGGTCTGTCACATATCTTCGATATGTATGACTTGCACGAATGAACATGAGTGGAGGACGATGCAAGCCAGGAAGGTCTTGATGAAGAGGCTATACTTGTACAACAGACTCACTGTGGGCCAGCCGCTTTCTCTTGCTGTTGACACACCAACACCCGCCACAAAATTCAATCGCTAAAGTGAATATGGTACAATCGCTGAAACCAAGGAGTGTTCAGATACGACGAATCCTCAACAAGCCAGACTATCATGTGCGGAAACCAAAGCCCTAGAGTCGTGTGCTTCTAGTCCTTTGTCACGAGCATCTCTGTAATAGAACCAGAGTCGTGGAATGCACCTTCCATTAGTGGTAAGCACATCTGCGACGAGTGGCTGTATCTTGCCCTGTGTCACTGACTCGCCCAAGTGATACCGGTCCGAGGAGTGTGAAGAACTCAGCAATGGGGGTTCCAGCATGTCCATTGTAGAAGTTTGGTCTATAGACCCGGGGACCAACAAGCACCCATCTTCGCAATTGGGCGGGGTTGCTCATGTAGAGTAGCTGCTTGATGTGCTTTCGCTAAACGCGACGTTGCGAGTAGAGTACTCATGCATACTTGACAGTTTGGGAGAGAACGATTGAGAAGGTTTGACGTGAGGCTAGATAGCCTCGTTCATGCAAGTATCCAGCAAGAAAAAGCGGCTCAACAATCAAGTTCCAAGGAGTTTTGATGTCGAATTGGCATCGTTGGATTTTCTTTGGCACACGACATCATGAATCCAAAGGTGTGGCTGTGCAACACAAAAGGAGAGGGAACGAGTGATGTCATAAAAACTCCATTGGCATCAACATTCAAACAAGTAGTTCTCTATCCATCGCTCGCACCCTTGCAAACCAATATAATATGCTAAGTCGATAGCATTCAGATCAGCAGAGACTGCAATCCACATGCAACCATCGATACTGAGAGTGCTGGCCTCGGCCGGGCGCAGTAAAGCGACATATCCCCGTCTCAGCCATCAATGTACCAGGACGTTCGGGCAGAGCACGCGATGGAGGTTGAGGGAGCAGTCGAAGGGCGTCACGGCCGAGAACTCGACATCGCAGGGCCAGCCGGCGGCGAACCTGAGTCAAGAAGTCGGCAAGGAGGAAAAGGAGCATTATGAAAAGGTTGTCGAGCACAGCAAGCAGAGCCAAATGCGGTCGCCGTGGATGCGCGAAGGTAGCGATAAGCCCCCTGTCGCTAGATTGAGGTCTGCCGGTGCAATGGTTAAAGGTATGTTGATTCGGTTCTGCCATTGAGTTTGACTTTGAGACTGACAGTGATGCAACAGGCAAACTCTTGACGACGCCTGCTCGCATGCTCAAGCTCATCCTTCCCCTCACCACCCGAGACGTCAACAACGACCGCAAAGACGTGGAACCCTTGGTCCTGCTCGTGCACCCGCAGCAACCTCTCAGCTACCTCGAACGCCTCATCCAATCCGAACTCCCCGTCATAAAATCCGACAGTGGAAACGACAAGATCCCTTCCGTCCACTTCCGCGCACAAGATCTGGAAGAGGAAGCGATCAACCCGGACCACCGCCAACCCGAGGAGGAATCCGAAGACTACAAATTCGAGCATTCGGAAGACGTCAAGATTGACGGAAAGACAGAACGCACCGGCAAGCTCAATGAGTCTGGCGAGGCCACAGAAGCAAAACCCGTCAACCCCATCAAGGAACCCGACCCGGAACACCCAAACTTTGTGCGATGGTCGCCCAGCACCGAGATTGGCGATTTTATCAGAGATGCTGCGCGAGGCAAGGAGTTCAGCGTTGATATCGAGAGTGCTCCTGAGCCCATCTATGTTGCTGTCCCATCGTTCGCTGACCGTACTTACTACCTACGCATGCGATTGCGCAAGACGGCCAAGCAGATTTCCACGATGGCAGACATCAAGACCGAGTGCGACAAGCTGGCACACAAGAGTGCGCAGCGCGTTGCTCAGGGAGGTTTTGCTGTGCTTGTGGGTTGGTGGGGTAGTGTCTACGTCCTCACTTTCCAGACCGAACTGGGCTGGGATGTCATGGAGCCGGTCACCTATCTTGTCGGTTTGTCCACACTGATTGGCGGTTACATGTGGTTCTTGTACCACAACCGCGAGGTCAGCTATCGTTCGGCCATGAACTTTACCGTCAGCAAGAGACAGGACAAGCTGTATCAGGCCAAAGGCTTTGATGTCTCCAAGTGGGATGGTCTGATCGAAGAAGGCAACCGCTTGAGACGAGAGATCAAGATGGTGGCCGAGGAGTACGACGTCGATTGGGACGAGGCCAAGGAGGCAGGAGATGAGAAGGTGGCCAAGGCTCTACGCCACGAGCGCAGGAAGAAGCAGATGGCCAAGGACGATGAAGACGAAGAAGGAAAGAAGCGCAAGAAGAGTAAGGAGGTCGACGACGACGATGACTGAACGTGTGAGATGCTCATCTGTTTCTCCTGTTTCTCCTCGCTACCACGCATAGCAAGGGCGTTTCTTTTTCCATCAATGGTCTAAAATGTTTGATCCAGCCACGTTTAGATCAAGGCACTGCAACGTTCGATTGTTATTTATGTTATGTCTTTGTCGTCTATCAAAGGCATCGTTAAGAACCAAAGTCTATTCGCAAAAGAGACGCATCAGAGAAGCCGCGAGATCATGTGATGTCGTGTATAGCGATTTGTCCTGATCAAGCAATCTCAATCGCACCTGCCTTCAACCGATTCAACACCATTCTCCACTCCGTACTTCTATACAACACTATTTCAAATCGCTATGGCTTGGGGCTGCCGGATCTGACTCGATGGTTCATGCAACTATATGCTTGCTTTTGGGCACGCCCCCAGAGTAGGCTCCACCGACAGTTCGCAGCTGTTGATCAGGGGGTCTGTCTGGTCCCTTGGAATAGTCGGTGACTCGACGTTTGACGTCCAAGCACGCGTGCACACCTCGACTCTCGAAACAGTAGACCTTTCGTTCCAACTGGGTCCCGAACTATTGTTTTAGGAAGTGGACATGTCAATGTCACCACAGAACGAGTCAAGGCATGTTGATCTTCTGTCGACATCTTGTATCACACTGCTCGACAAGTGCTCCGAGTTAGGAATTGCTGAATCAGATTTAGAAAAGATATTCACATCGTTTGAATCGTCAAAGCAGAGGCGAGGATTTTCACGAGGATGTCCACATGCTCGGCCGAGTTTGAGTATTCCGAAAAGCAGATCCCCCACAGGGCGTATCCCAGGCCAGAACTCCCAAAGCGATCGTTAAGACATCAAACACCAGAATAGTAGCCGTGCGGGTGGCTCTACCACTTCTGGTTGTGGTCTGAGTTGTGGTGACCGTGGTGTTGGCCGTGGTGTTGACCACCTCCGTACTGTGAATTATGGCGGCTTTCCTTGAGCTTGTCTTCGGCCTGAACAATCAAAGTCAGCATCATGGTTCCAGTTTATGACCAGTCCAAACTACTCACCTTGCTACCCATGAAAGCGCCGGCAAGCGTTCCGATGATGCCATGACCAGCCTTGTGTCCAAGCAGACCACCGCCGAGTCCACCGGCTACTGCTCCCATGAGACCACGATCACCCTCTTGGCCTGCAGCAGGATCGGTGGGGCCATACTGGTTTTGCTGGTGAGCATAAGGGTTGTTGGGGTCTTGAGGTGGGGGGTTCTGGTTGTAAGCTCCTTGTTGAGGGAACTGGTGGGATGGATCGCTCGGTGGGTATTGGCCGCTGCAATACGGTCAGCTTGCTGTACTCAACGGGTCATCTAGTTGAGACGAGAAGGATTGCTGACTATGCTTGGTGTTGCGGCGGGGCAGGTCCACCGTATTGAGGTCCGCCATACTGGCCGTGCTGGAATCCACCATGGGCTGGAGCGCCGAATTGTTGGTTGTACTGCTGGTCGCCATACGGGGGGTTGCCGCCGTACTGGTTGCCGCCATACTGGTGTTGCTGGTTGTCGCCATACTGAGGTGGGGGAGGACCTTGCTGATAGCCTCCATATCCCTGCTGCGGGGCTTGGTAGCCATACTGGCCCTGGTTCTGATTGTTGTATCCGTAAGGGTCTGACATGATGTGTGTGGGATACGATATGATATTATTCGGAGTCTAAGTAGGTGCGAAGAAAAGTAGTAGTCGTGTGTCAAAGCTGATTGTACATATATATACTTGGGAAAAGAGGTCAGTTGGATAGCTCGGATGTGTCGCCCACACACCCTTGGCACATGACGTGGCAGAGACACGTGGATACGACGGCTACACGATCCTTTGCTCAGCAATTACTTTTGTATAGCCCTCGTCAGCAAGGGTGAATTGAGCATTAGAAGAACAGCATTCGTCAGATGTTGAATAGGCGCAGTGTCTTGGTGGCAGAGCATACCTCGAGCTATATCCGTCGGCGAAGCCCTGTGGCGGTGTTCAACTACACAGCCTCCTCTCAAAGTGATTCCTAAATCTTGCGCCATCGAGTGTTGCTTCAAGTGATCATCAGCTGATGTTTCCCAACCGGGGCGACGGCCTGAACTCGAATACAAGAATGTCTTGCAGTGAGATCCACCACATAGGATGACATACTATGGAGGACGCGTGCCGGAATCCACATTGGCGCCGTAATTTGCTGCCGGAAGTGGCTGACGTTTCAGGGTTTCTTTCAACCACGAACCACCACTCTCCCTTGGTCTTCCAGAAAAATGCACCTCACAGGCGGTTAACCATTTGCGCTTCCGGAAATTGCTTCATCCTCTGAGTCAGCAGTGAGGTTAGATCTCAAAAACATCGAGCTGGTCTTCTGAGTTGATAGATCCATCTCAAATACTCCACGGCAGAGGAGTCATGAATGCCTGGATGGAATCTTTCCACCGAGATTCATAGAGTGGAACTACGTTCAGTTTGTCGTTCGAAGCATGCTTACGGATGACTACGGCTGAGTTTCATCATGCTCACTCTCGTAGTTGATCGCTTTGGTGGTGGTTATACAGTAGTTACAGACCGCCAAAGCCTAGACTGAACAAGTCTTCTTCAGTCTTCTCGCGTGCCGTCAACCTCGAGCGTATACTTCAAAAGTCCCCGTGTCGAGATCAAGATCTACTCGACTACTGCAGGTCACCCGCGATTATAGAAACACCGTTGCATCACGTTTACGGTTTCAACGAAGGAATGGCTCCGGCATGTTGGTTGCCGCACAGGCTTCGAAGCACCGGAACATCCGTGTTTCACCATTTTTTACCCACGCAACTTTTTTGCTCGACGTCGTCAATGCCAAACATCCTGGGTTTGATCACATCTGGAGCAAACTGTCTCATAATAAATCAGATCCTTATTCATGACAGACGCACGGTGTTTTCGGCAGGTCTTCATGCGGACCTTGCGCAAGACTCTGCTCATCGAGGGCTGCTTGCAAGTTCATGAGCCCCAGATTAACACTGAGGTCAGTTCTTGGGTTGAAACGAGAGTAGCCTTATTTACCCCAGTTGCTATATCAGTATCATGAGGCCTCGCAATCCTTGTGAGGATTTCCTCCCTTTGTTGTTTTCCTTCTTCCCCGGTCTTCGATCAAGGTTACGGTAATACATCCTTCTGCTGGACAGAATCATCACATTCGTTTGACGTATATCTTTGTCTATTGTATCAGTTCTAGGCGGCTGGCTGCTATTGCTTCGTCACTTCAAGGTCAATATCGAATCGGAACTGTCTTTTGGAAAGCTCTCTACATCTTGGACCAAGGCCACACTTCGTGCTTGTTGTTTCAAACATGGACTTTTCTGGCTCAAACTCTTACTCGGTGGCTGGAGAGACCTCATCAGCGGCACAGGAAAGTGATCTACCCAAGGGCTCTAGGCTTCTGGTCATTATCACTTGTTCGATAGGTACGTTATCCGCATGGAAAGAGATGGAATGTGCTCTAACACCGACCAGGTGGAGTGTTCATGTTCTTCTTTCTCGTATATGTAATACGACGAATGCGAAGAGGTGCTGCGTTGGTCGATGTCCTCAAGCTCCGCCCTCGTGGTCACGCGAGTCCTTACATGGCTCGTCCGGAAGAGTATCCTATCTACTATGAGCAGAGATATTCAGTGCGGTCATCACGCTACCCTTTGTCGCTCAAGAGCAAGCTTAGGGCTAGTAAGAACCTTCCAGGACTACCGGGACCTGTTACTCAACCAGGAGCAGAGATGGCCAACAAGCCCCCCAGTGTGATCATGGAGCCACACATGGCATACCTCAAGAGTTCGGACAAGAGATTTCTCAATCGTAGCGGGACCAGGAAGTCCCAAGCGTCGAACGTGCCGAGCATTTCAGTGCGCAGTATTGGAGACGAGCCTACATCACCAATGTCGGCCACGCATCAAACAGCTCGCTGGAGCTGGACAAATTCAGAAGCCCCTTCAACGCCTCGCTTAAACATTGAGAGGAAAAGGACATCAAACGGATCTCTCGTTCCCAACTACAAGCCTGTCGGATTTGGCAACGACCACCAGTTAACATCCATTCAAGAGGACAGCCTTTCACCTGGATTACCTGCATCAAATCCTGCGCCTAGGGGCGGAGTACCTGGCAAAGCACGGGAGATACTGGAAACAGGTGGTACCGGATATTTACCGCCAAGGGTACCATCCAAATCCAAATCATCGGCTCCCTGGAACAAAGTCTTCCGCGGTTGAACGCAGACCAACCCTTCGATGATTTCACGCTCCTTTTGCTTTTCCATACCCCAGACACTCCTTTGACGATTGAACGCTTCGATTACCAACATTAATACACTCCTTATCCGCAAAAAGCGGTGACACTCACTGTGGCCGCGGATTCCTGATCATACAGTACAGAGTGATAGCAGTTCCTTGGTCATCACACTCCATCTCCTTGGCCAGCTCGAAACCCATCTTCCGGTATATGGCCATATTCGGCTCGGCTCTCGAACTTTCGAGATAACACTTCCGCCCCTGGGCATCCGCTTGACGCATGACAATTCCGAAAAGTTCCTTTCCTATTCCCATACCTTGTGCTTCTGGTAGCACGGTTACAATATTGCAGAAGTAGTAACCCTGGTCGTCTGTCCAGAGTTGACGTTGGGCGTCACTTTGAGCAGCTTTCCTGCAAGTCGGATGATTAGGGCCAGTCAAACATCATATGACCCTTGTCGGACAAACAAACCATATGTAGTAGCGGCGCACGTTCAGACCGCCCCTGCCGTACACAGAATTCATCCAGAGTTGGTTAAACCACAGAGACCAATCCCCAAACCAGCTCTTCCAAGACTGTGGAGCGGAAGCACTGGCGGGAGGTAGCCAACAGGCGACACCGAGGATGCGCGAAGGAGTAGATGACGAGGGGTCTTTGGCTACGTAGAACAGAGCGTGCTCGAGACCCCATCTACAGCGGATACCTAGCGAGACGCGATTCCGTGCCGGAGAAAACTTTTGCGTGGCAGTTAATGTTAGGTTTAGACCAACAACAGAGTCAGGAAACGACGTGTCGTCGCGTAAATAGAAATTGCGAATAGACGAATTGTATATATTCTCTTACATTTTGAGGGAACACCCAAGCGAAGTAGGGGTCTTGGGCAAAGGCCTTTTGGATACAGTCAACAGCGCCGTCTATGTCGCCTTCGACCATGCGAGTTATCTCGACAGGCATCTTGAGAATGAATGTGTTTGTGGGAGAAAGATGCTTGAACGAGTGCACAAAGCACACGACGATGGGCAAAAGTCTAGGCCAAGCAGAGCAAGTCGACGCGAGCGGCCGCCGATCAAGTCTATTGCGGAGTCCAATAATTTTTTCCGGCGCAGCAGCTAAATCAACAAATCACCAAACTTCGACCTAGGCCGACCGGAAAGTCAAGAGGAGGAAGAAGAAGATTGTTGGAGATACCAAACTAGACGTGGCTCCTTCGCCCCGAATTGTAGCGTTCCTGGCGCGGCGCGGAAAACTGCCAACAACCATGGCCTTGACGACCGTGGAAAAGGGTGTCAAGCCTGCGACGAAACCAAACACCATGGAGGAACCGCCGGACGTCATCATCACGCCTTGCGACCCATGGCCGCGGCCGTACTACCTCGAGGGCGGCCTGCGACGAGTCGCGCCGTACCACTACACATACAACACTTGGTGCAAGCAGCGATGGCGCGGCCGCGAGATCCTCGAGATCTTTGCCGACGAGTTTCGCGACCGACCCATCGAATACTACACAAACGCCGTCAAAACGGGTGCTGTGCTCATCAACGGTAAGCCCGCCACTGGCGCCGACCACAGAGTCAAGAACGGCGACCTTGTTTCACATACCCTTCACCGCCACGAACCGCCCGTCACCCAGCAAAACATTGGCATTGTCCACGAGGACGAGGACATGATTGTCATCAACAAGCCCGCTGGCATTCCCGTGCACCCCTCGGGCCGCTACAACTACAACAGTGTGACCGAAGTCATGCGTGCACAGCGCGGCCATGGCTTCAACCCCATGCCCTGCAACCGTCTCGATCGCCTGACCAGCGGTGTCATGTTCATCGCCAAACACCGCAAGGCCGCCGACGAACTCACCGAGCAGATCATGGCCCGCACCGTCAAGAAAGAATACGTCGCCCGCGTCATGGGCGAGTTTCCAGAAGGAGAGATTGTCTGTGAGCAGCCCATCATGCAAATCAGCCCCAAGCTTGGTCTCAACCGCGTGCGCGCCGACGGCAAGGACGCAAGGACGGTTTTCAAGAGACTGGCATACTACCCCGGGGCAGGAGATGAGGGAGCTGAAAAGGGCGCAGCCACGCCTGGCATGGAGTGGAAGCAAAAGGAGGGATATTCAATCGTGCGCTGTCGGCCTCTAACGGGGCGCACGCATCAACTGCGTGTACACCTCCAGTACCTAGGCCATCCCATCTCCAACGACCCCATCTACGCCAACCAGCGTGTGTGGGGCCTTAACTTGGGCAAGGGTGAGTCAAAGGCCGACAACGACGAGGACATCATGTCGCGTCTGGCGCGTATGGGCAAGGACGAAACAGCCGATGCCGTCGCTTACCACGACGAGATGATGGAGCGCTACAACAAGACCAAAGGGGAGAAGCTCACGGGCGAAAAGTGCGAACTCTGTGGGACAGACCTGTACAGCGACCCCTCGGAGCACGAACTCGGCATCTACTTGCATGCTCGCAAGTATGCCGCTGGCGACGGCAGGTGGTCGTACGAGACGGAATTGCCTGAATGGGCTCTTCCACCTGCCGGGTACAGTGGTCCGACGGAATCGACAGAAGAGTCCGATCCTTTGGCCATTGATCTCAGCAAGCTGGGGCTCGCAGCAGAAGGCTCGGAAGCAAAGTGACCATAACTACAACCATAGATGCTAGATCTTTTACACCATACTGTACAAAAAGGCTGAATATAGGTTGGCCGACCCTTGAGAAAACCGGCCGAGAGAGCTCTCTCCATCTCTACAGGTCAGGCCGCACAAGAGTCCTTACTTTCTATCCATCCCCCACAGGCTAAAGACTATACAAAACATGTGTAGAGTAGCTGTATAGGCTAAACAAAGGCAAGCCGAAGCGGGGAAGAGCCTCAGAAACCAAAACGCGGGGCATGGTGGGGCTCACGGTGACGCAGTGTAAATAGAGCAAAGAGGCTTCAGCAAGAATGAACGAGACTTTTGAGAAAGAAGCAGATATTCAAACAGACATTCCAAGATGACCATCGGAATCGCAGTCATCGGTAGCGGTAAGCCAGCACGACACGTAGTAGCAAGAACCACCAGCTAAGAACAAGCTCCATGTGACCAGGCATCTTTGTCCAAGAGGCCCATCTCGTATGCTTCCTCCGTCTTGCCTATCCACTACCACCTCGTCCTGACAAAAAACACAACAGCCCGGCATCAAAGCCAACGGCGACCTCTTTTCGCTCAAGGCCATCTACTCCCGCAGCCTGTCCTCGGCCCAGAAGCTCTCCAAGGACGTCGACTCCTCCACCCCCGACCTCTACGCCGAAGACGCCGGCGCAGACAAGTCATACGCCAAACTGCTAGAACGCCCAGACGTCGAAGCCGTAGTCATTGCCCTGCCCATCCTCGCCCAACCCGACTTTATCAAAAAGGCTCTGTCTGCGGGCAAGCATGTGCTCTCCGAGAAGCCCGTCACAAAGGATTTGGCTACCGCCCACGAGCTCATCGATTGGTACCGCAAGAACATTGACACGAAAAAGACCCTTTGGGCTGTGGCGGAGAATTTCCGCTATCTCGGTCGTTTCCAGTATGGTGCTGAGCAGGTCAAAGAGCTAGGAGATGTCTTGGGCTTCCGTCTGCGTATGCATGCCTCGGTCAAGCCTGGGGCAAAGTACTACGAGACCGCATGGCGCAAAACCCCCAAATACCAGGTTAGTTTGTCCATCCCCCTTGTTACGTGTATAGTGCTAAACGACAACCCATCACAGGGAGGTTTCCTCCTCGACGGCGGCGTCCACTTCATCGCAGCCATGAGACAGCTGCTCGGCCCCAAAGCCAAAATGTCCCAAGTCGCGGCTTTTACTGCGCAACTCCAACCCCATCTCCCTCCCATCGACACCATCAACGCCACCGTAAAGCTCGCAAACGGCTCCTCGGGTACCTTTAGCGTCAGCTTCGGCACCACCTTTTCCGGCGCTGAATACGTAGTCGCCTGCCAAAACGGCACCGTGGACGTCGGTTTCGACAAGACCGTCGTCAAGAAGGGTGATGATGAGTCCGCGAAAGACTTCCCAGAGGATAAGAATGGCGTGAGGCAGGAGCTCAAGGCGTGGGGTCAGAGTATCCAGCAAGGCAAAGCTGATCCCCTGCAATCTCCTGAGGAAGCATTGGCGGATCTGGAAGTGGTGAGTTATTGTCTAGCATTGGTTGTGACAAGGGTCTTTTATACTAACGTTTGCATAACAGCTCGAGGCCATGATCAAGAGTGGTGAAGCTGACGGCAAGGCCATCGAGCTCAAACTCCAGCTATAAAGCACGCATGAAATTAACACGTGCAGCGAGCCTGATCCCAGGGACTCGGAATCCAAGAACCAAGATGTTTACCTACAACGATCTGAATTGGCTGCAGGGAAAAGACGTGACCAAGACCACCATGCCCAATTGTCCAAAGCCTAGAAGCGAGAATGCAAGTACACCAGACAAGCCTCGAGAACCTTCGAGTAGTATTCCCAAATCTCCTCGAAAGCAACCCTATACCATCCTCACAACAATGCAAGAGCAAGAGATAGCATGACCCTGTGAATCCATAGTCACGGATCATATACTTCTTCCACTTTCACCTCCCCACTATTTCCTTTCCAACATGTGCATCTCACCATCTCTCCTTTTCAAAAGCCAAGTCACAATGACGAGCAGACCACCCGCGAAAAAATTCTCGTAAAAAGGGGAAACCAAGTTTTGTATATGCAGAAGAGTATTCGTAGTAGTGGTAGTAGTATAAAAGGCGAGCGCAATCCCCAAAAAAACGCCCGGATGCCTGCCTGCCCTGCCTAGGGAATTTGAAAGGAAAAAAAAAAATGCAAAAGAGTAAAAGAGTGAGAGAGAAAAAAAGAGAACCGCCCATCAACCACCATAAGACCCATTCATACTCTCATGCCTACTCATACTCCCAAAGCTCGCCTCGGACGCCGGTGTCGCCGGCGTGCCAGGCTCAAGCGACAACTGGTTCCTGAGCTGCATGATCCAATCATGCTGCAACAATTCCGCAGCCGACGACCGCTTGGCGGGATCGCGCTCAAAGCACTTGCGCAAAAAGTCCATGCCGAGCTCGGAGAGCTGCTCGTTGGTGGGCAGTTGGGGCGGGTTGCCCTGGGCAATGTTGTACATGATGGCCCACTCGTTGTCGAGCGATGCCCAAGGGCGGCGACCCGTGGCCATTTCGAGAATCACGCAGCCCAGCGACCAGATGTCGACGGCGCCGTGGCGGGAATTGACGGGTGCGCCGCCCTTGATGACTTCGGGCGACATGTACATGGGTGTACCGGTCATGGAGTTTTGGCGTCCGCCACGGCCGGTGGGGTCGGCCACGAGGGTTTTGCCTTGCTTGGCGATGACTTTGGCGGCGCCGAAGTCGACGTATTTGATCACACCGTTGTGGTCGAGGAGAATGTTTTCGGGCTTGATGTCGCGGTGTACCACGCCTGCTTCGTGAAGGTAGGCCAGGCCCTCCAACATCTGGAGACCGTAGACTTGGATAACGGTCTCGTCTTCGATGCGGCCGTGCTCGAGGAGGCCTGCCAGACTGCCGCCTGAACAGTACTCCATAAAGATGTAAACCTTGTCTCTGTGGGGCTCAATACCGTAGTAACTGACAACGTTGGGATGGTCGAGAACTTGCAGGACTCCCATCTCGTCACGAATCTGTGATACGATGGTCGGAATGAGTTGAGGGTCTTGTAGTCGAATCTCCTTGACAGCCATGAGATGACCGCTGTCGAGGTTGATGGCAGCGTAAACGGAACCAAAGGTACCACCACCGACAAACTGGCCTTGCTGCCAACGCAACACAACGTTTCCTGCCGAAGCGGAAAGATATGTCAATGCGCGATCGGCTTCGTTGCTGTCTTCGAGGACGCGACCCAGTGCTTGTCGTTCCGCTTCACGCTCCTTGCGGAACTCGTCAATCTGTTGAAGCTGCTCGACCCATTGCTGTTGCACAAGTCTAGAACTCTCGTCATCGTCCTTCAACTTGCTGACGTCCAGACGCAGCTTGCCGGCCGTACTCTCCAATCGCTGTTTTTCTGCTTCGGCAGCGACGGTTGAACGAGCGCCCATGATATCGAAGTGACTGATCAGCAGCGACATGCATCCAGCGACCTTGGCCCGCAGTTTGTCATACTCGGTCATGCTGATGGAAAGAATATTCTGTCCTCGTGTCATTACCATGGCGAATTCGAGTGCAACGACAGCCCATCGGAAAGTCTTGCGGTCTGAGGGAATACAATCGTCTGCAACGAAGCTAACCCAGTCTAACGCAAGTCTTGTCATCTTGAGATTGTGGTATGCGCGGCGGTTGGGGTCCATGTAAAGCACTGAACGCTGTCCGAACTCGGTGGCGAATGCGAAACAAGTCTGAATGAGCTCCTGGCATTGGAGTCCTTCGGTCTGCTTGCGCACAATTTCAACGCTGTCCATAATGGTATTACTGAGCTTATAGGTGGTACGTCTGATCTTCTGGAGTTCTTGATTGACTCGTGTCATGTTGGCGCGCTGCGGCACTACGACATTGAGATCGAGATTGATGTTTGAAGCAAAAGCAGTGTTTGCATCTCCAAGTCTTTCTTGCGGCCCATCGGCGACAAGACGCATGAAACCAGTACGAAGGTCGATGTGAGGTGGCGAGAAACCAGATCTTTCGAGTACCGCGCCGTCCCATGAGATGGGAGACTCGGGCTTGAGAATGAGGACGTAGGGGTTAGTGAGGTCTTCGATAGATTCTTCAGGATGGTAGCAGGTGCGGAGCAAAGTCTCGATTTCCTTGAGACGACCATCCAGGGTGGGACAAGCGATAAAGTACAAGCCCGTTTTCTCAAAGTCCGTATCAATGAGGAAGTGGCCTGAGCCGATGAGCGCGTCGATCAAGTCTTGCATGTGTACCGAGTTCATGTTGAGACTGTACTCGGTGGAATTCTCGAAGCGCTGACTCAACAGACGAGAGAAACGGAAGATTTTACGCTGTCGCACACGAACAGAGTCGAGAATGTTCTTATATCTCTTGTCCATCTCGGCACCAGCAACTTCGTCAGGTCGTTTCTGCAATTCGCGTTCGAAGTGCAATGTCAGTCTGGTGAGCGACTTGGAAGTCAATGAACTATTTTATGGTCAGTGACGAATTGTAAAATGGGAAAGCTAGTGCATCAACAAACCTGAACTGCTCAGCAACTTCGACATCACCACCTTCGAGGTGCCTACCCAACTCGTTACAGAAACCCCATTCTTGTTCAAGAATTTCAGCCTCCTTGAACGTGTTCTTGTTGGCCATGAGCTTCCAGTTCAGCATGCGGAAGTAGAAACGGACAGCTTCAAGAACGATACGGTCAAAGTTTTCGTCGATGCAAGGTGGCAGATCCCAGCCGGGCTCGGGGTGAGCAGCAAGAAGGTATGCTTCCTTGACCTTGACAGCCAACTTTAGAAGACTCTGGAACTGCAGGATCATTTGCTCGGCCATCATGACACCCTGTTGAGCAGGGTCCTTCATCTTCTTCGCATAACCTATACGGACCTTGATAATCTCTTGGACCAGACGCGAAGGAAAGTTGATCAGAGTCAACAACTCCTCGATGTATGGAGGCAAGTGACGGTCTGCAAAAGATTCGGCATTGGATATGAGGGTAGACTTGGCCTTGTCGATGACAGTGTTGACGACATGGAAGAGGCCGTTGGACTTGTTCTCCCTGGTCTCCTTTTCTTCATCCCACAGCGAGCGGAGACCGTCTTCCTTGAGTATGCGGTCGATGAAAGTACTCTCGTCGATGATGTGTCCATGAGTGTCCTGAAGACCACGCTGGCGCGGCTTGTCAAACGACAGCTCCTGGTTACCGACCCAAGCCTGCAGAATGCCGAGTTGAGTGTTGATAAGATCGGTTGTGTTGTGCCACGACATGACAGCATCGCAACTGTTGATGTAGGCATCTGATGCGGCACGCGGGTTTGCCTGAACAAAAGACATGCGCGTAGGGTATAGTCCTTCGATCTTCTCAATCTTTTGCACGACGTCTCGGACTTGCTCCAGCGGAATCTTGCCTGCCTCGGCCTCGCCCTTGATTTCGAAACCAATGATCTCCTCAATGACAGCCTTGATCTTGCTGCGTCCGTCTTCAATCATGCGCCGTTGAGCAGCCAGAGAGCGGCCGCACACCTTTGCTCTTACTCCAGTCCACGTCTCCATGATCATCGACCTGTCGCTTTGAGGATCCTGGCCACCAATCAAACGCTTCTTTTCTTGCTTGACGACATCTCCGGTAAGCACGTTGGCCAGCATAGAGTGCCACTCCAGACGCTCACGGTTCTCGGGTATCTTCAACTCCTCGATCGACGGTTGCATGTCCTCGTTGCCGTAGTATAGTAGGGTTTCTTCATCGTGTTCGTGTTCAAGCAGCTCTCCAGCTGCAGGCGACTCATCGTCGGGTTCGGAACCATCGCTGTAATCAAGACTGGGGGTTCGCGGCTCGCCAACAAAGAAGTCGTCGGGCGGTGCATCCTGGCGCAGGCGCTGTACGTAGGCCTTCTCCTGAGCGCGGTATTCGGCGTTGGGGTTGCGGCGGACGCGGTTCGTGGATGTGGTGCGTGCTCGCTGAGCGGTGTTGTTGTAGGAATATTGATGAGGGCGACGAGCGGGGGCGTAGGCGTTGGAGGGCTGGCGCACATTCGGCGGGCGTGCAGGACGAGCTTGCTGCGGCGGGATCGGGTGTGTGGACAGGAGCTGAGGAGGAGCCGGGTATGCCGCCTCGGGACTCAGGGCGGTGTTGATGTTGGATGGACCGTTAGCACCACCAGAGCCGTTTCTCGTGCGCGAGTGGCTCGACACACTCCAACCGAACTGTGACGCAGGAGTCATCTGCGCATCGGCAACGGAATGGGCGGGCTGGAAATGCATTCGCTGCACGTCGACATCGTCCGGGCCCGTCACGTCGTTGTCAGTCTCGGTTCCGTAGTCTTCCGACACATCCGTCACGTCGGTGCCTGACGAGTCCATGGCGCGCACGAGATCCGGGCGCTCGTTTTCCTCCATGATGGGCGATACCAAGGGGAGTGCTGAAGCAGGTGCGGAAGCTGGAGCGGACGAGTCCATCTGAGCCATGTCCGACGCCAAGAAGAGGCGATTGTGGCCTATAAATCTGTTTCTTCGACTCTATAGCCGTACGACCTGCTGCCAGGTGCCGTTCTTCGCTCTATGCCTGTCTTCGTCTCGCTCTCGTCAGTCCATCTCGCCGGACAATCAACTTGAGCGGTTTCCTTAGATGCGCTGCCACATCCACCAATAGAATTACCCAATCAGTTTTGTCCGTGCCATGTGAACTCCACAGCACAGCGACAACCATGTCATTATTTCAGCTCGACTACATCACGCACATGCACTTTCACATGCCCATCACTTGCATTCATCCTTTTGTCTATACTCATTGTGGAAATGAACAGATTGCCCACAGAGCAACCTTCTTCTCGTTGCGTGCCATTCTAAGGTACGATTCTTGTGTCAAACCCATCAACAAGCGTCTGCCATGCAGTACAGGCCCCATGAACAAAAGTCCTACTCCTGACCCAAAACGTCACCAATACTGCCAAATATTGCCAGTTTTACACAAAGTTTCCAGCACGGTGGACAGACCTGGCTTTGTGCTTCACAGGCGGGTGGGCTCTAAGAGCTGTGTGCTTAGCGTATGCCATGCGCTCGTTGAAGCGCTTGATTAGCATATCAGCGTTGGTAGGACTCGATGCCTTCTCGTGTCCGTCGCTGGACATGCTGTGAGCGTCGCCGTGGCGTACATCGCGCATCACCTCAACATAGTCGTACTACGATACTTGTCAGTTCAGTCTCGTCAAAGAAGTGAAACCAAGACGTACCGCAAACTCGCCAATCTCAACATCATCGATGCCCAAGTCTTCCTCTTCGAGGGTAGCACGTAGCCTGAAAACGGACAGGTACTTGCCGATGAAGTTGATAATGGAAAGTATGATAAAGGAGCCAACGAATGAGTAGCCACCACCCGCGGCTGAGCCGGCCAACTGGATTGCGAGTTGGCGGTAGTTGTGGTTGAGCCAGCCACCAGTGATGACAGTGACGCCGTCGAGGTGAGCAATGTAATTACTACAACTTGTCAATGAATAACTTTCACTTCTTGCTAACAAAGACTTACGCAGCAAATAGAGCAGTCAGAAGATTACCAATGAGACCACCAACGGCGTGCACAGCAAAGATGTCCAGGGCGTCGTCGCATTTGATGAGGTACTTCAGCTTGGTGGCGTAGTTGCATCCGATACCAGCAACAACACCAAAGACAACAGCTGACCAAGCGGGAACATAGCCAGAGCCGGGAGTGATTGCGACTAGGCCGGCCACAACTCCACTACAGAATCCAACAGTCGACCATTTACGCTCAAGACGGTAATCCAAGAGACACCAAGTGATACCGCCGACCGAAGCAGCGAGGTTGGTGACAACAAGCGCCATGACAGCACGCATATTGGCCGAGAGTGCTGAACCAGCATTGAATCCGACCCAGCCGAACCAGAGAAAGACTGTACCCATAACTATCTGCGTCACGTTGTGAGGGCGGTAGTTGAGTTCACTGGTGCCGTGGCCCTTGCGGTGGCCCAAGACGAAAGAGTATGCCAGTGCGGCGCAACCAGAAGCAATATGAACAGGGGTACCACCAGAAAAGTCCAGAACATCAAGAGTGTAGAGCCAGCCTGAAGGGTTCCAGGTCCAGCAAGCGATGGGGTCGTAGATGACGGTAGTCCAGATGAACATGAACGTGACACAGGGGAGGAGGCGGCCGCGCTCAGCGACAGCACCAACAGCAATAGCAACACTGCACCGGTCAGTGTCTTGTCCTGTCCAAGGTCTGGTGATAGCTGATGGACTCACGTAATGGCTGCGAACATTCCCTGGTATACTGCGTACAGAAGATCCGGAATTTTGGGGCTTCCCACCGAGGGCTGAGCAAGTACGTCCATCAAGCCGAAGTTGTCAAGGGCACCGATAAACTTGCCGGCTTGGTGGGAGAAGGCAAGCGAGTAGCCCCAGAAGAACCACTGGAACGAGACCACAGCAGTAGCCATAATCGAGAGCCAGATCAAGGAGAGAGCAGACTTGCGTCTAGCCAGACCCGAGTAGAAGAATCTGCAACCGGCATCAGCATGCTGTGCTCGTTGGATGTTGAAAGCATGAACATACCCTACGCCTGGAATCATCAAGAAGACCAAGGCGGTGCAGAGAACCATGAAGGCGACATCGCCGCTCTATGTAGTTGTCAGCAACGATCTCAACTACATGGCTTCGCATGGCTGCGCACCTCGTAGAAGATGTTCAGATTGTCCTTGAGCGAGTCACCGCCAGTTGCGGTGGTGCCGTTGTAGGCGACAAGGGGGACATAGTTGGTGGCCGACTCGTCAGGGCCGGTGCCACTCATGACGAGGTAGGAAGGCTGATGGTAATGCGGTTCCGTTCCTGCCATTGGGTGTCAGTGTTTCGTTGGCAACGAAATCTTTTTAAAAGTGCGCACTCGATGAGGTTTGGTTTGGCGTCTCCAAGGATTTTCGAAGCTGTGAAAGTCGATGCCGCCGTCACTCGCGTGCTTATCGTTCGGAGCCAAGTGAGGGAATCAACATGTACAAGCTCGCACGAGCAGATGCACAATTTGAGAGCCAAGACTAGTTGATCATAATGAGATGACGAGTATAGGTAAAGACTGGACTTCCCCTTATTTCAAAGGACTTTTTAGAGTATGTGACAAAGAAGCGATTGATAGGGTTACAGGAGTGGATATAGGGAATCGCGGCTGACGCATGCAGTCACCTACCATACTTGAGAACAGCTCCGTTACATCTGACCTGAAAACAGCGATATTACCAAAGTTACTGGCTTATCTATCTCCATTGCCTTTTGTCGATGTGGTGATGAGCAGTTGCGGAATGTTGACATCTCCAAATACATAGATAAGACACCATCCACCTACAACAGTGACAGCTTGCCTGGGAACATAACAGAGACTGTAGTCATAACAGCACAATGGAGTGTTTGATCGTGTGTAGGGTGCGGGTGTTGACAAGACTTGAGCTTTATCTGGGAGAGACGGTATGAAAGACATGATACAAGGTGCTGACGGGAGCAAGCCAAACAACTGGGGTACACGCTAGCCTCCTGTGAGCAGCTGAACGTAGGCCGCATGTAGCTGTAGAGATCGACAGTATTCTTCAGAAAGACGTAGAGGTTTGCAAGATGAATGTCCAAAGAAAGATGAGAAGCAACAAGTACGAGCTGTGATCGGGTCCGACACGGGCGGTCCAAGCTCTCCCCGCATGACGCATGACAAAAATGACGGCGCCGGAAGCCTCCCGTTCCTGGACTTCTCAAAAAGCTACTCCGACATTCGCTATACCACTCTCATATCCGCTGAAGATGGCAGAATCAGACATTCCGGCGCGTGGAGTGCCACCACCCACCGATGGACTATCGGCAGTACGCGTCGTCTTCCCTACCGCCGAAGAAGAATTCAAGAACGATGTGCGCGTCTCATTCGACAAGCTCAGCAGTAAATGGGTCCTCGAAGAGGACAACGGCGACGAGTACGAGTGGAACCCGCAATTCGAAAAATGGGTGCCTTCGGTCGACGAGGCTCTCATGCAACAGCAAGCATCCATCTATGCTATGAAGGACGTTGACGAGACCGCGCCGGCAATCGACAGCAAGAAGCGCAAGGCAGACATCAAGGCCACCAAGCAGGACAAGAAGCCCAAAATCGACCGCCCCAACAGCGCCGTCTACGTAACAGGCATCCCACTCGACGCCGGCATCGACGAGATTCACGACGTCTTCAAGAAGTACGGCATCATCGAGGAGGACATCCACACCAACCTACCCAAGATCCGCATGTACGCCGACGAAGAGGGCAACTTCAAGGGCGAGGCAAAGGTCATATACTTCAAACCTCAGAGTGTCAGTTTGGCCATTACCATGTTGGACGGCACCGACTTCCGCAAGCCTGGAGACGGAGACCTGCACGTCGAATTGGTCGATGACTCATACTCGAACAGAAACAAGGACCAACCGGGTCAGAAAGAGCAAAAGGAAGTGTCGGTCGAGAACATCAAGAAGAGACGCCCCAAGCAAGATCGCTACTTGGCTATTGAGAAGACGAAACAGATGAACGCCCGCCTGGCAGACTGGGATGATGATGACCCGAGTGTTGTTGCTCCTCCGCCGAACCCCTCAAAGTACGCCAAACTCGTCGTCCTCAAGCACATGTTCACCCTCGAGGAACTAGAGGAAGACGCCGGCGCTCTGATCGATATCAAAGCCGACATTCGTGACGAAGCCTCCAAATACGGTGAAGTCACCAACACTGTCCTGTACGACCTCGAGTCCCAAGGCGTCGTCACTGTACGCTTCAAGGAGACAGACTCCGCTGCCCTTTGTGCCGAAGCCTTCAATGGGCGTTGGTTTGACAAGAGAAGAGTCATCGCCTATGTGCCACAGCATCGCGAGGACTTCGCCAAGAGCAAGGGAAGCGGTCAGGATGGCCTTCAAGACATTGACGAGGACGAACCCGATGATGACGACGACGAGAATGAGCGCGTCGCAGGCTCTGCTGTCGAGGGTCATCGCACGCTAGAGGCCGAGAAGGAGACAGACCCTACTGCTCAAGCACAGAACGTGCAAGACGGTGGTTTGAAAACAAATGCTTAATCAACTACTATCAACCAGCGAGGCGTTTGGAAAAGTTAAGGGGGGCGGTCACGGATCTTTGTCGATAGGTTAGAGGTAGCGGTTCTCCGATCCCATAATGCATTAAGATCGGCGTTTTTCTTTATCTCTTTTATAATGTATTTATAAGGACCTACGCATGTTTCTATATCTAAGTTGTTTAAAGTAACCTAAGTACGCAATAGAAGAATAATAATATAAGTAGTACGAGTCAATTAAGTATATCTTTAATACCTACTTCTCGTAAGAAGATCTAGAATTTCTATAAGGATTAGATAGTACCTCTTTACTTATATATATATATCTAATTCTAGAAGTGGTATAAGTATAGTTTTACTTTAAGAAATACTTTTATTACTAGATATCTCTCTATTAAGGCCTATATTAGCATAATAGATAGAGATATAAAACCCGACTAACCTATTTAGGAAATGGTTTCGGCTAAATCTTGGCAAGTCTTGGCGTGTTTACGCGCGCTTCTAATCTACTAACTACGCTCTAATATCGGCGTACTTTACTCTTTAACCCTACTAACTCTCTTACACTTTACCTCCCGCGCTGTTTCTAGTACTGCTATAGCATCTAGAGGTTATACACTACTAGCTTTCTACTCGGTAAGTATAAAATTCCTTATATTTCCTTAGTTTACTACTTCTACGCCCTTTAACGGACCGCTTAGAGCGTGTTATTTCACGGCGGGCATACCTATAATACACGCCTCTCTGCCCTCTTTAATTGCGTCTCTACTTGCAGCTAACATGGCCGGATCTAGCAAACAGTTCCACCATGCGTGTAAACAGACCGCTGCGTTCTACGGCCCGAAACCTGGTCCAAAAATCACTAGTACGTAGTCTCCTTTACCACTCTAAACATCGGTTCTCCGCGCGTCCTTTTACGCGCCATTCCGTGCGCCTTTGCTTGGGTTTCACTGCCCTTTGTTCTGTAGAGATCAACTTCCTGATTTCATGAGACTTATTAAAGTGAACAGGTTGATGAGATTTGTGCCCATCGTATTGATGAGGCAGGGGTAAGTGACCCTGTCCTTCCGACGCCCCCGATGTCCGACGTTCAAACAGCTGACCACCTGTGTCCAGCTCGAGCAATATTTAATCAAATGGAATCATGAGATTCCTTCACAGGCCGTGCTGTCATGGCATAATATCGATGATCTCGCCTCCATCGCCGACTCATTACAGACCTACATCAACAATTTCATCGCAAGGTATTCCTCACAGGCCCTCGCATGTCTCACATGTCACTCATCCGAATTCAGCGTTTCGTCAGGGTACGGCAATGCTTCACTGAAACTGCCTCCTGCTGGGGTCTCCTCGTTGAAGCGCAAGAGCCCCCATGACGAGGATACTTCTTCGAGTCGCGCCTCATCTCTCGACACTTCCACATCTATCTCATCGACGTTTCCGACTCAGAAGCTCGAAGTATGGAACGGAGTCCTGCTTAGGAAGGCCGGAGATATCTACCCCCATTCCCTAACATCTGGAGTCGAGCGTCTCGATGCGACCACCGTCCCGACACCGGCAATGCTTTCGGCCGCCAAAGCTCATTTCTTCGATGGCGTCAAGCAAGGCCGCAAATTCATCCGAAGCCAGTTTCTGGAAAAGCTGGCTCATATCCCTGGTCCTCCAATCACTTTTGTCAACCAAGTCAACAAGGAGACACCATCTCTCAGCTTCACTTACATACAAGACTACGTCCTCGGTGAGGGCGTGTCTCGGGATGATGCGGATGCGGTCAAGATGGGTTGCAGCAAGTGCAAGCCCGATATGGGCGGCAAACGTGGATGTGAATACACTGCAAAATGCGACTGCCTCGAATTCGCTTCTCCAGATCTCAGTCGCTGCAAAGACGATGAGCAGAGGGAGCAGTACGCAGCATGGGAGAGAGGCGAGGTGGGTTCTGACGGACTGCCCAAGCGATTCCCCTACAGGATCGACCCTATCAACAAGATGTTCGTGCTGGATTCGTTCTATCTCGAGAGCCGACGCCCAATCTACGAGTGCAATGAGCTGTGCAAATGTGGCAAAAACTGCAAGAACAAGTTGGTTCAGAACGGGCGAAGAGTGCCTCTCCAGATCTTTAGAACACAGGAGCGAGACTTTGGTGAGTCGAGTCTGAGCTTTATTCATATGTCGAGACCATCACTGACTAAACGCAAAGGTCTCCGTTGTCCCATCGACCTAAAGCGAGGCCAATATATCGATCGATACCTAGGTGAACTCATCACCGACAGCGAGGCCGATGCTCGTGAGGCATCCGGCGGTTTCGACAAGGCTTCTTACATGTTCAGTCTCGACAAGCATGCCGAAGACGAGGACATCCCCGGCGCGCTCCACAAGAGCGACTGTTACGTGGCAGACGGCGAGAAAATGGGAGGACCGACTCGCTTCATCAACCACAGCTGCGACCCAAACTGCCGCTTGTTTACCGTGAGCTACAACAGATTCGATCGAAGAATCTATGATTTGGCTTTCTTCGCCCTAGAAAACATTCCTGCCGGAACCGAGCTCACGTTCGACTACATGGATCCGGAAGAAGGAGAGGCTGGCCAAGCAGCAAACGATGATATGGATGAAGGTGGTGTTGCCGTTGACTGTCTCTGTGGTGCCGAGAACTGCAGAGGTAAGTTGTGGATGTGATTGGAAGGGCGCAATCGTCCTTGTCGACATTTCTCAGACTGGAAGCAAAGATCGAATGGAAATCGGCGTGATGGGGTCATTCAATGTTTTGAGAGCAGGACGAACAGTTCGGCTCTGACCTTGATCGAATGGAACGGCCACAGAGGTGGATGTGTTTTTCGTTTTTACATTTTGAGCTGCGAGCAATGGGTCCGAGAAAACTCGAGAATGAGAAGCTTCTTCAGAATCAGCATACCATAGCAAAGATCCCTTTCAAATTACACACATATCCCACGGAGAGACTTCATCTCATAGTATCTGCATAGCCGCACTTCTAGTTCAGAAAGCAGTTGTGTACTTGTATAGCTCACAAGAACAACTTCCGTCACTGTGAGAGAGCCGTCGATCTTGCGACTGCAACAGTCTCAAGCACACAGGGAGGCCGTGGTGAGATATCCAACAAGTCCCTCGATGCCATCGAAGCTGATGCCATCACTTGTTCCAAACATCCTACACCACATCCCCCAGACTCTTTCGGGCCGCGGATCAAAGCCGCGCGAAGCAAACCCTGGCGCGACTCTCTCCATCGACTTTTTTTCTTTGCCAAGGACTTTTCGAGGAAACCACTTTTGCGACATAGACAAGCAAGCCGAACCCAAGCATTCGCATCACACCAGCAACCCAGATCCGTACATCAACGAGACCGAATACCACTTTCTCCTCTGGATATCCGCACCCTCGGCATCCAACCACATATTTCCACCGCGAACGAAAGATGGCGCAATCAGCAGCGCCCAACAACCCATTCATCAAGCAACTAGTCCACAATGGTATATACACCTGCTCTACACCCTCCCACCACACTGCAAAGAACCTAACAACCCACCTCCCACACAGACCGTCAAGTCCGCGACAAAGCCGTAGCCTCACTCCGCACCTTCCTCTCCCGCAGCACCCCCTTCAGCGCCCTCGACTTCCTAAAACTCTGGAAAGGCCTCTTCTACTGCATGTGGTCGTGCGACAAGCCAGCACCCCAACGACGTCTCGCCCTCGACCTGTCAGCCCTGGTCCCTCTCCTCTCCACCCGCGCAAACTTCCTCGGCTTCGTGCGCGCCTTTTGGCAAACGATTGCGAGAGAGTACACGGGCATCGATTCCCTGCGCATGGACAAATTCCTCTTTCTCATCAGGAGTTATGTGAATGCGGGTTTTGCTTATTGTGCAAAGGGTGCGTGGAAGGATGAGGTCACCAGAAAGGAGTATTTGGATTTGTTGACGGAGATCCCGCTGAATCCTAGGGATCCAAAGGTGCCGAATGGGTTGAAGTATCATGTTATTGATGTCTATGTTGATGAGTTGGAAAAGGTGGGGGACGACAAGGCGCCGTATGAGGAGTTGATGCTGCCGTTGGTCGAGTTGGGCCAGAAGGCTGTGCTCAAGAGTGTGAGGAAGAAGGTTGAGGAGGCGTTGGATGATCACAGGGCAAAGGAGTGGTTGGGCATCGAGGAGGATGATGAGGAGTTGAGTGAGGCTGAGGAAGAGGTTGATAATGAGGATGACGAGTTTGGCGGCTTTGATGATTGAGCCATGTCGGCATCTTGATACTGCTGGACAAGCAAGCTTCTGCCGCTACTCAGCACCGGCACAAACCCCCGAACATTCACTGCCCGTCCACTATTCGTACGCCGCCGAACCCATCATCCGCTTGCATCAAAGTAATGCAGACCCTCGACACAAGACTTCGGCATGGACACAGGAATACGCTTCTCTCCACAGGCATACAAAGCAAGGCGTAAGGCGTTCACGGAAAAGCACAAGGGAAAGGGGAAGATGGGAAATTTGCATGTGAGCTGAATACGACAGCCGTTCTTTGAAGCTCAGGAAAAACAATACTGCAAAATTCCTCCGTATGCGAGGCTCTCACTCCTTGTCCGTTTCGTCTCAAATCCGTGCTATCTCATGGGTGCCGTCATCAAGTCATTGTACCACATCTCGCAGCCATCAAGAGCAACTAGCAGGTCAGTGGGAACTTAGTGCTGCGGTCGACATTCATGACACCCCAGTGGGTCTCGTCACCAGCAGATCCGCTATCACCGATGGCGTGAGGCTTCCAGGGCTCGTCGAATGCCTCGAAGACAAAGACGTTGACGCCCCATGCCATCATCCCGCAGATGGCATCATGGAAGTATGTTTGTGCGTTCTTGGTGCCTGCAATGGCGGCGCCATAGTTGGAACCTCCTGCAACAAGGTAAATACCATGCACATGTCACAAACATCAAGCCGACTACTCACCACCAGTAGGCCAACCAGTCTCGCCGACCCAGAACTCGATCGCATTGAGAGAGCCCGAGACACTCTGGATATGGCCAAGAGCTTGCTGGATGTCGTCGAAGAAAGTGTAGGTGGCATTGGAGATGGGCGATGCTTGCCAGTATGCAAAGCCATTAGCAAGCAAAAAGTCGACTCCTCCTCTGATGACAGCATCGGCCGTGCCATCAGCGTACTTGTTCCAGCTGTCTGCCGTACCGACCTTGACACCTTGAGGCAACACCGATCTGACGTCGTTGATCTTCTCCAACAGTTGCGGACCAGTAAAGGTTTTGCGGTAGAGTGTCTCCGAACCGACCGTCACGCCATAGACTTGGTCACGGTATTGAGGAACATATGTCTGCAGAGCCTGCTTGTCGGCTTGAAGACTCTGGTCCACGTCGGGCCAGACACCCAGGACGACCTTGAAACCCTTGAACTTGGCAGCGGGCAGGATCTGCTGAGCCGTGTTGCAGTCACTGGCGGCATAGATGCGTACGATGGTGCTGCCAGAGTTGCTCCTGATGGCATCGAAGTCGGCTTCGTAGTCGGCCTGGAACTTGCAAGATCCATCTCCCTTTTTGTCGCCCAATGCGAAGCCCAGAGTGCCTGCAGCTGAGACGACAAGGGGAGAGAAAGCCAGGACAAGCCCGGTGATGAGGGTCGTTGTGCGCATGTTTGAGTTGGCGGTAGGCAAGGTAAACAGATGTGTCGAAGCAAAGGGATGGATCGAGGTTTTGACGGGAAGTAATTATAAGGATCGGGTTTCAAGCGGACCCGCCGTGGGAAAGACAAGACACCAAGGAGTGACAAGAGGTCAGCAGCAGGAAAATATAGATGAGGCGATGAGAATGATTGGACATCTGGTTATCAAGAAGCAAGCAAACACACAAAGAACCCACTTCAAGACAGAGCAGTGGCTACGAACTGGGAAGGGTCCAATCACTTACCGCAGCCAAGCATTCTTTGGTGCTACTTCCTGGATTGCTGCATCGCAAACACGCATGAGCATGACGCTTGGAATAGTTTTTGTGCTTCCGTTGCACAGGGTGGCTCGGTGCTGCACAGCACGGTCGTATACCATTTCGCGCCCTCGAAATTTAGGCTCAAGCATCAATCTATTCCTCCCCACACGAATCATGTCCGCATCTTAGTTGCAGTAGATCTGCTGCAAGTCAACACAGACCTTTGATGACCTTGTCATATACGAATGAAGGAATGAATTAGACATACCAATCCATCTCAGCTGAGAAACGTGAAAGCTGGTAACATCCACGCCTTTCCAGCTCTCAGCCACGGCAAGACCGAAGACGTTCAATGGAAGGAAATTGGTAGATACACATCGACGATCTACAATGGAGAGAAGAGATAGAGGCAAATGGAGGAAGACAAGTTCGTAGTGTATGATCATTTATTCATTTTTGGAAATTCTCTAGTAGAAAGAAGACGAAAAGGCCCAGTCGGGAAACCCTGTACCAAAGCCACTCCACACAGAAAGTCCCATGGGAGTACAAGAAAAAGTTGGAAGAAAGAAGAAAAGGGTAATCAAAGCGGTCACCGAATCATCGGCACCTGGTATCGTCAAGAAGCGAATGGAAGAAGGAAAAGAAGAGAAATGTTCAAGAAAAGCGAGAAGTTGGAAAAGCCAACCATCTCGTTGAGAGGAGGGTACACGGGTGATTGGGACATCTCATCTCGAGTGTCCTCATCACTGCATGTCTGATTGGATGTTCAAGGAGAGGAACATGTGCAACCGTTAAGCAAGTCCGCCCAACCGTCGGGGGCCGTTGCACACGACAGTGGGGGGAATGAAACGCCAACGTGGCTGTTGTTGTTGATGCGTCGCGTCGTGGTTGGAATTTTGGTGTAAAGGAAAAAGGCGTTGATCATTAAAGTTTGGTTGTTGTTGATGTTGATGTCTTGACTGTGATTGTTGTTCACAGACGGCCGAAGAGGACATCCTCGAAGCCTCCCACGGCGGTGCCTGCAAAAGGACGAGGCTCGATCAAGCTAAGGAGCTCTTCCGGGGTCTCGATCTTCTCCTCTTCCTGCTCGAGCTCTAGTTGACTGGGGCTGCGGCGGATGCTGAAGTTGCCGATTGAGTAAGATGATACTGATGAGACGAGTTGGCTGAAGCGGCTGCCAGTTGATGATCTGCTGACAGTCCAGCAGCTGTCGGAGTTCTCTGAGACAGGCGACAAAGGAGCATTGGGAATGTGAGTGTTGGAAGACGAGAAGACAGTCTTGAGACGGCGAAGAGAGCCGGAGGCAATGTTGCGGTTGGAGCGAGAAGGCATTGTGATGGTGTTGTGGTGTTGTTGATCTGAAAGATGCTGCGAAAAGAGATGCCGAGAAGGATGTTTTGTAGTAGTAGTGATCGTGGAATTGCTTTTGCAAGGCAGGGAGCAGTTAAAGAATGTGGTTATGTGAGTTGATGAACCAAAGGAGTGGATATGTATCTGAAGATCCCAACCTCGTCGACACGCTGGGCTCTTAAGTACTACGCGACTGTCGTTGCAAAGGAGGTAGGCTTGGGCAAGGAGTAAATATCGATTCCAACGGTGGCTCCCTGAAGACCAAGTGCAAAAAGTATGTAAGGGAAGCACAACGATCGCGGATTCCAGCCGCTGCAGCAACGTTGTGAAGGAATGTAAATATAGAGACGCGCAGCGTAAAGGGAATAAAGAAAGAAGGACACCGACAGAAGGAAGAAGAAGAGAGCAATGGATATGAAGACCTCACCTTGGTCATATCCCACCTCTTATCCCGCGACACATCGGTCACAGTATGATCACCAGATGAAGTTTCAGAGAGATGTCTCACGAATGTCGTTGGTGTTGCAAGTAGAGTTCGGTAGGGATGTCGCCATGTCCCCACACTTTTGCCCATCAGTCTCGCCAAAGCACACGCCCGCCTCGCGAACAAGTCCTTCGCACGACCGCCGCCAACCCCTGACTGTCAACCAGACCCACCAAAGCGTCCCCCTTTCCCCCGCCGTTTGACCGCCGCTTTCCTGTTATGTACAAGAACCTGTCCATAAACGAGCTTAACTCAAGAATTTCTTGCAGTAGCTTTGCTATGGTGCATGAGTTCGCAGCAGGCATTCCATATTCGCAAAAGGCACGAAGCTTTTGTACCGACTTATCCAGGTCTCTGGGAAACTGGACTCTCTCAACGAGGCAAGTAGAGCACAGGCGGTAGAACTGACCAATTCTTCTTTCGGTCCACCGCTATTTTGTGCAGGGCTGTCGATTTGAGTCAGCCTCACACGTTGCTCAGCTACATTGTTTCTTTTGTGTTGTGCAAGTTTGCGTGGACGAACAGCGTGTGTGAAACGTTGTGCCAAGGAACATGCCAGGTCTCAGCTTCACACGCCTTTCTGCCAAATGCTCCTGCCGTCTCCCAGGTCCCTGACCTTATCTCCAAAGGATGTTCAGGGCCATTGGATCCTCCGAACCCTGGCCTGGATTGATCTACAAGATTGCCTTTCCTCCCACTCTCCAGTGCTCAAGTCTCGAAGATCCCAAGTCCCACTTCTTTTGCCCAACACCTCTTGTGTCTAGTCTCTGTACATCATTGCCTCCTTCAAAATGGTTTCCCCGTACGCCGACCCACCGGTGAGAAGAAGCTAAACGATGCGACAGACGTTGCAAGGGTTCGTGTTTCTGTTTGCATGTCCACAAAACATCTCTCCCTCGAGCGATTGAGCCGAGATTGCGATATCAACTGTGCAAACAGTCGGACGGTATGAGTCTGCTCATGTGCTTGAGGCGAAGCACCCTAGGTTACGTGTTCACAGCTGCCGTCTGCCCTTCGCTCGCATCACGAAGTACAATACAGGAGATCGTGACATTCTCACGTGGTTTGAGCCCGAAACTCCTTGGTCCAATGACTCGAGTTCGTTATGTATTGCTTTCTATCGGACTCTTGTCAGCAGTCCGCTCGAGAGTCAGATGGCTGGCCCATATGATCTCACCGGTCGTCTGTAACATACGCCAGCAGTCCATCACCAAACCTGTGACCGGCGACTCCGCCTCGCGGACCTGACGTTGAGCGTCCAACAGCAGCTGGGCTCGAAGACCGAACGCCCAACTGTCCGTTTCAGCCGCTCAATTCTTGTCTCCAGCCCACACCATGACCGCCTCTTCCCAAACGGCACGACTCATGATGATGCCGTTGCATTCGCCTCGGCTTGCTGCTGCTGCTGCTGATCTTTGAAGCCTTGGAAGTACTGCGCCATGCGTTAGCTGTGACAAAGTACGTTGGGCTTGTCATGCTCGTGCATACCTTTCGTCGGAAGGCGTTGAGATCATCTGCCGTCACTCCAGTTGCCTCTTCACGCTTCTCGCGGCTTCGAAGTGCTTCTTGGTCCACTTGAGCTTCTGGAACGCGGCGGTACGTGATAAGTCTGCGGGCCCCTGCGAGAAATGGTCAGCATCATCGGGATCCACATTGTGGCATCGAGGCTAAACGCACATCTGTTGAATTGCTGGACCGACATGGCTACCAGCTGCATCGCAGGGTGGCTGGGGATGGGGATCTCCATGTCCTCATCGTTGGCCACCGGCATCCACATGCTGAGCCTGCCATCGTCCACCATGTGAGTATAACCAAAGTCGAGGATATCATCCATCATTGCGTCAAAGCTGTAGGCCTTCTTTGGTGGGATGTATCCTGGGGCCAGGTGTGCTGGGACACCACTCTTGAGCAGAACCTCCTTTTGTAAATCTTCTCTCGTGCTTCCTAGCACCCTCAGACCCTCGCGAACACCGTACGGAGGATCGCAAACAATGCCATCAAGCCACCTCGTCTGCCTGATCGGCGTGTTTGTCAAGTCACTCACAAACATATCCAGATACTGCGGCACCAATCCATACTGCACAAAATTGCTCATGACGTTCCTCTCCGGCTTTCCACGAATGCTGCGAGGATCAATATCACTACCAACCACCGTAGCACCAAAGTGCGCACAGGCGATGGGGAAACTCCCAGTTCCGGTAAAAGGATCGTAGAAGATCTTGCCCGGTGCAGCCAAAGCCATGTTTGCAGTGATGAGAGCCAGTTGCGAATCCATCGACGTGGTGCTGATGTATTTGCGCTTCTTAAGGTCGTATTTGTTCATCACCGAGCGCCCGCTCTCGCCGATCAGACGACCCAGGGCCACACGCTTGGGATGCTCGGCCTCGAGATCATACTCTTCAAGCACAACCATGGGCAAATCCGGATTCTTCATCCTAATCGGACCTTCGAAAGCCATGTACGAGAAACTCTCGACGATATCTCTCTTCTCCGTGTTTGTGCGCTTGGCCTGGAAACTGTCGATCTGGAAACTGAAGGATGCGGATTCTTTGTATTGGGGCCAGAGGTGTTGTGATCGTTTCTTGACATCGGCGTGGCATTCGTCGTAGTTGTTGCCGATGCCCCAGAGCTCGTAGACTGCGCCGGTCAACATGGAGCGAGAGATCAACTTTGCCGCATCTTGATCCGACGCGATTTTCGCAACACAGAACGGCGACTGCGAAGTACTTTGGTTAGCCCTCTTGCATCCTCCATATATCAGCATACCCTAAAAAAGAAAGAAAAATCCGACATTTCATCCACGACATGCAATAATTAGTGCTCAAACCCTCTGTCCCTCCACGGCAGTAAAAACCCTCTCGCGTGCATTCAAAAAAAAAAAAAAAAAAACTGAGAAAATGAATTGCTTTATTCCCTTTCACTTACCTGATCCGAGTATTCCAAAATCTCCAAATCTACATTGTGCAACACGGCCAGCGCCTCCAACTCAGGACGGCGAAACGTCTCGTGCATCTGCGCAAGTCGGATGAGGTATTCCATGGTTTTCTTTTGCTTTTCCTTGTCTTTCTTTGTTTCTGCCACTGTTTGCAGTCAAGGGGATGATGGGTTTCCGTTGGTGGCTCCGGTGTGTCTGATGTGTTGGTTCCAGAGATGGTTCGATGTGTTTTTGGTTGTATCAGCGATATTGGTGATGTGAATCGTCTCTTGGTATCTTGAATATCTCGGATTGCGGAAAAAAGGTCAAAGGATGTCCCCGGCTAGACTTGCCGATCGAAAAAGGTTGTCTTGGCAGATGGTTCGAGACAGGGTCGTGCTGGAAACAGCATCTCAGCAGTCGGTTGTGGTATATATCTGGTTCAGAGACCTTTGTTGCGCGGACAACTAGATTAAAGATTTTGTCATGTTGCATAGGCTGTGTGAGACCACTTTTGGGATGGTCCGACGAGTCTTCGTTGCGATACGTGAGAATCTTGAATCTCGAGGTGGGTTGAAGGAAACGCGTTGTCGATAATGTTGCAAACGAATCCCTTCGTTGATGGACATATAATATGCTCTTGCATTTTCGGTCCCACTCCTCTGAGTCGACCCCATCATCAACTAACATTACAGAACCTAGCAACCGAGCGAGAAAAAATAGTCATGACAATCCCACTCTACAGCCAGTCCCTCAACCCAGCCCTTGCAAACTCCATAATGCACACCTCGTTCCCATCTAGTACTCAAAGTCATCATCAACAGAAGGCCCCTTGTTCTTGCCCACAGACTCTTGCTTTCTGTACATTTCGGCAACCTGCCTGGCCGTAGTGGCATCATCAGGCTTCTTGTCGTCTCGATCGCGAATATATCTCGGGAACCGCAAACTGACACCCTTGCCACTGGGATCGCCCAGCGCATCAGCGGCAGCCTTGTAGCGAGGTGACAATGTCAGATCGGCAGTTTTGACTTCCCAGACCAAGCGAGGCTCGAACCAGACGTTGGGTTGGTCTTTATTGCCTGTGGAGTGGCTGTAGAAAGGCTTGGGCCGGTCAATGACCAATGGAGAGAGCGTTTCGTGCAGTGACTCGAGAAGAGCTTCTGAGAAACCAGTGCCGATGTTGCAGACAGACTCGTATTGTTGTGATGAGTTGTTGTAGCATGCGAGGAGGAAAGCGCCGTAGACGTTGGTTCTCTTTCCTCTGCCGTAGTAGGCACCGAGCACGACCAGATCCAGAGAGTCACCTGCACCAGCGAGGTAATCCTTCTTGACCTTGAGCCAGTTCTGCGAGCGACGCGAGGGTTCGTAGTAAGATTCGGGGCCGTCCAACATCTTCACCATCAGACCTTCGCAAGAGGCCTTGATGGAGTCTTCGAGCAAGACTTGGATGGCATCGAGCTCGTTGGTGTTGCCGTATTGAGCAAAGGCAAACTCTCCCTCGACCTCCTTGAATGCTCCGTACAGCTTGACTCGGCGATCACGGAACGACTGGTTGACTAGAGCCTCGCCGTTCAAAAACAGCAGATCGAAAGCAAAGACGCAAACCTTGACCTTGATGTCTTCAGTCTTGACGTCCTTGCGCTTTCTTGTCATGAGCTGCTGGAAAGGCAGGACCTTCTTCTCATCCACATCCCATGCGACAGTCTCACAATCCAGAACGAAACTCTTGGTGCCATCCTTGACCCAGGTGGGCAGTTTGGCGAGAATGTCTGGGTACTTCTTTGACAGATCTTCGCTGTTTCTCGAGAAAATGTTGGAGACACCTTTGGCAGAGTTGCCAGCAGAAGGAGCAGCAGTGGCGTAGGTCAGGTCGGCATCATGAGCAACAAAGTGGATCTGAGCTCTTTCTCCATCGTACTTGTACTCACATGTAAAGTCCTTGCCTTCGAAGCGGTCGAGCACTTCAGTGATTGACTTGGTCGGCTTTGCCAGCATAGGCTTGAGAGGTACACCAGGTTGAAGCTTGCATGCATCGTGCAAGTCGAAGACGCCATTCTCGAGATATGCGGGAATGATGACCTCGTAACTGGGAAGTTCACTGTATGAGAGTTAGCATTATACTTGAAAGATTGGTAATGATGACAGGACACGTACTTGTACACGTTCTTCAGAACGCGCTCACCCTTTTCCAGCTGTTCGGTGTTGGGCGCCTTGTTGGTCTTTGTCATGACATCGTGGTAAGTCATGGCCTGGGCTAATGAAACCAAGACCGTCTTGTCCGCCAGACCTAGACGCATCTTGCCTTCGAGTGTGCGGACAATGAACTTTGCTTCGCTGGGGCCGCCCTTGTTCTCTTCGATATCAACTCCCTTGCCTTTTGGTAGATTTGCATCAGCAGCAGAAAGCAGCTTGTGAATACCAGAAACCTTGCGACCTTGACCACCAGATCCCTCAATCTTGGCGATGGTCATCAGTTGCTCATGCACACCACGTACAGTCAGGGGCTTCGGCTTGAACATGGTGGGCTGACTGCCCTTGCTCTTTGCTGCAACAAGACCCAGGTCACCGATCTTCTGCTGATCCTCTTTGATAATCTTCAGTGATCGGCCAGTAGATTCGCCGATTGCCTTCATGATGAGACTTTCACCGATACCCAGTTCGATACCAGCATAATCTGCAGCAAGCTTGCCAAGCATGAGTAGAACGGTAGGTTGCAAGTCCTGTGGGGTGAGACGGAGGACCTGTCTGAGGAACAAGGAACAATGTGCCATGATCTCCAGACGTTTCGTCGTCATCTCGATCTTGGAGAATGTGGTGCAGAGAGCAGCGTAAGGTACCGGATCGCCGGCCTTCCAATCGGGATAGGGGTCTTTTGTGTTTGACTTGAATGTGCTCTGGACCTTTTCGCGGGCCTTTGCAGCCTTCTCTGGCTGTTCTTCCTCGTCCGACTCGACGTCTTCTGCCTCGGATTGAGGATCACTCTCAGAACCATCCTTCATTGCGATGTCTTCTTCCTCAACCTTGGCGGGCGTCGGTGGTTTGGCTGCGGGTTTCTTGGGTGCTGCCTTTTCTTTCTTGACAGGCTCTTCATGGTCTGAAACGGGCTCCTGCTTTGGCTTCTTTGGGCTTGGTGATTTGGCGGGCTTCTTGCGCTGTCTCTTGGTAGGGGGCTCCTCTTGTGAAGCTCCAGCTTCTTCTTCTTCTTCTTCTTCCTTGGCTTCTACTGCTCTCTTTTTTGTCGTCTTTGTTGGCTTGGGTTGTGCGACGTCATGGATTGGTTCTGCCGTGGCATCTTCTGGGTCCTCTTGCTTCACTGCAGCCTTGTTGTCTAAGGTAGCATCCTCTACCTCATCCTCCTCTTCGGTTTTGGGCTTCTTGGGATCGGACTTTGGCTTTGTCGCAAAAGAGAGCTTCGACTGTTGAGGGGCGGGCTTCGAGCCATTGGGTTTTGCGAAGAAGTTGCTTTTGCACATGTCAGTCATGCACCAGTGCTAAGGATGCTATGCAGCATCTCGACGGGATCGCACACCCCAAGGTCGTCTGCGAACTCTTGACGTACCCGAGAGTGGCCTGCTGCTTGGGAGGCATCCTGAAGCAGAGCTGAGGTCGGTAGCTTGTGGCGTATGTGTAAAGTGAACGGCGCAAAGACAAGGACTTTAAAGAATCGAGAGGACGTAGAGTATGAGAAGATGGCCGCATCGATGTTACCAAGGCAGAAGACGGAGGCAGAATTGTGGTAGGCACAGCAGGCAGGAGCGAGCGTGCGAGACGTGACACTCACGCGCGCTTGCCCTCGAAACGCGCCAAATTGGTTTTCCATGACGCTGACGGCTTTTGCACCTTTTAACTCCGAGTGTTGGTCTTGTATCTGGTCATGCTTCAACTCTTTCTAGTACACACCGAACGAGGCGAACAACAGAAACCCATTCAAACTGGCCAACCATTTCTGGACATTGACTCCTCCTGTCCCTCCGCCTTGCTCCCCTGTTCGAGTACCCATCATGGCCGCACCCACCACAACGCCCGCCCCCAAACTCACACCAGCCTTTTGTTTCAACCGCACCGCTCTGCAGGGTACGCATTCCTCCACTCCGAACCGCCACCTCTTCTTTGCCCTTTCTCTGACGCACTTGCTCCCAGACTTCCTCCGCATATCCCGCAGCGCCGTAGACGACACAATCTCCCAAAATCTAAACGCTCTGCTGTCTCCCAGTCAAGATGCATGGGACCCACATAGTACATCACGCACCCTTCCTCGCCCGACCGGCAAACGTTCCATTCCCGCGCCCGCATGCACAGCCTTCAAGCAAAACGTCTTGTTTCCCTCGTGGCAAGCTCGCAGCGATGTCCTCGCCTACTGTGGCGGCGTAGCCACTTCCCCGGACCCGGATGACCCAGACCACATACTCAGAGAAGTGGAAGACACAAAAGCGAGAGAAAGAGTGGTGAATGAACGCTTGGATCCCTACAGTGGACGTTACTTTCCCAGGGAAGTAAGGACGGAAGCCTTGGCTGCGCTTGTGAGGAGCGAGTTGATGGTCGAGAGTATCGTGCGGTCTAGGACTTGGGGAATGGTCAGGGAGAGATGTTCTGATGATGAATACGACGGTGAAAAGGCGCTCGACAAGTGGCGGCAAGAGAAAAGTACAAGTGCCGCTTCTGCATTGCTATAACGCATCGGAGCTGCCACCCGAGACCAACCAAATATCCATCTGAGATTGCATTGGTTCTTGCGACAAACAGGCTCTCGATGGAAATCCCAGCCCTCTGGAAAGTACGCTGCAACGCGATCGCTACAAGGGCATTGCGATTGTTCGATGAAGAAGCAAATGTGTTTGTATACAACTATATTATATGATACCCCTCTTTTCTTTTGCATACTGTCTGTTTATCCATATCTGTGCTTTGTCCTGTTGTCTTGTATCATGCAAATCTGTCCTTTGTCCTGTTCTTGTTCTTGTATATTACGATATGTGTTCCCGTCCTGTCATCTCTTGCTACCAACCGCCCCTCACTCATTCTTCCTCTTCCAGCTCTTGATCTTGGTAAACGTCCTCTTCAGCGGCGGAAACAGACTCCACGTCTCCATCGTCCCGCTCAGCACACCAAAGCCCATCAGGAGAACCCAACTCAAGGTCAGGACAACGGCAAACGCGATCCAGTACGTCTTGACCGAATACTTGACACCGAGGTCAGCCGACACGTATTCGGTCAGAAAGGTCAATGGGAGGAACAGGATGGTCGCTTTGCTGATGAGCAGCGCCACCCTCGTAAGGCGGTCGACACCGGCAGACTGCGACATGGCCACGAGTTGGAAGTTCTGGTTTTTGACAATTGTCAGCAATCAGAAAGAAAAAATGTTCGGGATAACAACCAAGACTTACCATTTGTACCAATCCATCTTTCTGATGCAGGTAGTCCTTGCACTCGGCCAGAGCGTACAACGAGATCATGTCTCGGAGTCTTTCGAACCGGACAATGGCTGCACTGGTCAGTCCAACTCCCATCAGCGATTGTGCTCCTTGCACGGCGAGCTTGTCAAACGTCTCCTGGCTTGCTTTGCTGGGAACGCGAGATCCCGTTCTGGAAGCCAAGGTGCTTGATTGTGGCTCGGTCACTCGATCGACAAGTCTGATATAACTCTTGTAGTGGCGTTTGAGTGCTCCGAGTTCGTTGCCAATGCCATGCAGGAGGTCAATGTGATGCAGCTTCGGTGCAGAGAACATTTCTTTTTGCTGCTCGAAGTCAGTATTAGGAAAGGCTGATACAGGATCCGGCGATACTTACAAGCTTCTCCAACTCCATGCCGTATCTGCTTTCTCTACGAGTGATGAGAGAGTAGCTATTAAACCAATTCTCAAACAGGTAGTAGAACAGCAGGCCAGGTGCATCCTTGTCGCGATGTGCCGTCTCTTCCTTCGTGTCGCCGAGCCTTCTCCTGATGGGCAAGAGCACAAGCGGGTTTGCTTCTCTGCTGTCTTCAACCTTTGACAATGAACGGAAGACGTTGATGAGGTTGCGACGAGTTTCCATCATGATCAAGTGCTGAAGGTGCGACAACCGGCCTTCGCTGTATGGGTAAAGATCCTCGTTGATGCTGATGACGGTCTTGTCTGCGCAGATGAGCAGCCATGTCCAGACTCGCTTGATGTGAGGCAAAGGTGCATCCTTGGTTCCGGTACCTTCTTCCGACACACCACATCCAGTTTCGACGGCATGCACGTTATACAAGCTGTTGAAGCCTAGACAGAGGTAGCTGCGGCCTTGGTCCAGAGAGGTGTAGTGCCAAACGCCGTCGACAATGTCGTAAAGGTTGCCAGTACGTGCAGGGTTGCAGCTGGTGAGTGAGCTGGTGTCCGTGGCAGGAGGTGGTGACGATGACAGACCCTTTTCGATATCCTCGAATGAGCGTCTGAGTACCTCTTCATTCTTCCTTTCGACAGCAACAGGCTGAGAAGGATACTGTCTCATTCGTCTGGGGTCGGAGCTCATCAATGCCAGCAGTCTTGGGGAGAAGTCATATTGTTGAGCCAGTAGCTCAAGAAGAGGTCGCTGCAAGAAGGGGTACCAGATGTTGATCCAGCGGGTATGGAGGGTGGACGGACGTGGTGTTTCGAGCATGTTGTGAATTGTCTCGGCCGGCTGATCAAAGGATACCCATGCTTCTTCGTCGCCAAAGTCCACAATGAAGTTGCGAGATGTTGGAGTGCACAACAGTTGTACCGAGTCTTCCAGCACATCGGCCAGGTCCAAATTGCGAAATCCAGTTGGATGGTCAGGTAGAGGTTCGTAGGTCGAGGCTTCTGACTTGGGCTTCTTTGGATTCGTGTATGCCGAATCCGATCTCTCCATGCCCGGCAAGGTGTCTGTAAAGTCGTAGTTTATCTCGCTATCCATATTGTAGAGTAACCAGACCAGATTTTGAGTGGAGAAACAGCGAGAAGACCTGCTCTTATCTGTTTCGAGTCGAGAGGTCCAACACCCTTTATGACTCCTCGAACCAGACGCGACATGACGAAGCCAGCCGACACACGCATGTGAATCAGAGATAATTTGCTTCGCCGCAACAGCCTGGGGTGCATGTGAGGCTCGAATCTTTCAATGGGTGTTAGGGCGGTTTTTTTGGTAACCCGGTGCACGAGTCTTGTGGTTGGCTGGTCAGCTGCTTCATTGGTGCCTACGAGAATGACCTGCAGGTACCAAGCATCGCCTCATCCGCAGATCCAGTTTCTAATTGGCGCATCTCGGAATATACTCTTAGCCGCCGATATCAGATATGGCTTGCGTGTGAGAGGAAAGTTGGTCGTGAAGGGAGACGACATGTTGAAGCCTCACAACGTTACGCAAGATTTTCAAGGTGGGAGGTCATTAGGCAGACGGGTGTCGAAACCGTTCACCGACGTGCAGACATGTGTCTCATTGCAAAACTCGTGGTCATGGTCTGTCTGATGAGTGTTGGATTCTTTTGAAGATTGCGCGAGGCAGTTGTGAGGACCGTTTTGCCGGACGTTCGAGCTCTCACGCGCGACGACTTGCGGCCGACAATTCACATACCTTTCCTTACGACGACGGCGAGACGAATCTCCTAGTGGTCACTGACTACGATATGCTTGACCGATAGGTATGTCGTTTACAAGGAAAGAACAGGTTGCAGACCTGCCAAGCTGGAAGGCATCACGCTTGCCAGAAATAGAAATCGCTTTCTGCCGGTCACGAGGAGCCTTTCACGAGCAACTCGCCATGGACAAAGCACAGGGAAGCATGCCACCACCTTCCCAGTTCAGTCTCTTAGATGTCTCGACGGCTGTTCCCTTTACCATTGTTTCTACGTCGCATAGATTGTCCGAACTCGAACGCGATTCATTGAAGTGTCGGCAATGTCGACAAGAACACAACCCATCCATCTCAGACAAACCCAAGTATCATCCCCAGTGTAGGGACGTGATGAGTAAAAAGAAAATGCAAAACATACAGCAGCAGGGATTCCCACGTGGTCACCCACCGTAGTACTAATCTGCCGTTCAACTGCTTATGTATGGCAGAGCGGACGGGATGCCCAGTTTTCAGCTGACTGTGGCCGTATGTGCTTGATACGGGATCTTTTTACACTATATATCAACACCATCCTGCGATGAGCTCATTTAATCACAACTTTACGATACACGCTCATGGTGTTTCAGATGCGTGCATTGTACAAGACTTCATTGATAGAGACGACTAATCATGCAGGATAACTTACTCAGTCCTCTTAACCTTGTTAGGCAAGGCATACCAACAACCCACCATAACAACAAACAACACAATACAAATCGGATGCAAGACAAACGTACCCACCGCCTGCGCCAGCAGTCCGGTCGAGAAAGGCGCAACCGCACCACCACTACTGCCAGCACTGGACACAAAACTCAATGCTGTCATCTGCACCTCCCTATCCATCAACCTCGTAAAGATGGTCGTGGCACAAGGGTACACGGGTCCAAGCAGCAAGCCCAAGAACGAAACAGCAACGGCCTCGCCCACAATGTTAGGGATAAGCCAGACCAAGAGCTGGAAAGCGATGGACAGAATAGTGAGGATGTAGACGAAGCGTTTCTCGCCGATCCTGGGTGCCAGGTGAGATAGCACGAACCTGCCTAGAGTGATGCCACCCCAGAAGCCAGCAGTAACATAACCGACTTTTGCAGGGTCACCGCCACGAGCTTCAATGAGGAAAGAAATGACCCAGCCCGAGGTGCTGACTTCCGATCCCTGATAACAGAAGATGAAGAGTGCAGCAAACACCGTGACTTTGCTGTTGAGAGCGCGCTTCATCATTTGCAGCTTGGTTGGTTGTATCTCACCAGCACGGCGTGATAAATGGTTAGCCATCTGCAGACTGGAAGGTTCCTTCTCGTAATTGTGAAAGGCCCAGCCGGTGAAGAAGAAGCAGATAACACGAAGGCCAAGCGTAATCAGGTAGAAACGACTCCACAGGACCCCTCGAGAAACCAGTGCCGTAGCCATAATAGGACCGACCACTCCTCCAAGGCCATAGCTGCCATGCGAGGCACCGAGGATGACGGTTGAGTTTGCGAGATTGGCGCAGAAAACATTGTTCAATGCGAGATTGAGGGCTAGACCCAATCCTAGAAGAAGGAAACTTACGAGAGGTTAGCACTTTATACGCTGTGGGTTGTGTTGTGTAATTGTGAAACTTACGCAACAACGACCACTGGGAAGGGAGGTGTGCAGGCCATAACCACATATCCGACAATGAGCATGGCCTCAGAGAACATACACGCTCTCGCTCTACCCAACTTCTCCAACGTGAGATCTGTGAAGAAGGCAGCGGTGATGAAGCCAATAGCGTTCGTGATGAAGATCAACGAAACTATCGCATAACCGATGTTGTATTGTTTCTCCATGTAAGGAATCAAGGCACCAGAAGCTATACTCAGCGTCAGTACGAAGCCTTCGAGAACCTTGAGATAGGCTCAGCAACTGTGAGCCGAGCACGTACATGCATCATTCAAGCCATTACCATAATAGACTGCACAAACCGCGAGAACGCGATATTTGTTCTTTGATGGAAATCCCCAACTCGGCATCATCTCAGTAATTTGACTCGGTGATGGTGCTCGACTCATCTCTAGCTCATTAGGAGTCTTTGTTGTTGTTTTTGTTGTTGGTGCCTTTCCGGGCGTGTGTCCAGCAGCAGCAGCTGTGGTGCCATTGGACTGTTGTGAGTGCTGAGTCTGCACTTGCTGGATATAGTCCTGGAGTTCGATGGCTGATTGGGGTACTGTCGGCTCTTTCCTTTTCACAGCAGGTGGAGAGGTTAGATTAGGAGAGCTGGTGAGCTCCAAAGCAGCTCCGAAAGTGTATGCCGACATGACGGTATGTAGTCAAGGACAAGAATACTCGAGAACGCAGAGGACCTGCCGACCTTTTTAACTGTTGCAATCCATCACATGAAGATAGAAGAAGCAACGACAGAGCTTACAAATCTGCTAAGCAGGGCAACTACAACCTACACAGCAATTCGCTCTTGCCATTCTTTCCCTGACTACAGAAAGCAAAGAAACGTTAAATCCTGGAGGCCATTGTCCGAAGACATATTATTCATCATCGTTCAGTTGGTGTCATACGTAGTTGCCAATGAGAGCAGCGAAGCAAAACGTGGTTGGGTCACAACATATGCTTCGGAGCCGCTCCCAGTGCAGCCCCACACATCGACACCTCGGAAACCAGCTTCCACAATCATCATCGGAAGGTATAGCGAGCATAGTAAACGCAGGCAACGACATGTGGTCGAAGCGTGTTCAATTTGCTGACGCAATCAGGATCTAGGATGTGTGAGAAACGGTAGTAAAAGCGTTTAATACGTACGAGCCGATTAAGCTGCGTGCAGAAGCAGAAGAGAAAGCTAAACGCCATGCCAGCGGCAGTAGAAACAAAGATCTATGTAATACATGTTACTCGATCCGTGAAGAAGAACAGATATGGCCATGTCCAGCATGACAGAGGAACGCAGCACCAGAATCATGGCATCGTAAAAGCAGGTATAGAAGTGAAGGGGTGATAAAATGTACCTCAAGCATCTCCATACATCCACTTGGAGATGCTCTGTCGAAGAACAGAGGGTTCGGGCGTAGAGACTGCACTACGGGCAAAGCTGAACAACCCGCCAGAATAAGCGTTGTTCGATGTGTACTTGTCAGAAGCCACAGCGCTGACAAGACCTTCGAGTGCGTCCTCGATGATCTTCTTGCTTTCGTACTGGAGCTCAGTGAGTCCTGACCCGCTGATAGAATTGGAGCGACTGGGTGCACGGCTGTGCACAGAGTTTGCGCGAGAATGTGCGCGTGAGCGCGTCTCGCTGGTGGCGAGCATTTGTTGCAGGAGAGTGACGACTGCCGAATCAGGCTTACTGATTGTTTCCTCATCAAACTTCTCGGCCAGAGTCTGGCATTCTACTACCGCTGCTGCTTTGTCGTGTCGCTTCTCGACGAAACTGGTTGGCAAGTCATTCACACCAGGTTCTTCAGGCTTGTTGGTACAGACTTCTTTCCAGCCACTGATCTTGCCTTCCTTGTTATGAATTGGGACTCTCTTTGTGGCGGTAACCATGGCCGATGCTTCTTTGGCAGGGAAACTGTTGGTCTTGCGGTGATCGATGAACTCAGAAAGGTCTTCACCAACGACGATGGCGGTGCTGGGGCGGTGGTCGAGAAGTGCAGACTGATCTTTAACCATCATAGGTGAGTCAACTCGACCTCCATTGGTGCGCGAAGATTGGGAGCTGGACGAACGAGTCTCCATCCCATCGGCGGTCTTGGATAGAACGTTTCCAAGAGCGTCGATGGAATGGCGGCCCGCGACGTGATTGTTGAGTTCGCTGTCTGCCGGTCCTCCATTCGGAAGGTCGGTCTTGAGAATCCTCTTGTCGCGAAATCCAGTCTTTTGTCCGTTGTCGTTGCGCTTGTATGTGCGTTGGATTGAATCCATGTCGTCTGACTTGATGACCTTGATCTGGTTGTCCTGATCCGACCCGCTACCATTGGATGAGCACGTTGACTGCTTTCGTCCACTGGCAGTAACGACATGCCTTGGCAGATTGGGTGAATCATCAGGCACAATCAACTTGTATCGGACGCGCCTGCGGAGAGTCAATTTCCTCACCGTCAGAGCCTCGGCATCCATAACAACCGTCGAGCAGACATCGATCCATGTTTCTTGGCTAAAGATCCTAAGGTTCTCTGATGGCTCAACCATAGGCGACGGCTCGGCCCTCATTGCGCATTTGATGTCATTGACAAGCTCAGCGTAAGGTCTAGTAGCTTGTAAAGCGAAATCAGGATGGAATCTTCCGAGATAGCCAGCGATCCTGTCGTAGCGGGCAAATCCTTGAGAGTCATGGATCTTCTTCTCCTCCTCCATACTCTCGTGTGCGACAGCGTTGCGGAGAGGGAACTGGCCTCTGCCACCAGGAACTTTGAACCTAGACATCTTGGGAGAAAGACTGCGAGTGGTACTGATGGCGGGTGTACATCCTGGAAAGTCGACGTCGACGATACCTTCGTCCTGGTTGTAAGTATAGGCGATACCAGCATAGTCAGAGGCCGGTGGGTCAAACTGCAAGGCGGAGGTCTTGTGAGCCATGGTGATTGGAGACACACGTGATGAGCTCTTCTTTCCCCTTGAGGCTTGTTGGCTATTGCTCTCGTCGGACTCTTCTATACCATGAACTTCTTCAACCATACGCACTAGCTTATTAGAACTCTGACGAGCGGCAAAGCTTTTGCTAGTTTTGAGAATACTAGTAGGTTGCTCACGCTGCCCGCTGCTGGCAAAGCTATCACTTCTCTCAGTCAACGAAGATTCGCGACGAGGTCTGAGGCTCCAAGTACTGCTTCGGAAACTGTTCCACAGACTCGTGTTATCGGTGCTGCCGTTGCTTGTGGTCGTGCTGCCTGCGCGTTGTAGATGTCGCATCAAATCTCCTTGTGCGTTCAAACTACTACTAGGACGAGTCTCTGGGGAGCCTGAGGGAGTGTTACGGCTCGACGTTGGCGCACTGATTGGAACGGCCATAGTAGCTTTGCCCAATATATCGATCTTACCAGAAGTATTGACGATGCTAGACTTCCGAGTTGATGATGCTGAGTTATTTATAGCCAGCGTCTTGGCCGGTGAAGTGCTAGGAGAGGCATGAATCATCGGCTCGAAGATAGTCGGGGTACGAGGGGCCTCATTTACTGTATGACCGTTTGCCTGTGCTTTGGCACTATCAACTGTCAAGCTCTGGTTCGGAGCCTGGTTCACACTCTTCAGGCCCTGCGTAAGGGCAGATACCTGTTTGTTGGAAGATGTTAGACTGCTCGAAGAAGAGCGCCTCACACCGTCAAACTGTGCTTCCGATGCTGGACAAGGGAACAGTTTTGCAAAGACAAAGATAAGATTACGAGCCTTGTTTTGGTCCATGCTCACAATCACAGTGCGATTTTGGGCCACATCGAAGGTCATTTGGGTCTTCTGACGTTCTTCGCGTAGACGAGCCTGATGTTGTGGGGGAGCAAAGATATTAAGCCATCCCAGATCCACACTCAAGGCTGCCGTCAGGGCGGCTTGCATGAAGTTGATTTTATGCAAATTGAAAAAGCCTCTCTTCGAATCAGCATCCTGCGAGACACGAGTGTAGTTTCGCAACTCGTCTCGCCAGATACTCCAATCACGTTGCGGTCCAGCCTGTAGCACTTGGTAACTGCGCGATATGCGATCTGCAACCGCAGAGGACATTTCGATGATTTGAGGAGTATTCTCGAAGGCGCTTGGTTCGAGCTTGACCAGACGAGGAACGCTGGGTGAAACAGTAGCCTTAGAACGTGTGAGTGCCTCGGCCTTTGCGCGAAGTCTTTGCTGAATCTGCACCAAAGCAGTCATTCTGAGGGCATCCAGAGCTCTGGAGTATATATGCCAGTCATCGAGAATGGTCTGTACAGGGTCGGCCTGTTCCAAGAGCTGACTCCGTGATGCACTGTTCTTAGCAAGAGGCAGAAGAATGGCTACGCCAAACATGGGTGTGCTGAAGCGCTTTTTCCGCGGACAGGATTGCCGTGCCCCGTGAACAGATGTCGTCTGTTGCAACTGCTCAGGAAGATCTTCGTCGTGAACGTTGACAGCAAAAGTTGTGCACACGAGCAAAGCATCCTTTCTTCGCTTGGTCGAACCGTGGGAGCTGGGCTTGAGAGGAGAGCTCTCCTTTGCTGGGTGTGATCCGAAGCCAGCACGTGGTGATGACCTTGGACGAAGGTCTTGCTTGTCGTCCGGCGGTTGACGTTGAACGTGATGGAGTTTTGTGACGGGACCTTTGTATCTCATTGGCGCTTTGCCGAACATGCAATCCAGCCATGAATCCATCTCTTCGGCAGTGTTCTCGACAGGGGCGTTGATGTCTTTGCGAGTATCGGCGAGCGAGGCTGGCGTAGGAGTGCGGCGGAATTGAGTGGAAGGGACAAAGGTCGAGTCGAGGCGAGGCATATATGGACGGGTTGGAGGAGAGCCATTGCGATCTTGCACAATAGAAATGGTAGATCGATGTCCACGAGAATGCTGAGTTCGCAGGAAACCACTGCTGGTTGGCGATTGGGGACCTGCCGAGGAAGACGGCCTGGCAGAAAAACTCTTTGATGCGCCGTTCGAGTCGTCGGCTTTGTCTCTACTGCTCTTGCGGGACCAATGCGAGTCGAAAAGTAGGCGGTCGATCGAGACACCCGTGTCATCTTGCGCGATTATTATTCTGGGCTCGTCGTCCGGCGAGAGCGGGAATGTGATGGTCGTGTTCTGGTCGTACAAAGGCTCAATTGGCGTGGTTTGAGATGTCTTGGTGTTCTTGTTGGCCCGGTCATGAGACTCTCTAGGTGGGAAGAGAAGGGACAGACTGCGTGTCGAGGGTACGGGTGCTTCGTTGCGTTCGGGCTCTTGAGAATCTCCACGAGAGCGTGAGAAGCGGTGCATCTTGTTTGTGACGGCAGTTGTTTGATCGACGACGTGCTAGGCTTCAATTGCAGACGGACATGTGAGGATCCAACCAAAATCTGATCGTTGACTGGAACTGGCGGGCGTAGCAGCACATGCTAGGCGACAGCGAGGTTGGTGTCGCGTGATGGTTGTTGGGGGAAGGAAAGCCCAGACAAGACTGGTATACCCCAGGAAATTTGTTGGCGTTCGGGGCCGTTAGACACTCAATGCGCTGAAGAAAATGGGGTTGGGGTCCGAGGCCAGATGTACGTGGTGGAGAGTCTTCAAACACCAACTCGCAAAGATAAGAGGATTGTCAGGAGAATTGGCCAGGCTTGAATTGACTTTATCCAACGCAACGACTTGGGAAGATCCTATCGATACGTGTATGGGGAGTGCCAGGAGAGGCATGTGTAAAAGGAGATCGCTCGCGTCGCGTTACGCACTTGGTGTTTATTTCTTTTCCTACCACTCCTCCTGCGCTGTGCATCCCAGTTCCCCGGGAGTGGCTTGACAAGTTGACAGGGATGCCTCGAGATGCAGGATGGCGGTGTGCCGTCCCGAGGCTCAATCCTCTCAATGGTCGACCTCTTTCCTTCTTTCCGTTTGCTGCTTGTCCTCACCCTGCAGCTACTCGTCGTTGGGAGCTGAAATGCAGCTGGCCTCGAACAAACCTACCACTCTGAACACGAACTTTGGCAGACGGGATGGTTAATCTAGCGGGTGATGTTTAACCGTCTTTGTGGACTTTCAAGCCGATCTTTGTTATTTGGTTGCTCGAATTCCAACGATCCGATTTCCCGTCCTCGTTCGCGGCTGCCGATATCGCTGGTTTCTGGGGAAGGTGCAGAGAAGGATGACGTCGGAGGGTTTTGACTCTCGCGGAACAGAGGAAGCATGCATGGAAAGGTCAAAACTCTCAAAACGAAACATGACAGGATGCGCAAAGACTTTCAAGCCTCTCGTCTCTTATCTCTCCTGATCAAAATCGGACAAACCACTGTTACATCAAACCCAACAAGCACCAGCAAGGTAGGGCGTCAAAATGTCTCCAGACCGCAAGAATGCAGGGCCCATCTCGATATGCCGTGTGATGAGCACGCATCCCTCTCGCATGGCCGCAAACGAAACCGACACAACCAACAGTAACACAGCTGTGCTACGTGCGCGTGAGATTCGAGATCGCTAGAGCCTCTTGTCTGCGTGATTGCTTCGCTTCCACGCGCCCGATTGCTAATGCAAAAACACACATGTCCTTATATCCATATCTCCTCGGCCACGTTGCAGGCCAAAGGGTCACCTGCTCATCTCTTGCTTCGCGCCCTGCTTTTCTTGCTGGAGATTCACCCGCTTCCTGGAAAAATGATTTCCTTTGTGCGACAGCCTTGAATGCAAATTGCCGGTTTGATCTGCCTAGGAGGGAATTTGCCAACATCCAGGCGTCAGAGCCTATATTTGCAAACATGGATTGAGGTCACTGCAAAGAAAGGCGCTTACTTCTTGTGGTCTGAACAGTCAGATGCAGTGTCACGTTGGCTGCTTCTCACGACCAGGAGTTGTCTACGATACAATTGAAGCAAAACACGACTCTGGCTGACGCAGTCACAATTTCTCTACAACCGGTCAAACTCTGTAGATTGACATCAGTACTCTTCTTGGGTCTAGATGATTCGCAAAGAAATCTTGCTTAACATGCAACAGATGCTGACAATTCATCTTGAACCGCGCCCTCAAAGCCAGACAATCCAGGAGGGACGGGTGAATAAACTGCCGAGCGCGGGCTCTATATTGCTTAACCGAACTCCTGGAGCCGAAAAGAGACTGGACAACCAAGAGAGTCCAGAAGGACATGGGTACTTGTATCTCTAACATGTGAAAATGCCTGAAATTAGAAGGGAGTGCATGTATCATGAGCGTGTATCGAACCGGCATTTCGACCTTTCACATGTTCTGTTCTACTTTAGCCATCACACCTCTGACTGACATGAGGAACAACGTCCACACTCTTGTGCGCAAATGAGTAAACGTTGCCTAGCCACTACCACCACAAGCACCGCAAAGCCTGCACCTCCACTTCCCATCTGTACATGTATTGAAAACAGAGCTCAACCAAAGCAACCGCCATGTCTCAATTCGAATCACGATGACTCCCCGAGTCGGACAAAAAAGACTTGAACCCCTGTATACTCGACCTCCTACTCGTACTCAACCCAATCCTCGGGCTCTGCTCCGCATAACTAGCATTCCTAAGACTAATACTCGGCGGCAAGCCCAAGTGCGGTATAGCACTCGTCGCACCCAACACAGGCGTCTGCCTAGGAGTCTGTCTAGGCGTCAAGTGCGGACTCGGGCTAACGCTAGGCCTCAACGCATCCTCATAAAACACCCTCAACCTCTCGGCATCCGAGCAAAAGAGCTCGAGTTTCTGCGCCACAACCTCGGGCTCCACGCTGGCTTCCGTAAACGAGTTTTTGGACAGCACGCTTTGGGGTTCGGTCTGCTTGAAGGCGTTGAGGAATGGCGAGGCGTGTGGGGGCGGTGCCGGGGCGGAAAAGTTTCGCTTTTCGCGGCGTGCGAGTTCGTATTTTGAGGCTTCGCGGGCGGTCGAGGAGCGGTTGACGCAGAGGCGGTTGGCGGTGAGCATCAGGTTGCCATCGGCGTCGATTTGCAAGAGTAAACCCCCGGACTTGTGGATGAACTGTGTAAACTGATAGTCTGGTTTTCCCCACGAGTAGCTCACGTCAACGCCCGGGTCAAAGGTGCTGGCTGCTTCGTAGTCGAGCACAAAGTCGAATTTTCGGACCAGTGCTCGTTGGTAGGGGTAGGTTTCCTCGTAGGCCGTTGTCCCTGCTTCGAGGTACTGTTTGGGTGTTCCTTTGGGGGGTTGCAGAGCCAGCTTGATGATGTAGGGTCTTCTGAAGGGATGCACCTGGAAAATGGCGTGTCCTTCTGCGATGGGCAGTTCGACCAGTTTCAATCCATATCTCTCGACACTGGTCGCCCAAGACACCAGAGCATCCTCGATGAGCTTGGCTGTTACATTTATCCATTCGAGACGGATGTGGTAGCAGTTGCCAGGATTGTGAATGCGGTCGTAATGCAGCGTGATGATCTCGGGACGATACGATTTCTTGCGATGGTCCACGTCATATCGCAAGCTACGACTAAGCTCGAGTTTTGGCCTCTTGCTCGAGTCTAGCTTGGGTGCGCTCCTGCTGGACTCTTTGCTCTCATCTGTATCAGAGCGAGGGCGAGTGTTGTCAGATGGGCCAATCAGTGGCGACCGCATCTTATCCACAGGTCCGATCCTCGGCGATCGCATCTTGTCAACAGGCAAGAACTTTGGCGACGCTTTCGATCCTTCGTGCAAGGGTGCTTGAGGGATTGATCGACCCGCCATGCCAAACCATCCCGACTTGTTCTCTGGGTATGGCGTAGTTCGATATTCAGGCGCGATCTGATAGAAGTAATTGCCATCTCTGAACTGATGCTTTTGCACCGCATGCGTGAACAAGCCTTTCTTCATGAGCGCATTTCCGAGCTTGACTGCATCCTCTCTGGTTTCAATGTCCTTGAAGTTGACGAGGAGGAAGCTGGTGAGATGGTCGCCTCGGAAACACTTCCAGTGCGTTTTGAAGTGCCACCTGCGGTCGGCCACCGGTATGCCCTTTGGTGGATCCGCCTGCAGATGTTGTGCGAGCTTCTGCATGTCAAAGTCGTTGGTGTGGTAGAGCTCGGATTCTGCGAAGAGATCATGCCCTGGCTCATCTTGAGACAAAGCTTCCGCTAGGCCTGACGCATGATTTCTCACGATCATCGAGGGGTCGTGAGTGTGGTACTCGATAGCCAAAGGATTGGGGTCTTTGCGCCTTTGCTGCAGGGACTGCTGGAAACGGCGTTCTTCCGGCGGAATGTAGCGGTGTCTCTGCCATATCTGCGTGAGCTTCTGTATACCCTCTAGTCGGATTTCTTCCTCTGAATTCTCGGAGACGAAGCCTAGTTGTCCGCTTCTGATCTTGTGATCAACAGGTATCAGGACAAAACGTGCTCTCCAGAAGCGCAAGTCTTGTGAACTGTGCTCTTGCTTGTATCCAGCAAGGTGGTGATCGATCGCGTTCCAGTTATATGTTGGTCGTGGGTTCTTGAATATGACGGGTCGCATCTCGTAACCTTTGCCAAGATAGGTGCGAATGTACGGGTGGTACGCCACTGTTGGATCCACAGCGCCAGTATACTCGACTTCTGCCACTGGCTTTCTGTTGTATCTCCGCACCTCGATCTCACCATTCTCTGTGCAGACAAGTAGATGGATGTTATTCCCCACAGTCATCAATACTGTGGCGCCATCTTCTGCCATGTAGTTCTTGTCGAACACTTTGACTAACGACGCTGCTTTGGTCCCTGCAAACTCGGTGGCTGCTGGACCAACGACTATCTGGAAGCCATGCGATAGTCTGCACGCAATGAGCTCCCTTATCAACGCTTCTCTGGTCTTCGGCGCTTCTGAGGACTCATCATCGTCTAGCGGCAGTATCTTATAAGGTGATTCCGAGTACTCGTTGCGTAGCTGTTCTGCTGTGGGGAAGTACTCTGCAGTTAACGGCAGGGAAGCTGGTGAGCACAAAGACTTCCACTTCATCACCGAGGTGGGCACTGGCTTCGGGAAGATGTGCTGCCAGCGGCGGAATTGGCTTGCTATGCTCATGTTGTGCTTTTTCGGATTCGAAGGATTGAGCATTGTAAGCCAAGGAGAGATGGCAGTCAGAGGTGACAAAACTCGATGGTAGTCGGCTTTGTCCGCAACAGTGTCAGGTGTAGAGTCGGACATGGTAGTGCCTTGTCTCCCTACTTTCGAAACGTCGCGAACTACGATATCTTCAAGCATCTTCGACGCAGGTTCACGATATGTTTCTGCCTTCGTCGACTCTTCTTCATCCTCTCTATGCTCCGATACCACTGAGTTGGATCTGATGGCGATTGGATTGCTACGTTGAGCCATGCTTGACCTGTCTGAGTCGGCACGATCACTAAAGTCGCTGATATCGGTCCGTGCCAGGCTGGCCTGTGATGGCTTTCGCTGCAACGTGTTCAAAAGCTGTTGTGTCAAACTGGAGAACAGGCCACCACCACTGGTTTTGGGAGCAGCAGGTGTTGGAGGCGCTTCGATTGTTGGAGTGCTGAGCCCAGCACTTTCGTTGCTGACGCTTATACTGGCAGTTGATTTCGCCGTTCCTAGCCCCCCTATTGTACTGATCTGGCGTGGCATAGGTGCTCTCCTAGGCGGCGTTTTCGTAGTACGTATTGATGATTGTTTTGGCTGATCCATCTTGGCTTGCGGTGCAGCGCGTTTGGGAGGTGATCTAGTAGCAAGATATCCGATGCTTCGTGGACTCTCTCCAGGTCTGGGTTGAGCTGGCGCAAAGCTGCCTCTTGGTTTCGTAGGTGAAGAACTAAATCTCACGGTAGTGTCCAAGCTGCCTCGAGAGGACTCGATCGGGGTCTGATCTAGTATCGTCTTGACTGGAGGGGAATCCTGTGTTCTGAATGGTACTTGCTTGTCGTAAGAAGCCATCCAATCGACCAACTCTTTGCGTGTAGGCATATCCATCTTCATGTGAGAGTCATCATCATGATGTCGTGCCGAGCCACCAATGTATCCATGAAACGATCTTGTCGAGCCATAGCTCCCCGAGAGCTCCTCAGTTGGCCCAGGCTCGAGATGAAGTCGCCCTTGGCGCGACTTTTCGATGTTTGCATATCCAGGTAGCATCAAAGGGATTGCAATGTCGCTCATCTCAGTCTCCATAAGGCCCATCATCTGCAGTTCGTACATCCGACAACTTGTGGTGAACGGGTCGTTTCTTTTTGCTCCTTTTTTCTTCTTGTAGTTCAAACCGTATTGAGTTCGGAGGTGCTCCTCGTCGGAATGTCCTGTCCAGAACGACACATCGATCCAGTGTGGCAACGCATAGTTCCATTGGACTCCAGATTCCATCAACGTGCCAGGCACTTGTTCTTTGTTGTGGCTACTGGCTCTTCGCATGAATCTACCTGTGCTTCTAGGAGTGCCGGCCATATGGCTTTCCAGGTAGCCCGCCTGCCGAGGTGTGCTGCCTCCTTCGAATGTGTAGATGTCGGACACAACTGGAAGGCCAGGAAGTATGTGAGGACTCCTGTATCTGAACAAGGGTACCGAGTGGAGAGGCATTCTGGCCAATGAAACAAGATCAACGCCCATTCCACTTGCAACGAGAGCGTCGGTTGTCAGTTTCAATATGTTGTAATCGACTTCGAATATGCCCGTGCCTGCAGTGACGATACACAATGAGATTCCTGTGTGTACGAGGTCGCGATCAATATAGTCCTTGGAGAATTGTGATGCAGCAAGGTTGATTGCTTCCAGTATGTTGCCTCGAGCTGATGTAGTAGGTTGACCAGCAATCACAGACTCCGTTTCAGTACGTGCTTTCACTGATGCTAGCGTTTCTGGAGGTGGACCGTAAGCATCGTTGCCGCCTACGACAGACACGTCCTTTAGGAAGACCTTGAACTCTCTTTTGAGCTTGTAAAGAATATCAACCCATCGACTACTCGCTGCATCAGTCGTGACCACTCGGTAGTAATCCCGGGACTCGCGACCGTTCCCAGACGAGCGTCCATTGTTGTGCGGTATATCTGCGTCCTCGTCTCGACGGACTAGCACACCCTGTTCATACTCTAATCGAGTGAACATGACGATGCTTACCAGATGATGCACATTGAGTTTCTGCCAACGCTTGAACAGGTCGGGCAAGAAACCATTGATGACCTTGTTGAACATGATCTCGCCAGACCCCTCCGCATCAAAATCCCACATCTCGCGAGACATCTGCACAAATATGACATATTTGGCAGATTCGCTGCGGAAGATGGGCTTCGTGGAGGACGAGAAGAAGGCTGAGGTTACCTTCTGTCCATCTACAAAGATGTTCTTCACGGTGACTTTGATGCTGCCCAGGAAGAGCAGCTTCTGGCCTTTGTAGACAGATTTTTCACTTAGTACTGCTACTGTTAGCCTCCACATATCCGAACGTGCTAGATACTGGTCGCGAAACACAATCTCTACGTGGGATGCAGAATGTACGTCCTCAAACACCTATGGAGAAATCAGTCGTACTCAAATGTCATGAATAACAGCTGGATTTTACCGGAAGGACTATTGCCTGCATGTTGTTGCGGAAACCAAAAGTAGATGCTGCATTGCTATGAACAGAAACTTGAAGCCTGGGCTGTTTTCGTTTCTGCTCAGGAGTCATGTCGCGAGCCACAAAAATCAGAGATCTAGAGGAGTCCGCATGTTTCTCCATATCTGATACATGCTTGACCGATTTTCTGCTACCATGGCGGAAAGACGTCTTTACTGGTGTGGCTTCGGGCCTCGTTGCCGTCAGGGCTGGCGTGCTGATGGAGAAATCATGCGTCGAGACTGTGTTCTTCAGAGCCGCAAGTTTACAAAGGGATCCTTCATCGAGAGCCACACGATCCGAGTTGAAAACTACAGTCTCTTCGGAAAAGCTGTCATCATGAATCCACAGCAAGCAGAAGTGATGCTGTCCGGAGGTCGACATGATTATGGGCTATGGCCGAAATTGATCGGGCGCATATCATCTGTCCATAGGAGATTCGAATCCGGTCATCTCTTTCAGGTCGCAGCGAAAAAATAGGCCGATTCCATGTCGTTGCTCAATAATGATGGTTGGTGAGTGTTCGATTGATAGAGAGCGCACGCGGCGTCTTGGAGTTACGAATCAAACAAAGCAAACATCCAGCGATCCTGCAAAAGGATGACCCTGGCTTCACTACAATGCCTGCTCTACACGATCACCATCCAGTTATCACCAATGTTACCTGTTTGAAGAACGTGTTTCATGAATAGTTCTAGGTTGGATTGAAAGCCCTAAGCGAGAATGTCAGGGCCCATAACGTTGGGCACTGTTGTGACTGATCTGTATGTTTATTTGTGATGGATCGCCTGAAACTTGTTTGTTGACAAGAGCAATGCAACTGTCTAACGCACTACATGTTGAGTCTAATATATTGACACTCTATATTGTGGTTCTAAGGTGGCCGAAACCACTCTAGGCATCTAGTGTCAGTTTGTCTAAGAGGCCGTCGATCTTGTTGAGAAGGATTTGGTAGTTGATTGCATCCTGTGCAAACTCATCACCAGCAATCTCTCCATCGAGTGTGCGAATGACCAGATTGTTATGGTCAAGCGAATCTTGTGGTGGTGTTGTGCCTGAGTGGACGTCGACACCTTCGTCCTCTGCGAACATGACCTCGCTGGGATCAAAGACGTCCTTGCCGGGCAATGCAGCAGGATCCAGTGTTTCTGTCTCGTCTGTCATTTGCTCTATACCCGAATCTTCCATTCTCAAACGGAAACGATCAGACAGATAATAGCGGATACTGTAAGCAGAGTCAGTAACTGTGTTGTAGCATTTTGTGCGAGTTGAACTTACTCATCGATGAGTTCGACAGTATCTGTTTCTTGACGTCCTTGAATCCTCGAGGCACTCTCCTTAACCAGTTCCTCAAAGTCCGGATCATCGATGAAACGCTCCAATCGATAAGCAATGTACCGTGCACCAAACTCCTCGAGACGGTGAACGCGAGTGTCCCAGCCAGCACGGATGATGTCGTAAACATCTATTACATCTTCGGCTGCTGTTTCGCCTCGTGGGTTCTCGGATTCGACAACAGAAGCGCCACCATTGCCGAGAGTTGATATGATAACCGCAGCACGTTGTTTCAGCTTCTCGATAAACAAGAGGTCAGCAGCAAAGAGGACATCAACAGCCACCTCTAGTGAGAAATCTGCCTTCTCAGTGTAGAGATAAGTCAAGACAATCTCCAAAACCTGAGGCGAGCAATCGATGGGAATGATGTGGAGATGTGGTGAATCTTGGGCTTCTCTGAAACTGGACGAGAACATGGCGCTGAAAAACTCGGATCGCAACAACATGGCGCGATGTACAGGGAAGAGAACAGATTTGCGTTTGCGTGAGGGGGCTTCAGCCGAGGCCTGACCTGATGAGAAGTTTCCGATTGGAATACCATTTAGGGGCCCCTCTGTATTGCGTACCTCTTTCTGGGTTGACTGAGGTTCGTCGGCTGCATCTTCCTCGGGCTCATCGGCTCTGAGCAAGACGTCGGCAAATATGGCATTGTCTCTGTCCCATTTGACTTGGTCGGCCTTTTCGGTGTCGGTATGGACTTTGTGTCGTAACACGTTCGCTTGGAACCAGGTGGCGAACTGATCTCGACCACGAGCCATCTCTTCTGTCCTACGTTGTCTTGCCATACGCCTGTCGCCAGCATCAATGATGCTCTCAAACAGCGTGGGGACTTCAAGTTGTTTGCCCAGCTTGTCGATACCCGCAAGGATGGCCTTTTGCTCTTCCTCATCTTCGCTCAACTCGGCTGATGCTTCTCCCAGATACAAATAACGAACGACAGAATTGAAGGACTGAGAGGGTATCTTTGGTGGTAGCTTCCAAGATGTGGTATCTGGTTGGTGGGCAAGCTTCTCAGCAAAGTATGGAGAGCGAGCAGCAAGAATGAACTTGTGCAAGGCAAAGTCCCGGTCGTAAGTCGTGACGATGATGTCGGCCGTCTTTGGCTCTGGTCTCGAGAGCAGCGATGTCGTGTGTGCAGCAAGTGGCTGCAGAGGGTCGGTTGACTTGGAAAAGTCGTACTGCAGCAGCAGATTGCGAATGCGGTCGTTCAGGGCATTGTACAGACAGCGTTCGCCCTGGAAGGTGTCACGCTCACACAAGGCTCCGGATTCGAGGAGGTGTTGGCACACCTCGTAGTGGCCGCACAAACTGGCCTGCCCATCAATTCGATTAGTCGCTGTTGTCGTCGTGGTAGGTCTGTGCAGCGGCTTGGATCACGACGTACCAAGATCAAGGGAGTGTAATCATATCTGTCTCTTGCGTTGATGTTGACACCAGCCGAGATCTGTTCCTGGCACACCTTCAGGTCACCCCTGAACTACTGTTAGTTTGTACGCGAACAACCAAGCAGGGCGACTTGTGTTTTACCTTCTGCACGCTTCACAGAAGATACGAAAGGCATCGCTAGTGTCAAGCGGATTGTCCTCTTTCAGCTGGCCGCTGTTGATTTGCTGCTTTTCGGCAAACAAGGCGGCCTCGATCTCATGCTTCTTGACGACCATGGCGACTTGGATGTTCTCTCTCACGCGACTCGGATGTTCTCTCTCACACGACTCGGACTCGACCACAGACCATGGCACCTCTGCCTTGGAAGCAATGTATATTTTCTTTTGGACGATGCAATCACCGAATGGCCGTACGGGTGGCGTTGGCCGCGGTTGCCCCACTAGCAGGCGCGGGATGACGAGGTATGCAGCAAAAGGACCCTGACAGCAGCGAGCCCGACACGCACGAGCCGCGGGAGCCAAGTTCGGCAGGCGTTGCCCGGTGGATGTTAGTGTTGACTTTTGCAAACACGGTGCGCGAGCCTCGCACTTTTGTCCATGCCTTCCCGCGCTGCCCTGGCCCATCATTGCTTCCCAGTTCCAACTTGTCCGCCCACTGGCCATGCTTAGCGCCTAGTTCTCTGTTCGTCATTCTCATTTGTCGCTCTGTCGCTACCACTACTTCGAGACGCCCTCTCCCTTCTGTTGATTCCTACTCGATATCCGTCAACCACCCAACACAATGGCCGAAACCGAGGCCGAAAAGTACGAGGTCCTGACCAAGATTGGTATGCTATCCTCCACAGCCTCCGCACCCCTGCACCTTGCTGACATCTTCCAGGCCAAGGCTCGTTCGGCATTATCAGAAAGGTCCGCAGAAAGAATGACGGCCTTGTATGTCCTTGCACCTACGCCCTCATCCATGCCTCATCGCTGACACAGTTCCCAGATTCTTTGTCGCAAGGAAATATGCTACACGCGAATGTCACAGAAGGAGCGCGAGCAGCTCTCGGCCGAGCTCGATATCCTGCGAGGTCTTCGCCATCCCAACATTGTCGCCTACTACGAGAAGGAGCACCTGAAGGCTTCGCACGACCTGCACCTCTACATGGAGTACTGCGGCAACGGCGACTTGGGCATGATGATTAAGGATCTCAAGGCTCGCAACGAATACGCCGACGAGGAGTTCGTCTGGACCATCTTCGCACAACTGGTCAGCGCTCTGTACCGCTGCCACTACGGCGAGGACCCGCCAGACGTCAACAGCAACGCCCTCGGCCTCACAAAGAACGCCCTCCCTCTCAAGAGCAAGCAGGCACACAAGATGATCCTCCACCGTGATCTGAAGCCCGAAAACGGTACGCCTCTGTTTTCTTCTTGTTTACACTTGCACAGCAGCTGACACAATTTCCAGTCTTCCTCGGTGAAGGCAACGCAGTCAAGCTCGGCGACTTTGGTCTCTCCAAGATCATTCTTTCGCACGACTTCGCTTCCACCTACGTCGGCACTCCCTTTTACATGTCGCCCGAAATCTGCGCCGCCGAACGCTACTCCCTGTACTCGGACATTTGGTCACTCGGCTGCATCGTCTACGAGCTCTGTACCAGAGAGCCTCCTTTCAACGCCCGCACCCACCTCGAACTCATCCAAAAGATCAAGCTCGGAAAGGTCGCTCCCCTACCACGCATATACTCCAAGGAGCTTTCCGATGTCATCTCTGCATGTCTCCAGGTCAACCCCAACTCGAGACCCGACACAGCCAGCCTTCTCAACTTGCCCAGAGTCAAGCTCGTACGAAAGACACAAGAAGGCGTCATGGTCCTACAACAACACATCACCGCAAAGGAAAACGCCATTGCCGCTTTGAAATCGGCACAAGACAAGATTGCACGTCTGGAGGCCGAGAAACAGTCCATGCACGATCAGATTGACAAACAGCTCAGACTGGAATGGGAGACAAAGGCTCACCTCGAGATCAACCGTCAGATGGACGTGGCAGGAGAGAGACTACGGGATCACTACAGACAGCTCTTCGAGCAGCAGGTCGAGGAAGAGGTGGAGAGAAGACTTGCTTCGCTACCATCATCGCGCACCAGCTCCATGAACTCGGCTTCAGAAACCGTTGACCCACCAAAGCGCTCCTCGACACCTACGCAATCGCTGGAAGAATCTTCTTCGCTCGTCACCATAGGAGAGGCCGACGAAGAAGGTCCCAGTCTCAACGCCCTCACTTTGGAGGACTCACCACTGGTCCAGAGACACAAGCCTTTGAGATCATCGAATCGCACTCCCTTCACACGCGCAAAGACTTTTGCTGGCACCAACGAGGTCGCTCCCAGCCCCATGGACATTCAGATGGTTGACCCCAGCCCGATGAGCATTGCTTCGCTATCCTTGTCACCGCGTAGAAACGCACCTCTTGAAGGAAGCAAGCTGAGGCAACCCGCCTTCAAGGGACCGAACATGTTTGATCGCGCTACTCGTGAAAGCAACCTTGCGCTGTTCCCTGGAGATGAAGCTGAAGATGAGGACGCTTTCGGCTCGGACGGTGGTTCGCCCATCAGATCTAGACCCAACAGCAGAGAAAACGACCCTTTCAAGGTCCTTGCTCAACCCTCGAGACCTGCTGCATCGAGACAAAAGACCATGCCCACACAGCTCCAATCACGCCTGAAATCAGTGCCAAACCTGGCACCCAGCACTAGACGTGCAGCAGCATCACCCAGTCGCTCTCCCATGAACAAGGGTCTGCCAATCAGCCCCAGCAGAAGAGCACCCGCCATCCCATCTCAGCCTTCTAAGACGGCGCTGGCCACAAAGAAGGGCGCCAAGAGTGAGGACATGATCAAGACTGTTCACCGCAACAACCTGCAACAAGGCATCCAAGGTCGCACCCTGGTGGAGCTGGCACAAGCTAGAGGCATCTCCAGCCCATCGTCCAGCATCGAAGTACCCAAAGTCTCGACAAAGGCAACCCTTGACAGGGAGCCTCTGTGGGATCCCGAACGTGACGAGATGCCCTCGCCATTCCTGATCAAGACTCGCAGGGTTGGAATCATGCCCCGGTAAGCGGGTGAGTCACATGGAAGATTCAAAGCTTCCTCTTGTTTTTTTTTTCGAATTGTGGATGAAGCCAAAACAGCGATACCAATTGTTTCATTTGTTCGTTCCAACGGGGTCTGGAACCGGTTCGGCGGCATAATACTGGCATTGACACGGAGTTATGAACACCTCCTGGATCTTTTGTCTGCTTGTTGATTTTCGGAGTTTTGGTTCTCATGATGACGGAGTATCTGGTTTTGTTTTCTCTCTTGGGGAATGGGGTGGGAAGAGGCAGGCACAGCCTTTTGATCTCTTGTTTTCTCTTTCTTCTTTCCTCTCTGCCAACACACACACCCAACACAAGACAGCCGTAGCATAGCGTCTTGGGTATTTTCGTACTCTTTTTCCATATCAAAGATTCTCATTTCAAGACATTAAATCGTTTCATATCGTGCTAGTCCGTCTTTGCAATCTTCATGGCTTGAAGAAACAGGTCGGCAGTGTCGGCGTCAATCTTCTTGAGTGCTTCTGCAATTTCTCCCAGCCCTTCGATCTCGAGCACACCATCACCGGGGCCGCAGATACGTTTGTCAGCAGTCTCTTCGCCTCTGACTTGCAAAGCTTGCCAGCGCAGTTGTTTCAAGCGACGAATGAACTCGTCTACTTGGTCTTCGTCACCCTCGACGAATATACTGCCGGGATGGCCAGGACGACTGTAGCCGCTCAAGGACAACTCCTTGGACCAAGCTTGGATATCTTTCCGCTTCGAGGTGGCCAAGAGGTGATGTGACCATATGACTACACGCTTGATCTTTGCAGCATGTCGCTGTTGAGCACCATGCTCATCTCGATGCTGGCCTGCGCTTGAAGTGTTCTCGGTCAACTCGGGCAGGTAGTCGGTGAATAGGGTCACGATGAGATCGAGCATCTCCATGCCCGTCTCTTGGTCCTCTACTAGTTCTGCCAACTTTGCTCTCGCGCGTTTGCGGGTCGAGGTGTCTACGTCACCGCCGCAGGATAGATATACATGAGGTTTGTGGGTGTCGGGGTAGGTGTCTGGGAGAGAAAATTCGAGGGCGTAGCTGGCTGTATTGTTGGAAATCAGCCAGGGTTGTTTGGGGCGACAAGGGACGAAAGAGGTCAGGTACGGTGGATGGTCAAGGTGAAGTTGGGGTCGGCGGTTATGGTGGCCGGAGTGTCGAGATCGGGTGGAGTGGTGCGCCAGGAGAACTCGGAGGGGTACATTGTTGTGAGCAGGGTTAGCTCTGCGGCTTGTCGTTCGCGGTTGCCTTCCATTGTGGCTGATGATTTTGTGTGAGAGTCGTCGTTTGGGAAAGAACAATCGTCATGGCCATGGACGCACCTGCCAAGAGAGATGGTAGAAGCTCGGGCCGGGTGTTGCTTTGGTTGCGGAGGTGACGCTTTTCCAAAGACGCATGTGAGAAAGCATCGAGTGTTTTCCTTTTCTCGCTTTTCCCTTGTTCATCTACACAATCACCACACGCTCGTGCCTCAGTCAACATAGGAGAGGTTTAAGATCCCGCAGACCCGCCACCGTCGTTTCCGCTTATCACCTTTCTCGCCCTCAATCCTCGTCTTCCACACTGCCGAACTATGAACTCGATACGCGGGGGCATGCAAGTCCATGCTGTGCCCGAGAGCGAGAGAGCTCTCGATGCATCCGGCAGACGCCTGCCATGGGGCTACGAGTTTGCCGAGTACGTTGGAGTCGATTCCCAACAACAAAACAACACCCCGAACTAACTCTTGCCAGCGCAGAGATAGGCCGTAGACGAGAGCCCGAGGAAAAGGGACCATTCGGACGCTCAGTACGCCGCCGCGGCTTCTCACGCAGCAAGACGGCAACGCCAGCGCGCAAGGAAGACGTCGTGCGACAAGAAAACATGCAGACCGAGGACTTCATCTTTGCTAAGTACAAGGATGAGCTCAAGACAAAGGACCCGGTACAGCCCACGCAAAAGGCCACCGAGGCAGCCGCATCACAGGCAGCAGCCGATGCTGCATCGGCAAAGGAAGCTACCGAGGTCATCTTGTACGGCTTTGGCCCGGATTCGCAATGGGCCGCCATCGAGTACTACGAACGCATCTCGAACGGCATCGTCTACGAGGACTACGATCGCCATCCGCCTCACCAACGCTACGACCACAGCTTGACATACAGCCGCGCAAAGCTGGCCCAACGCTCTCTTTCGCAGGCCGCCCTGCGCAAACGCAACGCCTACCGCGGTGGAGACCACTGGATCAAAGTCACCTTCGACAGCCCCGAAGCCGCCGACTTGGCCTGCCACTGCTCTCCCCACCCCATCCATGGCTTCCTCGTCTACGCCGAGCCCTTCCGAGGCAGCGGCCCTCCAAACGACGCCCCCATTCCGTACTCGAACGCCGGTGCTCAGATCGACGGGCCAGCTCTCCCTTCTACCTTTAGCACCCGTGACACGTTGACACCAACCGACTCATCCAACACAATGTCCTCGGCAACCATCACCGCCCAACCCATCCCCTCAACCACAACGACCAACACAACAGCACCAGAACCCACCACGCCCGCTCAAAAACGTCCCATGCGTATCCCCGGCGCCACCCGCGCGGTCCTCAAACCCGCAGACCTGGCCTTTGCCGAACCCTCAAAAACCGTATCTTCATCGCTGGCATCGTGGCCGCTGATCAACCTGTTCGTCGGCACAAAGGGCGATGTGATAGGCTCCGCCGTCCCGCGCACCGACAACGGAGACTTTGATTGGAAGAACGCGAGCTTGTATTGGTTGATCTTTGCATGGTTGGATTACTGGCTGGGCACCGATATGTGTGGTTTGAGAGGTGACGATTAGAGAGCCAAACGGTCAAGGGATATTCGGATGGTGTTGGAAAAGGGCGGAATTTGTCTACAGGGGTCTCTAGAGGATAAGGGGTTTGATACGGTGCATAGCGTCTGGCGTTGTTTCGTCTTCTCTTTTTTCGTTTTCAAATTCAAATTGAATTTGTTACTACGAGGCGCACGCACGAATGAAAGTCTTTTTTTCCGGAAGTGGAAAAGAAGAATAATGGAGGGAAAAGGTAGAAAGGTGAAGAAACTCCATTTCGTTGCATTCCTTTTGAACCAGACATCCCATGCGTGTAACTCTTCTCTACAATCTCATCTGTGGATCCGTCATCTACTGCTAGTAACAACAACGATAGGGCAAAGGGATCGTGAAAAGTTGTTTGAGCGAGGTATGGCGTTCAGTATACAACACGACACAATCAAGACAATCAGGACAATCAAGATATCAAACCCTCTACAGTACAGCGTCGAGCATCGAGCAATCCAACGCACACACACCATCAAACGATATAATACTTAGAACCAGCACCAAAACATCGACAACGGAGTTATGGATGGATGGAACGATCGTAGTCCAGTGTATTTTGATCTGTACTAAACATCAAGGTACACGCTTGCTTCTTTCTTCTCTCTTTTCTGGCAATCCTTTTCCCCTGATTCACACCCAACACACAACACCCGACACTCAACACCTTTCTTTTCCTTTCCTTTTCTTTTCTTTCCTCTGTTCACCGATAAAAGATCGCCTTGTGTGTGTTTGTGAGAGAGCAAAAGAGAAAACTACCGGAACAAGAATTCTGGATCCGAGGTTTCGCTGTTGTTTGAACCACTTGTCCATTCAATTATGCATTAGGTGTAGAAAACACTGCTCTGAAAGCACCTCATTACGCCATTCCCGGCCATTGTATACCACCATCCTTACTAAAGAATAGAATAAAACGATGGAAGCGGTTAGGAAAAGAATGTAAGCAACGCAGAGCGGGTATCTTGGAAAGGCAGGAGCGGTACGCAAGTAAAAAAAAAAGCGATAAAACTGGCAGTGAGAGCTACCATGCCATTGCCGAGGGCAAGCGGTTTAGGTAGTAAAAGTCCATTCCCACCACATCTTCGATAGGCAGAGCGTATCAACGTCATACATGCCAGACGCATTGAACAGCGTCCAAGCTGACTAGTCGAGGACGTAGAATGCACGGCACGAGTTGAAACCATGCATCGGTGCGACATGATCCCAGCTGAAGTTCGCAGGACGCTTCCCGCCATTCCTCTCAATCTTGTCGAGGAGCGCGGAAACGTACTTGTCGTTCGCGGAGCAGCGGTTCGGAGGTGGAAGTAGACGAACACCGAGAGCCTGGCACGGAGATTGAGCACGAGGAGGTGGCTGTTGTCGAGCACGACGCTGTTGTTGATGAGCGAGGAGAACTTTTGCCGTCTGCTGTGAACGAAGGAATTGTGGTCGTAGGTTCCCTTGCTGGAGAGGTGGGACTCTGGCAGAAGCTTGCCCTTGAGGTTTGGAAGGAAGGTTAGGATGCTTTGACAGCCGTTGTGGGAGGGGTGTACCAGCACGTAGAGGCTGAACCAGCTTGACCTGACGAGGGCTGGGGACTGGAAGCTTGGATGACGGAGGCGAGGGCGGTGCAGAACGTTGCGGCAGACGATTGCTTGTTGTCTTCACAGTTTCAGCAGGCTTGTTCGAGACAACAGGAGTGGCAACGCTACCATTTCCATCGAACGAAACATCCTTTCCCTTCTTAGCACATACAGCAGAGCTTGTAGTACTGTCAGTCTTCTCGTTCTCACAATCCTCCTGTTCCTCATCGCTGTCGTGTTCACTATCAGACACAACGGCACCGGATGAGCTAGAGCCAGAGAAGAAGACAAGAGGATACGCAGGAACTGGCATCTGGTGACGTTGTTGTGGCATGTTTGTTTGGTGCAGATCCTGTTTTACAGTTCTTTGATCATCCAGCTGACCAGTGGAGGGATCGCGGCCGGAAAGCAAAGCTGATAGATACGATGCTTTCCGCTGATGCGATATCTCTTGTTTGCGAAAGCAGACTGGCATTCTTGCACCTCTCCCATTCCTGACGCTCGGTCGGAGTGGCTCCTGACGAGGTCCTTGGGTTGAAGAGACATGGTTGCGTGTCCTGCATTGAACTTCACAGCCCGAATCACACCTGATATGAACAGTGTGCTCGGGAGAAGAGGTCATAGGCGAGATGTTAAAGCCACGTTGGATAATGCAGCCGTCCTCAGTCACGCAGATACCATTGTCGTCCTGCTTTTCGTCCGAAGGAGATGACTCTGCGCTCTTTTCACCTTCATTCTCGGCCTTGTCCAACCAAATAGAAGAGCGTATGCGGTGCAAGGTCTCCTGAGGAGGTGGGTCGGGATAAGGTTGTTTGTCGCGGACAGCACAATGACTTGCAATGCGCGCAGCGGTATCTCTGATGGCAATGAACTCGTCCTGTGTCAGATTCTGGCGATGCAGTGTCGGATGCCTACGAGGCGCGAAGCCCTCGGAATTAGGGTCATCGTTGTGGTAGTCATTCGAAAAATCGTGGCCTGTATAACCATCGAGAGGATCGGAAGTCGACGTTTGAGGCTGGTTGAGTCGAGGTTTGGCTGCTTGCTTAGAGGCGGTCTTGATACGGTGTGCCCTTAGGTGGAGGTCCTTTTCGTTGTACTGGAACGGGCATCGCTGTACTTTATGGGAAACATGTGCTGTTTCGTTCAGGGAGTGACAAGTCTGGAAGCGAACCTTCTTCTTCTGCTTTAGAGATGATTGTTGTTGAGTCGGCGCACTGCTGTTGCAAGGTGTAGTCCGTGGTGCGGGAGGCAAGCGACTGCCACGGTTTTGGTAGTTGGAGCAGCTTCGTTCGAGTTCTTTTCGACATTTCTCCAGGTTGTATCTTCGAGTCGGGCCTGGATTTATGTGTTGGAACAAGTGACTTTCGGTGGAGACTTGGGAGCTTACCTTTGCCGGCAATCTTTTCGTAGACGAAATCCATTTGGCGAGTTTCCAAATCTTTTGACGATGATCCGAGTCTGGGTAGAGGAAGACGAGTATGTGACCGAAGATGCTGAAATCATGCGACATCCAATGCGCATAACCCTATGATTGCGACAGTTCGCGATGGTATAGCGATTGCGTGTTGATGGTGCAGCCGGACGCGGCTTTAGCGTAGGAGAGACGAAGAGATGCTTGGAAGAACGATGCGAAGAGATGCTGGACAGGAAAGATGAAAATCCAGTACTGTGATCCTCAAGTGACTGTACTTTGGAGTTTTGGACGCGACAGAAACATGAAAAGATGCATCGAATTTGATTTGGTTCGCGCTGCGAGCTCCTTCGCTCTTGCCAACGGGTGATTCTCCCGGGTTGCTGACCACGGAAAAGATACACAAAGTGAAGATACTGGATACGAGAGAGATGGGTGAAGGGAAAGCAGAGAGAAATGAGATACTGAATAGAAAAAGAATAGGTGAACGGTGCTTGATAACGCAGTCCGCGTGGGCGATGTTTTCTGAAAGTGAAGGAAAGCATTTCCAGGCCGGCTCTTTCTCAACTCGGACAACACCAGATCCAGTACGACCTGGCTTCAGCATATCGTGTTATTTCTGTTTGAACCACTCACAGTATAACGAATTCTACATGGCTTTCTACTGGTGTTGGCCTGAAGGCTAGGACCTATGCGGACCCTCCTTCGACCAGCCACAGCAAATCTCACATATCATACCTCCCTGTAGCATGTTTCTCAGGTTAATACAAATGAGAACAGCTATTCAGAGCCGAATACGCAGCGTAAACAACTCTGGCAACTGTTATCCCGTGAGCAGAAGCATGTGAAGCGCGTAGCTACAGATATACACAACAGTCTTGAGAAGCAGGATAGCATCCATCGAGAGGCGGCATACCCTCGGCTCTCTTTGGATACACCGTCAGTCAAAAAAACATTGCGCCTTTGATAGGTTATGCATCGCTTCTCATAGTTTTGAGACGGATTTCGGAACCACGTACTTTAGCAAATGGGGAGGTGTTGTTGTGTATCAAGGGATGATGTTGGTCAAGTCTGAGGATGGAGGTCTGGCCTGCCCCACACGAGCCCTGCTGGCAGGGCCTCACACGCACTTTCTTTTGAGCTCCGTGGCCCGAATGCCATACCACGTCGGCTGCGCAAAAAGACATGACATGAGAGTTCGACTCGAGCTAAATGCGCATAAACAGCAGAGAAACTGTCACAGAGGCATGAGCGAAAACGGAATCGTAAATCTGGGTTGGTTGGGTATCATTATGTATCCCGGGTTTTGCTTTTTTTTCATTTGTACGCTTTCTAAATGCATGCCATGAAGCTCATTAACCCATCACTTACTGCGAGACGTGTTGCTATCGTGTTGATCATTGCAACGAAGAGTTTCAGAGGTCTCAAACAGTCTACACCTGCACTTGGGATCAGATACAGGCGAACCGCCGTCGTGAACTTTTGGTCCAGTGCTACACTAGCACTTTACAGCTTCTGCATGGCAGCAATGTCACTGGACTGGACGTGGTCCTCGTCCTCGGCGATCTGCTCCTGGAGCTCATCGAGCGAGACCTTGTCGTCCTCGACGACCAAGTTGATCTGGAGCTTCTTGACACCGTAACCGACGGGGACAAGGGTTGAGGCACCCCAGACGAGACCGTCCTTCTCAATGGAGCGGACGTTGGCCTCGAGCTGCTTCATGTCGGTCTCATCGTCTATAATGTTGGTCAATACGAGATGTCGGCCGTGGCTTGAGACCATAAAACTCACCCCAGGGCTTGATGTCCATGGTGACAATCGACTTGGCAGCGGGCTTCACCTTGCCGGCCTTCTTTGCGGCGTACTCCTTGAGGCGCTCCTCACGGATACGGGCGTGCTCGGCATCCTCCTCCTCGTCGTCGGAACCGAAGAGGTCAACGTCGTCATCGTCGTCGTCCTCGGCGTTGGCGGTGGCCTTGGAGGGGTTGACGGTGAGCTCAGCAGACTCGGGACCGTAGGCAGTGAACTCCTTGGTGGGGTCACCGGGGAGCGAAGAGAACTCGGACTCGAAAGAGGCGATGTGCTTGTACCAGCGGGCGGCGTGGGGGTACTTGGCGACCTCGGGGGAAGCCTTCAGGGCCTGGAAGGTCTTGACATCGGCCTGGGAAGGACCGTAGCTGTAGAGATGGTCAGCTGGGTGTTGCTGACAGCGAGGTTGAAGAGACAAGGCGGTGAGGAAGGTGAGTTATCAGTGTTGCGACAAGCGCATTGTTTTAACATCGTGTAGCGGGGTCTTAAGCCGCCTCAGAAACACGGACCAATTTTTTTACATCCTGTAAACAAAGGGGAGGGGTAGGTGATGGAGGGGAGCTTTGGTGTACATACCCAACGATGTAAGAACGGGTCTTGGTCCAGTTCTCAAGGACTGATCTCGGGTTAGCGTCTAGCTAAAAGAGGGCGGCGAGCATGGCGGGAGCAGCGTACGAGTGAGGCCAGCGTCGGAGATGAAGTCGATGAAACCCATTGTGATTGTGGTATGTCAAAAATGAGAGAAGAGGAAAAAGGAAAGGATACGGGGAAGTTGAGGCAGACTTGTTGGACGAGGGGCTCGCAATTTTTCCAGCTCGCGCCGCGGTTACTTCCGTCTCGACCTGAGCTCTCTTCTCTTCTGCTTCGAGCCCGTCTTGGCGACCGCCGCAGGAGCTTGGACGCTCTCGGACTCGGTGACATCGACGTCTTCGAGAAGCGCGTAGAATCATCGTCAATTGCCATCGCGGTCCTGTAGTCCTTGTAGGCAGATAGGTATATCAAGCTGTGGTCCGTCCTGTGACCTCGTGCCTTTCAGCTAAGCAATCCATAACACCCCTGATCACATCCACGATGCTTGCAGCAAGACGCAGATGTGTCTCGCGCGTTGCCACTCTGCGCGCGAGCTCTGTGACAGCACTTGCACGCTCTAACACACGACTAATATCACATCCACCATCACCGAAAGCACTTCAACCTTTATCATCACAAGCTCGCACATATGCCAGCGGTCGACCACATCCCCCAGGCGGCACCCACCGCATGAACATGGGAGGTGAAGAAGAAAAGCCAGCCCTCGAACAGTATGGTATTGACCTTACCCAACGCGCCAGAGATGGCAAACTTGATCCCGTTATTGGAAGAGACGCCGAGATTCAACGAACTATACAAGTCTTGTCGCGACGTACCAAGAACAATCCCGTCCTCATCGGCTCAGCGGGAACTGGTAAGACTGCCATCCTCGAAGGTCTGGCGCAAAGGATTGTGAGAGGAGATGTTCCCGAAAGCATCAGGGAGAAAAAAGTTGTCTCTCTGGACCTTGGTTCACTCATAGCTGGCGCAAAGTTCCGCGGTGACTTTGAAGAACGTTTGAAGAACGTGCTCAAGGAGACCCAAGAAGCTGAGGGCAAGGTCATCCTCTTTGTCGACGAGCTTCACACCCTTCTTGGACTCGGAAAAGCCGAAGGCAGCATCGACGCGAGCAATTTGCTCAAGCCTGCTCTTTCTCGTGGTGAGCTGCAGTGCTGTGGTGCCACCACTTTGAACGAGTACAGGTTGATCGAAAAGGACGTTGCCCTTGCTCGACGTTTCCAACCAATCCTGGTCGGTGAACCCAGCGTACAAGACACGATCTCTATTCTTCGTGGAATCAAAGACCGCTACGAAGTCCACCACGGTGTCCGCATCACCGACTCTGCTCTCGTTGCTGCCGCTACATACAGCAATCGATACATTACCGACAGATTCCTACCAGACAAAGCAATTGATCTGGTAGATGAAGCCAGCAGCGCTCTGCGACTACAGCAGGAAAGCAAACCCGATGCAATCCAAAAGCTCGACCGTGAGATCATGACCATTCAGATTGAGCTCGAGTCGTTACGAAAAGAGAAGGACATCGCCAGCAAAGAACGTAGAGAGCAGCTCGAGAAGAGTCTCACGCTCAAGCAGGACGAAGTTGGCTTGCTTACCGAGAAATGGGAAAAGGAGAGAGCTGAGATTGAAGAAGCCAAAGGCATCAAGGAGAGGCTTGAACAAGCTCGCCTTGACCTCGAACAAGCCCAGCGAGCAGCTGACTTGGCCCGTGCCAGTGAGCTACGTTACAGCACGATTCCGGATCTGGAGAAGAGGCTTCCCAACGAGAGCGCAGAGGGAGCGGTCGACTCGGAGGGAAACACTCTGTTGCACGACTCGGTCAATGCAGACGATATTGCTGCAGTTGTTGCACGCACGACCGGCATTCCTGTGAACAAGCTGATGTCTGGAGAGATCGAGAAACTTGTTCACATGGAGGACACCCTACGCCAATCCGTGCGCGGTCAAGATGAAGCACTCACCGCTGTTGCCAACGCCGTCCGCATGCAACGTGCAGGATTGAGCGGCGAGAACCGACCTCTTGCATCTTTCATGTTTTTGGGACCAACTGGTGTTGGTAAGACTGAGCTTTGCAAGAAGATGGCCGAGTTCCTCTTTTCCACCGAATCTGCGGTCACCCGTTTCGACATGAGCGAGTTTCAGGAAAAGCACACAGTCAGTCGTCTGATCGGAAGTCCTGCTGGCTATGTGGGCTATGAGGATGCCGGCCAGCTCACCGAGGCCGTTCGTCGAAAGCCATACGCCGTACTCCTTTTCGACGAGTTCGAAAAAGCACACAAAGACATCTCAACTCTTCTCTTACAGGTTCTAGACGAGGGCTTCCTTACCGACGCTCAAGGACACAAGATCGACTTCCGCAACACTATGATCGTTCTGACATCGAACCTTGGGGCCGAAGCACTTCTTGCAGATGAGAGCTCAAGCAGCGAAATCTCGTCCGAGGTCAAACGGGATGTTATGGATGTGGTGCAGTCGGCATATGCTCCTGAGTTCCTGAATCGTGTTGATGAGTTCATCATCTTCAAGCGCCTGGCACGCGATGCCCTCAGAGACATTGCCGACATCCGTCTCAAGGAGTTGCAAGCTAGACTTGATGATCGCCGCATCAAACTCGAAGTACCAGACGATGTCAAAGCCTGGCTTTGCGAGAAGGGATATGAGCCTCGCTACGGTGCTCGCCCACTCAATCGTCTCATCTCCAAGGAGATCGGCAACGGCTTGGCCGACAAGATTATCCGTGGGCAAGTCAAGACTGGAGACGTGGCTAAGATTGCCGTTCGCTCTGATGGAGAGCATCTCGAGGTTCTCGCACCTGAGTCTTCTTCTTAATGACCTTATCTTTCACCGTCAGGTAGATAACGCATAACGCATAGTACAGGAGTTTGTGGGGACTGGGCATGTTTGATTATGGTCGATAGCAGAACGAGACGTGTACATATGTAAGATACCAAGCGACAATGAAGACACCACTCATGATAAGTTGCAGATCCCTGTTCGAAGATGGTGATGTAAGTCATGTGTTTCTGGTGTAGGAAGGAGCGATGCGTGGCAGATTGTTCCTTCTCCGTGTGTGCTTCCGTTTTGCACCTCTAAATCTTGACTCGAGATCTGACCAACCTACTTACACTCGTATTACAAGACAGTCGTCATGAATGCGCAGCGTGGCTCGTCGAGACGCGGTCGTGAGACTTCTTCTTCCTCTGGCCGTGGTCGTGGTACCTCGTCTTCCTCTAGCCGTGTTCGACGTGGACGTGGTCGCGGCCGTGGATTATACTACAATCGCTCCAATGGCGCAGTTTCTCGTAATTCATCTTTTCGAGCACAACGTCAACCATCAGTCACACCTTCGACTGCTTCAAGACTGACGACTCCGAATCCGTCCAATAATTCCCGACAGCCTTCGTCTGCTCCCAGTGTGGTACATCGGCAACTACCAGCTCCAACCACATCCTCTCAACCCCGAGACAACTTCGATGACGCTGCCAGTGACGAGACACTCGACGAGATCGTTATGGCAATTGACATGAAGCCTCGCGGTACTGCCGGTTGTGCATATTACATTGCCGCACAAGAGAAGTTGTACTTCATGGAGGACATCGAGCTGGGTGGTCCAGACGTTGTTGAAGCTCGTAAGTCTTCAACTTGTCTCTAGTCTTACTCACCACTGACAACATGCAGTTAAAATTTTCGTCGATCCTACTGTTATTCTTGTCTCATCCAAGCTCAACGACACGGTGCTGGACAAGCTTGATCCAGAGCGAAGGAACATGGGCGATGGGGACAGTGTAGCATATGGTATGCCTGCTTTGTGCTCACCTCGCCCTGTATCCGAGTTCTTCTATGATTCGGCCAGAAGTAGGCTTGTCAACCTCAAGCTGGGTCACGAGGATGGACCTAGAATCACCTTCGTCACCCCTGGAGATCTTACAGCCGAGAGCAACGAAGATTACGTGACTGGAGATGCTGCTGTCGAGAGCCGCCAAGGACAGTTGCTGAGACTTGCTGGTTGGATCGATGTCGACAGCCGAGTGACAGTCGGTTGTGCTGGTGCGGTCCTTGCTTACATTCACCGCAAACGAGCAGCGACCTTCTTGCCTGGAGATGTTGCGGCTCAGGCAATGCACCGCATCTCGACCATAGAGATGTTTACACTTGCCGGATCTATGTAAGCTTTTTTCCAAGCTACCCTGTTGTTCCGAGATCTCTGACAAGTATCAGGTTTGTCAATGCCGATACATTGCTCTCGTTGCAGATTATCCAGTCCGAGTCGCACCCACATTCGCATAACCAAGGCCCTGCAAAGACAAACTCGGGATCGAAAGAAGGGTTTTCCGTCTATGGTTTGTTCCACACTCTCGCGCGTACTCCCCAGGGCAAGCTTCTACTACGACAGTACTTCCTGCGACCAAGCACGAATCTGGAAGTCATCAACGAGCGCCTTGATAGCATCAGCTTTCTGCTTCGCACTGAAAATTCAGAACAAATGGAGACCCTGATCAAAAATCTCAGCAGGATCAAGAATATGAGGACCGTCATGATCAACCTTCGCAAAGGCATCAGTGGTACCGGAGCAAGTAAAAGAGGCCCACCAAATTTTATCTGGACCGACATTCGTCTGTTTGCATACCATGCCTTACAAATCAAAGACTGCTTTCGGGAAGTTATAGGTGGAGAGCGGCTCGCCATTCGCAACAAAGTCATGGAACAGTTCCATGGCATTCAGCTCGCTGAAGTTGGCAAGAGCATTACCGAAATCATCGACTTCGAGCTCTCCCAAGATCAAGGTCGCAACGTTGTCAGACAAGGAGTTGACCATGGTCTCGATGAGCTCAAACGAACCTACGAAGGACTCGAGAGTCTTCTTGTCCAGGTCGCTCAGCACGTTGCCCAATCAGTGCCTGAAGAGTTGAACGCAAACATCAACGTTGTCTTTTTTCCTCAGATCGGATTCCTGATCGCAATACCTCAAAACCCAATCACCGGTCACGGCATCTTTGAAGGGCCCGAAGACGATCCGTGGGAAAAGATGTTCACCACTGAAGAGTTTGCTTACTACAAGAATGAGAATGTCATTGAGATGGACTCGTACTTTGGAGATATATACGGACGCATTTGTGGTCAGTAAGCTTCATCGAATCTCTAGCTACGCTGACGGTGATTAGACCGAGAGATCGAGATCATCCACGAACTTGCGGAGAAAACCCTACAGTATGAGGACCTTTTGACAACCGCATCTGATATCTGTGCTGAACTTGACTGGTACGTCCAGTGCTAATTCGAAGGAGATCTGACGATTCCTAATGCATGAGCAGCATTTTGGCCCTGGCACAGGGAGCCAGGAACCACAACCTCGTACGGCCACGGTTGACAGAATCAAATATCCTGGACATCAGAGGTGGAAGGTTAGTACTTTTTAGGTTTGTCGACTATGACCTTGAGGCTCACCTGCGATAGACACATTCTGCAAGAGAAGGTCGTGTCAAACTTCATCCCGAATGACACCCTCCTTGCAGGCGGCGAAGGCGAGTCAGCAATTGCACAACAAGAGACTCCATCTGTAGCCCCTCAATATCGCACCGAAGATGGCAGTGTGGTGCCGAGCATGATCTTGGTGACAGGACCGAACTTCTCGGGTAAAAGTGTCTACCTCAAGCAGGTGGCCATTATCGTCTTTATGGCTCACGTCGGGAGTTTTGTGCCTGCGACAAGAGCAGACATCGGCCTCACAGACAAGATCATGACACGAGTGGCAACTCGAGAGAGCGTATCGAGGGTTGGTTTGCAACCGTGATTTTTGAAAGTAGATGCTGACCTGAACAGAACCAAAGTGCATTCATGATCGACCTCCAGCAGATATCCGTGGCATTGAATCTGGCCACCAATAGGAGCTTGTTGATCATCGATGAGTTTGGCAAGGGCACTGATTCACACGGTAAGCTCCAGAAAGACACTTCACGGACTCTAAGCTGATCTATTGTTCAGATGGTGCAGGACTGGCTGCTGGCGTCTTCAACCATCTGCTCGAAAGAGGAGACCAATGTCCCAAGGTTCTCGGAGCTACACACTTTCATGGTATGTTTATAAACCAGATCCGTCGTGATATGGACTTGTGGGTCTGACTTTTGGTATAGAGATATTCGAAAGCGGCTTCCTCCTCCCTCATGAGCGTCTCGCCTTCGGCCATTTCGAAGTTCGTGTAGACCCACAGTCACAGCAGATCGATGAGCAATTAACCTACCTCTACAAGTAAGTTCTTGGTATCATTAAGTTTCCAGAAGCACTCGTCACTAACATCAAGCCAGCTACAAGCAAGGGCGCAGCAACAACAGCTATGGCACGGTCTGTGCAGCTTTGAATGGTGTACCTTCAGATGTCACAGACAGAGCCGAAGAACTCATCCTCCTTGCTGCCAGAGGAGAAGATCTGGTCGCAGCATGTGCGATGTTGTCAGAGAGTGAGACAAAGGATCTCGAGGAAGCGGTACGTAATGCTGGAAGAAACAAAATGACGAGGAGACTGCTTACTGACTGGTGATTTAGGAGGAAATTGCCAGGGCATTCTTCGCCATGCAGGTTTCCGAAGACCCGAAAGAGTCTCTGAAGGAGCTGCTTGGGATCAAGTGATGAGTAGCTGGTTTGTACAAGAGTCACGAGAGGAACTTGCTTGATGAAGATGGCTCAGTCCGATAATACACGATATGTTGCTACGAGGGGAAAAGACGGGACAGAGACCAAGCGTTTTTGTGCTTGAAGTTGTATGAGGGTAGCTCAAGATGCAGGGCTACACACAGCACATGTGCAAAACATATATAATACAGAATGAATTACATGGCAGGGAAAGGAATATTTTATGATGTCAGACCTTGGTAGTAGACCTTTCTCACATCGACCAGCTTGCGACCACGAGCGCGGGCGACGTCTTCGGGTAGACGTTGCTTCATGAGGGCTTCGTAGGTTGCCTTGACGATGTTCATAGGGTTGCGGCTACGAGGACAGCGGGCGCTGAGGTCCGAGATGCCTGCTGCACGAGCCATTTCGTAGATGAGATGTTGGCATCTGTTGCCGAAGCCTGTGATTTGAGGTTTTAGCATGGGGGGCATACTTGATCGGAAAGGGGTCACAAAGACATACCTGGTGGACGGGAAGAGAGTTGAACAACGGAAGCGCCGACCTTGCCCTCGACTTCACCAAAGATGGTGCGGTTCTCGTAACGCGGGATGGGCTTCATGTTTCTGATGGCAGCGTACTGGGCCTGACGGATGGCATCTTCGTCTTCGCCCGACTTGCCTTCACCGATGCCCAGCATGCCGTTCTCGTTTCCGGCAATGGTGAGGTAGTACATGGACTGAATCTTACCCATGCGGGTCTGGTTGACGACACGGTGGTTGACCAAGTTCTTGCATCTGATCTTCCTGATTTCATCCTTGGACAAGCCCGTCTGCTGCATCAGACGCTGGAGATGGGGGTCGTCGTCCTCGGACTCGAACTTGACGCCCAGCTTCTTGATCTTTGGCATCTCCGGGGCCAGGCTGTCTTGCTGCGAATCCAGCGTGCCCTTTGGCGAGAAGAAAAAGTTGTTTGCGTTTCCGATAAAGGCGTTCCACTCTGCGACTTCGTTGGGGCCTTCAAAGTGCTCTGCGTACTTGCGCAGGCGGGCGCGGCGCTCGTCTGGCGACAGCTTGTCGCCGGGGTATATGCCGGCCTCGATGCTCTTTGTCAGCAGCTCCTGCTCGAGGGTCTCGCCATCCATGCTCTCCATGCGCGTCTCGTACTCCTGGCGCTTGCGGTTGAAGTCCTCGGTCCACTGGGCGAAGCGTTCGAGCACCTCGTCCTCGGAGCGCATGCGGATGCCCGGGTCGATGTCTTGGGTGGGGGCGCGCACGGGCTTGTCGACCAGCGGCTGGATCTTTGCGAGGTCGTCGATGTAGCGGAGGGCGAAGGTGTCGCGGCGGATCTGGCCCTGGACGACAACGTCCTTGGGGTCGATGCTCGCTTCGGCGGCTTCGATGGCGCGCACCTGGGCGGGAGTGTATTTCAGGGCCAGCAGCTGCTTTTCTCGCGGCGTGTAGGGTTTGAATGTGCGGGCGGCCGTGTCGACGCGCTGTTGGACGAGGCCGAGGTCGACGGCTCGGACGTTTGGGTATGCGGGCTTGCCTTTTGCTGATGTTGCGGGCGTCGAGCTGAAGGCGCGGGACGAGGGTTGCGACTTGGGTGTTGCTGCGGAGCCCACCCGGCAGAAGAGGCAGCGTGTCGTCTTCATGGTTGGAAAGCGGCGGAGAATTGCTGCCCTCAGAGGAGCAGAGGCAAGCAACGACTGGTATACGCCGCTATTGGGACGAATTTCAGAATGCCAAGAGCAAAGGTTGCGGAGTTGATCGGGGGTGGGATAATTCTTGCATGGAACTTGCACAGGATGGATAACATACACAGCAGCCCCGCACAAGGTGCATAATCCCTAGGTCAGCAACTCCAGTTTTGCTGACCATCCGCATTTTTGTTCGACCTTCAATGCTGTCACGACGCTTTTTTGCTGCGACCCGGTCTGTTCCACTCTTCTCACCCAGGACCACACTGCTGTCTCGCACAGCCATACTCGGACCAACCATGGCCGACACAGCACCCGCTCAATCCAACCAGCCTCAGAAAAGGAAATTCAACGAGGGCAAGAGACATTTCAAAAAGAACAAGAAGCAAAAGCAGACAACCGTCAAGGAGGGCTCCAATGAAGAAGTCTTGATTGCAGATGTGCGCGCACTGCTCGAGAAGCACTCGATCGCTTCGAAGCCCGTCGAAGGACAAGACTCGCTCCCTCAACTGCCCGAACCATTCACCGAGTACGACGTGACCATCCAAGAACTCTCGTCCACCGGCGACGGTCTCGCCGTCATTCCCGGTTCCTCCCAAGTCGCCGTTGTTCCCTTCACCGCTCCTGGCGACAAGGTGACCGTCAAGATCATCAAGCACTTGCAAGACACAAACTACACCTTGACCGACTTTGTCAAAGTCCTCGAACCCTCGACACACCGCGACGACTCTCTGCCCAAGTGCGGCTACTTTTCCAAATGCTCTGGCTGTCAGTTCCAGTTCCTTCCCTACCAATACCAACTGGACCACAAGAGGAGCATTGTCGAAAAGGCCTACAAGAACTTCTGCAACCTGCCCGCACATCTCATCCCTGCCATTGGCGACACGATTGGCTCGCCCCTTCAATATGGCTACCGCACCAAGTTGACTCCTCACTTTGATGGTCCGCCTGGTGGTAGGAGGGACAGACGTCAAGGTGTCAAGGCTGTCTTCTCCGAGGTGCCGCCCATCGGCTTCATGTTGAAGGGAACTCGCAAGACCATGGACATCGAGGATTGTCCCATTGGCACCGATGCCGTACGCATGGGTATGAAGAGCGAGAGGGAAAGAGTCAAGGTCGAGCTAGACAAGTACCAGCGTGGTGCCACCCTCCTGCTGCGTGAAAGCACAAAGCGTATCGACAAGAAGGATTTGCCGCAAGACCAGCAGACAGACGACGGCGCTGCTGAGGAACAACCCGTCGAGGTCCAGGCTGCCGCACCGTCGAGCGAATCCAAGGACTACATCGACGAGGATCGCGGTTCACACATCCACCGCAAGACATGCGTCACTGACCAGAACGCCGTATCCACAGAGTATGTCGATGACTTCCGCTTCGACAACCCTGCCGGCTCTTTCTTCCAAAACAACAACTCCATCCTTCCCAGCTTCACTCAATACATTCGCGACAACATCCTGCCCAAAGACCAGCCAGAAGATGCACCCAAAATCACAAACCTGATCGACGCCTATTCCGGAAGCGGTCTCTTCACCGTCACCCTATCCCCCCTCTTCAAAAACTCCATCGGCATCGACGTCTCGACAAAATCCATCGAGTTCGCCTCGACAAACGCCAAACTCAACAACATTCCTTCCTCTTCCGCCCGCTTCCTCGCCGGCGACGCCAACAACATCTTTGCCGAAATCAAGTTCCCTGCTGCAGAAACCGCCGTCGTCATCGATCCTTCGAGAAAGGGTTGTGACGAGAACTTCCTTGGTCAGCTGTTGCAGTTCGGTCCTGAGAGAGTGTGCTATGTCAGTTGCAACGTACACACTCAAGCCAGAGATGTAGGCGTGTTGGTTGGAGGCCTTGCTGGTGTCAATGGAGGCAAGGGCTTGTATGAGATTGAGAGTTTGAGGGGATTCGACTTTTTCCCTCAGACCGGGCATGTTGAGGGTGTTGCTTTCTTGAGGAAGAAGAAGGATGTTGCTGCCGAGTAGATGTTTACGAAGATACTTCTTACGAACACAGAAAGATCAACCTTCACAATTCCATCCACCACTTTCGAAGACTCTCATTCATCGTGGCGTCTTGTATGACTTTCGAGCAAAAACGAAAACCAGAATGAGCAAACTTTTGACAAAACAGAAACCCCCCTAGCCGCCGTATTGCTAGGAGGGGAAGAGAAAGTATTCTACCTTTCGTCATTATTTGTGTCGGGTGAGGATTACTAGGACCTCTGGCATAAGTGTTTGGCGCCGAGGAGGATCGAATAAGTGGGCGCTGGCCAACTACATGGGAGACACGGGCTACTACCACTGCGCCATCCCACCGGTTTGATGTTATTAAAGCTATTTGGCATCACTATAGCATTACATTGCTTTCTGGGGAGGCGATGTGAGGTGAAGCTCACTTTTGATCGGAAAATCAGGGGTAGGCGCGTCTCGAGAAACTTTCTTGTTCACTGGTTTCGATCATTGGGAACGCATTGTTGCTGCTACGGATCAAGACTAGACTGTTCGCAAGTGTCTACTCCACCAGGATCTCGATGTTTTCATATGACGGATTGAGCATGCCTCTACAAGGAAGTTACGCTGACTCGAGAAGTCCTTCCTCGTGGAAACTTTCACTAGTCGGCCAGTACATCCGTCAACAACCTGTTGGAAGGTGCATCTTAGACACCTATCAACATCTTTCTCAGGCCGCGTATTCATCCGTCCATGAGCTACGGAGACCCTAATATTACCATACCTCTAGACATGCCCTGGCGGCTGGAACCCAGACCAACCAATGCTTCGCCGCCACTCAATCCACCCTCAGGAGGCAGAGGCTTCTTTCACCTTCCTAAGCGATCCAGGAGACCTATCCTACCTTCCAACTGGTCACAATACCGACCCGCTTCACTTCGCTCGTTCCGTCGACGATTCCCGACTGGCGAGATCGACCGCGGTCTCGACAAGCTACAAGCGGTCGCCATCCGTACCCGCGGTAGCATCTCTCGAAGAGCCAGACACGCCAAAAAGGCCTTCTTCCCTAACCAGCGATGGACACTCTGATGAAGCTCGATTGGGTCTACCAGAGAAATGGATCATTTACCCTGTCTCAAGACATGGCGGCCATGCCTCCCACACTCCAAAGCGAGGCCATGATGACATTGACTTTGCCAAATTCGACTTTACACGATCTATCGAATTCTCGCTGTCTGCTGATGGCTCCACCTCTACCGAAACCCTACCTGCATACCGTTCCCGCACCAATCCTTCCGGCCAACTCGAAGATACCCTCTCACCGTATCACGTCGATGACGACCTTTCCTCCGTCGTACAGGCCATCTATGCACAAAACGCCGACCTCCTCAAGAAGCCAAAGCTCAAACGAGCACGACCTCTTCCTCGCGATTTCACCGAACACGAAATGAAGGAAATCAGACGCAAAACTCGGCACCGGATCAGAGTGGTGACAAGGAACAGCCTGGGTTTGGCAGTAAACCTTGGTCTCTCCTCCGTGGCACCACAGATGCTCATCGCTGCCGCCATCAATGGTTTCTGCCTAGGCATCGGCGCTTACAAACTACACCAACACCTCCGTTTCCTCGCATAGAATGAGCTCAAAGTCCAGAAACGCGATGTCATCGTTGCTGTCGTCGAAGGCGTTGCCATCAAGCTAGTTTTCCTCGCCATCACTCTCAATAACGATGACTTCCTCGTCCTCACCCACGAACTCGTGTCCGCACACTCCGACACCGTTGCCCCCGTCTTGCACGAACTCCCTGGGTTCAGTCATGTGCACCATGCTTTCATGTTTCCCATCGAAAAGATGCAGGAAATGCTGGGTTTGCCATCGATGGCGCAACGTGCAGTGGAGTTTGGAGGCGGCGGCTGGTACGATCCCGCAGATGTTGTGTTGAAGAATATGTTTTTGGTCGGTGCCGTGCAGGTCGCTATGGAGAAGGCGATTGATCAGATTCAAGATCGACTATCGACAGCTGCGGAGCATATCAGGGAACATTGTGCACACAAACGTATTGCTAGGCAGAGGGAGTATGAGGTTGAGGGTGTAGCTTGGAGTAAGAACGTCGAGGTGTTGTTCAAAATGTCTGCGAGAGAAGACAAGCTAGACTAGTGTTTGCCCTGAGTTGAATGTATTGTTATCCTAAGCTTGCTTTTTTCCTCTCGGCTCTTTGCGATTCCCCTATGTTCGAGATATTGTTGACGGGTCATGAAGGGAGCGCTCTGCACTCTTGACCCAGTATTCCTCTGCTTTAGCAAACGCAGACGTACAAACAAAAGAAGAGCGTCTCACTCACCATCACTTTCAGCACGACCAGCTGCGGCAACAGCACAAAACACACGAACACCCACATTCAAGAAAAAAAAAGCAAACCTTGTTAAACAGTTTCGGAAGAGGAGGGCTCTAAAGAATCGCGTGACAGTAGATAACATATACCGACATATCCCCAAAGCTAGAGTTTTGGAGTTGCTTTGGAGATGAAAAGTATAGTTCCTGAATGCTTTTGCTGTGTTTGAAGGTAATGATTTATCAAAGTCATTGAGGGGTTTGGGTTGGTATATGGATGACGCTAGACAACGTGGAATTGGAAGAGGTTTTTTCATTTGGGGGGGTGTTTTTGTCAAGAGTCTGATTAGAGATTTTTGATATGAGAATTGATGTTGGCGATGATTTGGAAGTCGTATTGTTTGGCGGAAGTGGTGGGGAGCATGTATACAAAGTACCCAGTTGGAGAGGGAAAAAGCTTGGTTCGTCATACTCGACTTTCGATTCACCGAGCTACTGCGGCTTTGGGTCGAAGCAAGTCTTGTACGTGGGCGACACTGGGTTGGGAGTTGCCTTTTAGATCTTGGCCTTGGTGGCAGTTGTAAGCCGCGAGAGGACGTGTATCAGGTATCCAAGAAGACGATGGTGTTTATAGCAACACTGTTTGCAAAAAAAGAAAAAAAGAAAAAAAAAAGTATGAGAACAAGAACCATAGGTCGTAAAGAATACAAGCGCAACAACCCTGAGAGTAACGACGCCGAGCGGTATGGCAGTTTGAGAGTGCGAGATGTTGCACTGCGCTTCCTCGCAGACAAGAATAACCAGAGTATATCACTAATCCAGTTTATCGTATGCATTGCATATAACTCTTCGCTAGGCGTGCGATACTCGGAAGCGAGAACGAGGAGAGATGATCGACAGTGTACTCAACACCCGACAAACCTATTCACTTCAGTTTGCTGTTAATCTATGCCTTCCATTTTGTGACAGTGTTTGTATCCTCCACCTTGTCGAGAGACAGGGGCAGTCGTAGGGACGAAAATGGCACAGTGCCGAAGCGAAGGCTGGATGAAAAAGCCTTCCGATGTCAGTCAATCGATTTTCGTACCACCACACGGGGAATTGTTCCAGGGTCATTGGGATTCTCATGGACCGCGCCTCTCGCAAAGTCGGGCATTGCTATCCTTTTCCAATAACTGACGGATGGAGGCATGCAGTCGAGCAATAAGGCGTTTTGCGGTATAGCAGAAGGGTATTATTGATCCTATGCGTCGTATACGAGAGGGCGTGTAATATGGAGAGGCCTTGTCGGGTCAAAAGTCCGTGATCAACCCGATTTCGAAAGTATTTATCAAGGTTTCGATAGGCTGAGTGATCTAGATTATTGCTTGGTCTTGTCGACATCAAAGGAGACCAACCCCGCTGTACGTACTCTAGCTTGTCAGCATGGTTGAGAGGCAAGTAAGGTGAGTCGCAGAGAGCCGATTGCCATGGGGATTCCAGCAGAACGTTTGCAAGATCCACGGTGCCTCTGACTCAAACCGTGCGGCTGTCAACCTTCAAGTCTTTAGGAAATTGCAGATGTCCAGTATCGAGTATCATCTCTTGACGGGCGCGGCCCGGCGCGATGAAGAGATGAACATGTCACCATGGTGGGAAGACGCAATGCCGTATGATCGACGCCAGAAGCTCCTTGTTCGGTTGTTCCTTCCTCCCCAGATTGGATACCAGAGATATGGGAATCAGCTGCAGTCGCCTACTTTATGTAGATTGCACATGCAGTACTAGACCATTCTACCGGACACAGCCCGACAGAACACGATATTCAAGCACTCTCGATGAACAGACGGAATAGATACCGTCCAATTGCCACGATACATTGAGCATGCAGCCAGATTTCAGATGCTCCTGAGGGATCAGTTTGGTGCAGATAGATTCGAATCTAGATACGGGTCAGGTCTGGCGAAATTGGTGATTGGATGACCACAATCTGCCTGATTTTCTGACACCGGGTCCGCAGGTTGTTGAATTGCTTCACGACCGGGCGGCCGGTGATCATATCAGAGATGCCTTTTCCTCCATGAGATGACACTGCGTTGAGATCGTTTCAGCTTGACGATTCGTGTCTTCTAGCCAGCGATCAAGAACTCTGGCAAAGGTTGCAAGAGCGGTTTCGTAATTCGGTGAGAACGCCTTTGAACGAGACAAAGAACCAGGTCATGCAGACTGTTCAAGTGTGGTCCTTTCGAGTGGAGCTTGCAAAAAAAATCGGAGGTGGACAGAATCTCTTTTTGGACACGCGCATGAACGCGCATGAACCGAGGTTTTGCGACAAGACAATGGGCTCCTTTCAGACCACGGAATCGATTTCTTCGCTCGTTACCTCCGAAAGAAAATCATTGGTCTGGTCATGAAGCATCAATTGTCACATCAAGAATACATTGATCCAACGGAAAATCAGGTGCTGCAGCTGCCCCATTTGTTGGTTCTCACATGCATCTTCGGACGTGTAACAATGACCGCTCCACCACACGATAATTTGCTTGCGTGGTAGATCAGCTTTTGTTTGACCAAACAAACTCTAGGCGAAGTTGGTCTTGGTCGGACATGTGTCCACTGTGACGGCGCCGCTTGTTGGACCTCGATGCGGTGTGCATGATTTATTGCATGTGCGCTTGTTCGACAAGCCCGCTACTGCCGCTCGAGTACCCACCATCGTCACCGTCTTGCGACGGCGTGCAAAAAAAAGGAGTCGACGATGAGCTAATTGTTGAATTTCGTGTCAGCCGATTTGCGGACTGCACTGGAATTGTCGTGACATTGCGTCTCCCTTTTGAAGGGGCTGGAATAAGATACATGGAAAAGAAAAGAAACTAAAAAAAAATCGAGTATGCCGTACCCAAGACACCAAAACAATACAAAACCTCTTGGGTATTATTATTGTCAAAACCAGTGCTTCAGGCTCCTTGCTAAGGCCTTTGGGGTATGAAGAATGCAATGAAAAGGAAACTGAACCCATGATTAAACTCCCCTTGTGCCACTTCGTTCCTGTCGTTTATTGATGGCTATGGGGCTTCGACGAATCCAGCGTCGGATGGGGGAATCGAGAGGAAGTGGGACTGACGTCTTCGTCGATGGTATAGACCTGAACATGAGGCTCCTTTGAGGAGTTTGATGCCTCTGAGTTCTTTCGGTAGGTCGCTGAGCTTAGGGTTGCCTCGGAGTTTGCTCGCTCAATGGGGTCCATTTCAGGTTGTCCGCGGTTGACGCACTCGAAACCTGAGTCCAGGGTATTAAAGCTGTCCCTACGGGTGCTAGTGGCGAAAGGATCTCTGACCTTTTGCACGAAACGGCTGGGGCGTGAGCCGATGGTCGCCAGGGTGAGTGAAGGGGACTTGTGTGTTGGCAAGCTGCCACCCTCGCTACCCCTCGACCTCTTGATCTTGTCCTTGAACGATGAGACCTGGGAGGAGACAAGAGGATAAAGCACACCACCGACGACTGCCTTGATGGAGGGTGAACATGCAATGAAGACGGCAAGGTGGTTCTCGACCGACGACCAGATGAGGCAAGACGCGATGTTCCATGAAAGGTCGCCATCTTGGTCGTAGCGGTAAACGACGTACAGGCGGACGAAACTGGCAGCAACAACGCTAGAGGACTGTTAGTATGGTATTGTAGACGGTATGAAAAGCCAACTTACAATGCACCCAATGCGAATAGAAGGTTGAGAACGATTCTTTGGGTAAGGCGAAGTTGAAGCTTCCATGTAAAGATGATTGGCAACACGTAAAGAACGATGTCGTTCACGATCATGATGATCGAGTTAGAGTAGAAGAAGGCTTTGATGTCGATGCAGGTTCCGGGAATGCTTTGGTCCCAGAGGTGCGCAATTGGGACACACTGGAAAATGATGACCAAGATGCTGCTGATGCCAAAAGCAAAAGCGATGAACTCCATGAACCAGATGATCCAGTGATGCCAACGCTCATATGTTGTGTGGCGGTAGAAGAAGAGAAGAGCGAACTTGACGAACATGTTGCAGGCCAAGTAGAAGACGAAGATGGAGATGTACAGCTACCACCGGTGTCAGCACGCGTTCCACAGGGGAAGAAGGGTCAATTGAAAACTCACACCCACCTTGTAGAATGTCACTTGTTCTGATGCATCAGCTTCCCAGTCGTGGCTACCGAGACCGTATTTTGTCGCGATACACTGCAATAGAGACATCATGACTCCGCAGAACTACGAGACCATTGTCAGTGATGATACAAGAGATTCTGCCATGCGGCACACATACACCTGCCAAGCAGATCATGATATTCTGCGCATCGAACTTTCTTTGCTTTGCATTTCCTGTGACCTTGGCGAAGCGAAGTGAGAGCGCTGATAATGTCGAAAAGGAGAGTATGACGTTGACGACCACCACCAGATCCTTTCGGTTCTCTATCGCGAGTGCGTCGCTGCCCATGATGACGAGGATGGATGAGGATCCAGGTGTGAGAGGGGAGTTTCCACTGCCAATATGAAGGACGGTAAAGGGTAATAGTCCAACAGGGGAGGAGGCGTGGCAGTTATGTTGCACGGACAGAACGGTGAGGGAACGTGATGGAGGGAAGAGGGGACCGTTGCAAAGACAAAAGTAGGGTCTATAAGAGGGACATCGGTCTGTAGTTATCTTTGCACAAAAGACCCACCGAGTATGGCAAGTCGGCCACAATATGGAGTAAAGTGAACAAGGAAAAGAGACTTGCCTTGTGGCGAGACCTTTGCTGCGAACCACATTGCGCTAAATGAAAGCCTTTCCGGCGAGGCTTATGCAGGTGCTCACTGACTGGGGAATGCGATAACGACGGACTAGAGAGTGGGTGTCGAGGGCTCAGTGCCTACATGCGTCTTATGCGCGTATTCCCGACCAAGTCCAAGTACTTGCTACCACTTAGTACGTGCTGCAGGTCCTATTAGCACCAGGTTAGGGCGACTCCGAGACGATCGTTGATGGCTCACTCGAGAGCGGCACCAGATTCGGACACAGTCCGCGTCAAGGAGGCTGGCGTAACTTTACTCAGACTGCCTTCCACCGAGCGGATAGCTGCAGTGCTCGAGGGCAAGCGAGTCGGCAGACACCCCTAGTCCGAAGGCAAGACGGTGCTGGTGTCGCCGATTCAAACCCGGGGCATGTCACGTCAAATCTTGCGTAACTCGAGTCTAGATACCCTCGACGGTACGTTAGCTGTCAAGCTAGTTTGGGGATAGTATGGCAGGGACTGAGCTCGTGGTACACTGCGGGTCCTGTCATTGATCGAGTCTGAATCAATGCTTTCTGATCATGGCGTCAATGAGGCGTTTTCCAAGTGCTCCTCTACGAGACACGCCGGCAAGAAGACGCGATCAAGAATGCATTACTTGTCGACGAAAGGAAAAAACTAAATACTCGTGGCAGCTGCAACATTCGATGTTGTTGGGAGAAGCAGTCCGTGTTCGTGGGTCGGCCGTCAACGGATCGCTCCCGCCCGCGCCCGCCTCCAACGCTACTGCACGAAATCCATGTTAATCGTCGCTCGCGTCCTCGCCATCTTCCCAAGCTGTTTGGGTCCTCGTGCCGAGTGGAGACATCATTTCTGACCTTGAGTCCAGTCGTGTCTTGAATCCTGATCGCCTCCTAGTCGACTCGAAATCATTTACCAACGTGGTGGATGATGATGCACCTCACCAATTTGGCACACCCTCTCCTTGTATACTTTTGATTGATTCCTGCACGAGTCTCCATATCCAAAACACATTTGGCAAGTCTTTGCTTCTTGCAACACGTGCGACTTGATCGAGTGCTTGCCACGAACTCCGTACCAAGTGCCGACTTCCTAGTTCATGGCCATCACTTAACGTTCTTACAGACCACTATCATTCACTTGCTCGGCCCCCACATATATCAGGTGCAGTCGTGTAGGGTCCGTTCATGCTGATGGCAGTCCTCCTACGCCAAGTCCTGGATGGCAACGGTCGAGGGATCCCGTCCGATGGACTTCCATACTCCCTCGTCAGCTCGCTACAAGCTGTGTTTCCACCAGAGTCATACTAGAATCCAGTATCGCTTGTGTTCATGGGTTTCTGAAGATCTTCTGAACGAAGTACGTTTCCAGCCCCCATCAACAAGGTAATCTTCCGAGGTTCCAGCCCGTGACCGTTGTGTGCTTTGGCTATTGACTTTAGACTTTCAGCCCAATGCAGACCTCAGGAGTTCCATACAACATCGCTAAAGCGGCAAACATCAACTTCCTGGTCTCTCGAAAACAACGTTGTTGCGTCCATCTGTTTGACAGGATCTGGGTTCCTTCGTCATCGCCATCCCGTAGAGTTCAATCCCACATGTATACCGACATCGAGCCAATCACCAAGGTTATACATATCGATTTGAGTCAGTTCCATCTGTCCCCTGCATCGACACATGTCAAACATGACATGCCGGACCGTGCCTTTACCTTAACAATCCGACCAGCGCTCGAAGATTGGCTCGGAAAGAGTTACGACCGGGTCGGCTATTCAACTCGGACCTCAACACGACATAAATACCTCCCGTCGAATAAGTCAACGGTCCCGGGGAGTGCGACGAGTACCCTTTCGTTCTCGTCAACCATGTGTCTGCTCTGTAAGACACTCCCACCAACTCCAACCTTGGCCCTGTTACAAATTCAAACATATGCTCGCTTACATCCACGGTAGGAACTCCTCCACATTCGCTCAGCCGAACCTACTTCATGTTATAGGAAGGTGGGGTTGCGAAGCCCCTTATAGGAGCATGCCTCCCGTGTTTCCAATAATCCAACAGCTTTTTCTTGGTGGTGGACCTCGTTCGTGTTTGCTGGGTAACATGCTGTTGTCAGCCGCCTCACCAGCCTCAAAGTCATACGCTTGAATCCCTCGGATTCCATCCGGCTTGAGAGAGGGTGGCTCGACCTAGCAATGTCGCTTCCAGGGGCCGCAATGGTAAGGCAAGCCGACGAACCTCTCTTCGAGACCGAAGGTAAGCGGCTTCACCTGTAGGCAAGCCTGCAAGGATACAGACGTTTGCAAGCTACACCACCAGGAATGGCCTTTGCCTCCCATGTCGAGTGTCAAGATACTGCAGGTCTTTGTCTTCCAGTGCTGTTACATGGAAGACCCGTAACCCAGTCCGCCAATGTCGACCTGGATCTTCTGACCTTGCAGAAAGCTCAGGGCTCTTCCTACGCGCGGCTATTCTGCATCCCTGATCTGCGTCCAGTGCCTGTAGAATGCAAGGTACACGCGCACAGGCAGAGGATACAGGTACTTTGCCCCAGAAGCACGAGGCAGGATCATACCTTCGGTACCACGATACAACATGACTCTTATCCGCATTGGCCACAGCCAAAAGGCAAACTCCTTACCCGGCTTCCACGGAAGATTTGTTTCCTTGTCGGATTGCCGTTGAGCGATGTTCTGGAGCAGATGTGCCAGAGAGTTCTTTGTCCTGCTGAGCGCCTATACCATCTTTTGAAAGTGCCCCCCTCTTCGACGCAAAGATAACCGCCTTGCCGATCCGATCTGGATCTTCAGCATCGGCGGCGGCTTCTTGTCTTGCCATCCAACGATATTGTGCTACGTACCTGTCAGACAGCGTTTCTTTTCGACCATGCCCGGGTTTTGCAAAGCGACATCACCACTACGCCTTCGGCTGCTTTTCCGACGTGACGTCTATCTATGATGTTAAGATATAACCCGTCCAATTGCTTTTTACCTCTGTTCGAGCCATAGACGTATCCCAAAAGGTCTTTGTGTGCTGGACGCCTATTTCGTCTGTGAGCACGCTCGTCTTGGTTGATCGAAGGGAAGCACATATCCGGGTGTGAAGTTCTTTCGGCATGGACGGCATCTTCTGTCATACCATCGATCTTTGAAGAAGACTTGTACGAAGGATTTGTGGTGGGAGAAGCTGGTCTGCTGGACATGATGCTCACAGACACCTTTGGTTGTTTCTTGGTCTGTGTTCTGTTGTGTGACGTCTCTGTATACCTCTCTTTGTGCTTTTTCATCATGGTTAATGTGTAGGGGCAGAAGTTGAGAGTGATGCACAGTGTTGGGAAGAGGATAGTGTTCTTTGTCTGGCGTACTTTGGGTCCTGTGATGTCAAGGGTAGGGTGGAGCTAAGTAATCACGTTTTTGAGTGCTTTGTCCCTTTTCTTATGGCAAGGTCAAATGGGGGACAGGTTGAGGTACTGCATGATGGTCTTTGTTGTTTCGAGTCAAGCAACAGACGAGCAAAGTGATAGGGACTTGTGATTGGAGAAGATGGATAGCCCGGTAAAAGGCGCGCAAGTGAGCAGATGCACAAGAGTGGGATTTTGACATTACTCCCATTGGGTGTTCTTGAGACGCTGCATAAGGTAGTCGACCTCGACTTCTTTTGTCAAGGGGATAACATAGTCTTTGTACATGGCCACGACGGCATCGACGTTGATCTTTCCCGCCTCGTCGGCCTCACCAGCCGAGATGCTGGGATCTGTGCCGTACGTCTTTGCCTTTAGTCGCAGGCGCTCGAGGACCTTTTTCTCGACGGCAGCGTTTGTGATGGCGGCGTCGATGCCCTTGCGGTCTTCGCGCTTGATCAGGTCGACGAAGCGGTCCGTCTCCTGCTGGAACTTTGCCTCTGCGACAAACTTGCCAAAGTGGATGCGGCGGGACAGGGCTTGCAGGCAGTTGACGTCGCAGGTGGCGGCAGAGCCAAAGTTCTCCTGGTTCTCGCCGCGCTCTTCGCGGCCGTAGTTGATGCAGGCGGCGGGCAGAATGTGCTCGGTGTAGTGGTGTTTGAGCTTGCCGTTGATGTTGACGTGGTTGGGATGCAAGATCTGGGGGTAGTGGATGGGCTGCAGGATGGGCTCCTGCAGGGCGTCCGGGAAGAAGGGGTACTCGTCGGGCGACTGGTAGCGGCGCACGAGGGACTGGAAGCGCTCCTGCTCGCGGATCATCCAGTCGAGCAGGCTGTACTCGCAGTCGGGGATGCGCACGGCGCCGGGCTTGTAGATGGAGGGGTTGAGGGGGAACTGGACGCGCTCAATCAGGTGGAAGGTGATGGTGTCCTCGAGCCGGCTGACGCGATGTCAGCGAGTGTGTCATGGTTGGGGGGGGGGGGGGAGCTGGTCGAGTGGATGCGGGTACATGAGTTGGAAGCGGATGTTGGCCAGGTCGAGGGCCTTGGTGGCGTCGGAGAGGTCGATTGCCGTGTCCATATCGGTGCGTGTGTGTCTGTTGTGAGAAGGAGGAAGCGCGACGGGCGACGAGTGAGTTCAGAGGGTTGGTTTGCATGTCGAGCGACGCCGGCGTGGCTTGAGTTGGTCGAATGGTGGACGAGCTTCAGGCTGGAGCATCATCATCGTCAACAACCTCGGCCTCGTGTCAAGAGTCGAAAAAACATCCCGCAATCCATCTTTGGCCCACGCGACCTGCCTGTCCGTCTGCCTCACGACCTGCCTGTTTGCCTGCCACACGACCAAGACTTACAAGACTTGAGAATGACTTCATAGTCCTGCGCGCCCACCATGTCGACGCCACGAGGCCGCAACCCTCCTCCGCCATCGTCGTCGCACAGGCGGCGGCCCTCTGCCAACATGCCGCAACCCGACGACGATGACAGCCTGCTGGGTGTACGTCGCTGACTCTTCAAACCTGCCCAAACATGCCTGACCCCAGCCAAACAGTCGCGCCAGCTTGAAGCCTTTGGCCGCACCGTCCATGCCACCGCCAGCCATCTCATTGGCCCTCTGACCGGCGAGCCTCACCACTACCAAAACGCCCTGGGCGACATCCACCGCGAGCTGCGCCGGCCCTTGATACAGCGCTCCGTCTTTGAGCTTGCCAAAGCCTCGCCCAAGGAACTCGTCCGATCCACCTTTTCCACCACAGAAATCCAGCACCGCGCCTTGGTCCACCTCCCCGACGATCTCCTCCGCCACATTCCCGAACGCACCAGCACCTACTCCCTGTTCCAAGGCTTCCAGGCATCCAAGCCCGAAGAGAAGAAAAAGGCCGCTCGCAACGACAAAGGCCAGAAGCTACTCGGTCACGACAGCGACGATGAAGCAGACCCAACCACCCCTGCAGCCGCCTTGAAGAAGCTCAAAGCGAAAAAGGGCACCATGGAGCACCGCCTGGAGATGATGGGTATCCGCAAAAACATGTGCATTTCTGAAATCAAAGAGATCGACACCAAGATCGCCAACCTCAACACCATGAGGAAGATTGTCCTTCAACGACTAGCCGGTCACGAGCAGGAAGAGGTCGACCTTGAGCACGAGATACAGGAGATGACCGAGAAGCTTCAGGACATGCTGGAGGAAATCGAAGACGCTGCTGCTCTGGCTACCAAATCTCCACCGCTGGATCCCACACCAGACACACCCGCCGATCTGGCAGAATCTACAGACACCTTCATGTCCGAATCCGTATACGAAAAACTGCCCGCCCCTTCGCCTACCAAGACGGACAAAGAAAAGGAAAAGGAAAAGGAGAGGAAGAAGCGTCGCGTCAACAGGCGCAAGTCCATGCCCGTCCTGCACGAGCACATGGAAAAGGGCTCTCGCATCCGTGAGTTCCAGGCCCACAACGACATGATTACTGCCCTGGATTTCGATGCTCCTTTTGGTACTCTTGTTTCCGCCGCTCTGGACGACACGGTTCGCGTGTGGGATCTGAATGCTGGAAGATGCATCGGTCTTCTCGAAGGACACCACGCCTCGGTCCGTTGCTTACAGGTTCAAGACAACTTTGTTGCCACTGGCTCAATGGATGCCAGCATCCGCTTCTGGGACCTGAATCAAGCCGAATATTCTCCTCCGCCAACTTCACGGAACAACAGATTTGGTCGCTCGGACAAGGATGCCGACGACGAAGAGAATGACGCCGACGAGTTCTCTGACCCTGAACTGGACCCTCTCCCCGTCGCGCCTACCTCTTCCATGCAAGACTGTCTAGTCACCGAACTTTCAGCTCACGTGGCCGAAGTCACCGCTCTGCACTTCCACAAGAACACTCTTGTATCTGGTTCGGCGGACAAGACGCTTCGCCAGTGGGACTTGGAGAACGGCCGCTGCGTGCAAACACTCGACGTCATGTGGGCAGCTGCTCAGGCCAGTGTATCAAACAACAGCTTTGGCGCTCCTTCTCCTGCCGCTGCAGATGTCAGTGGCTCGGAAGGCTGGTGGCGACCCGCTTCCGGCCGTCTGCCTCCTGCCGAGGCCGACTTTGTCGGTGCCATTCAAGTTTTTGAGACGGCGTTGGCGTGTGGTACTGCCGATGGTATGGTTAGACTCTGGGACTTGAGAAGTGGCAGTGTCCACAGGAGTTTGGTTGGGCATACAGGGCCCATCACATCCTTGGCTTTCTCTGGCATTCATATGGTGACTGGCAGTGCTGATCGCAGTGTTCGGGTATGTTGCATGCTTGCATATCCCTCGCTACCGCACGCTAACATGATTCACAGATCTGGGACCTCCGTACCGGCGGCATTATTGACGCATTTGCTTACGACTCGCCTATCGTCGATTCATCGGTTGACGCCAGACATATTGTGTCGGCGATTGGTGAGTCGGTGGTCAAGGTGTACGACAAGACGGATGGCAACCAATGGGACTGTGGGCCTGGAGCGTCGGAAGAGGAAGACCAAGGGCCGCTCTCGACCATCGAGCGTGTCCGCATCAAGGACGGATATCTGGTTGAAGGTAGAAAAGACGGTGTTGTTGGTGTGTGGTCATGTTGATAGCGCCGGCAATGAGGAAACAAAATGTATGCACAGAAGAGGGATCAAAGCAAGGCACGTGAAGGCTTGCCATGCGAGGCGATTTCAAAAAGCCTCAAGCAGCCGAGGACTCGGGCTTGGCGGCGATGATGAAAGTCCGGGGTTCAGGTTTCTTTTGCTCTGCTGCTGCTTTGCCGCCGCCGAAGCATCGATGATGATTTTGTTCCTGAATATTATTTCCCTCTCCTGCATACCTTTGTGATATTTTTGCCGTCCGCCCTACCGTCGCCCTTCTCGTTCCTGTGCTTTCTGCCATCACGTCTGCTTGCATCTCCTGTCTTTACTGCTCGCCTCACTCGATCTAATCCGCTTGTTCCTCGTCTTTCGTGCTCACAAAATGCTCGTCCGAGCAGCAGGTCGCAGAACGCGGCGAAACACGTCTCTACACCTCACCCATCTCGCCGACTCGCTACACCTTCCTTTCCTCTGTCCTGCACAGGCACGATGGAACTCGTCACACTCGCCGCAAACTCCCCAACCGAGAACACCCACGCGGACCCAAAATTTGAATACCGACAAGATCCAGACAAGGCGTCTGGCCACCGTTGCCGATCAACACGCGACCGCCCCCGACTCGCCACGATGGACTTTTGGAGGTGTCGAATACTCTCTGAATCCAAAGGACACTCTCATGCTGCAACATGATTTGCAGGCAACACAAGACGCTAGACGCTCGCTCACAAACGGATTCGTTGGCAACGTCAATGATCTCGTACAAAGTCTACACACGTGCCTCCGAGTGGAGCGCTTTGAGAGAGCCCGTCTTGTCATCGAAAAACTGCGACGACGCTGCCACAAGGACTCGTTCGAGGTCCAACATGTCCACCACGCATACCTCGAGGCGAGCCTCGCACAAATCGAAAACACAAAAGGACTCGGTCAGAAAGCAGCATTCTATGAAGCTATGCGGGACTGGTTCGAGAACGATCTTGTACAACACGAGTTTCCCATTGACTCGCAAATGCTGGTCACCATGATGCGCGCCGCCATGAACTCAATGAGGAGCGTCAAGCAAGAACGCGCCATTCGTCGATACGTGGAAATCGCAGAGGCATCTGGACCAGGTGTGCTTGACGAGATTTGCGACGCCGACGACTTTACCGACGATGAGTTTATGAGAATTGGAGCTATTCTTCCCACCCTCAAGTCCAGGTCGACAGAAACCCAGCAGCCTGCCGAAACAACCGAATTACCTTCTACCGATCCGAACGTCCGTGTTATGCCCGAGCTCACCGATATACCTGTCGTTCTTGAGGTTACGCAGAAGGGAATGGGCTTGGCCTCGTTGAAACAAGCTCTTGACGCCGCGTCTCCCGCTCTCCAATCAACCACATCGCTCGAGGACATGGAAAGGGCCAGACTTACACCAGAGGATCGCGAGCGTCTGCTTGAAGAGAGCGCAGGTCTAGCTGCCATTTCGCGCTGGAAGCTCGAGGAGGAACATTTGCAAAAGCTCGGTATACACAGCAGTCTTGAGTCAAAGCCGCTCGGTGCTCTGATGTGGCAATGGTACTCGGATTTGCTGCCTGTGCTGCGCGAGGAGATAGAAGCTTGTCGCGCCGTCATGGACAAACCTCCACGGGACAATACTGTCAAGGACCAGCTCATCTACGGACCTTTTGTCGAGGCTGTGCCCATAGAGCAACTTGCCGCGACCACTATCCTTAGCGTCATGTCTTCGTTGGCTTCTGGCAAGGAGAGGAGCTCAGGCATTTACAACAGTAACCAGAGACTCGGTCGGCTTACCGCTTCCCTCGGAAGGACTATGCAGGATGAGGCCAACGCCGAGGCTGCTAGACAGCGCGCTATTGCTGAGCGCAAAGCAAAGCTTGGCCGTGCCCCGAAGAAGCAGACCAAAACATCTCACCCGTACTTTGATACAGATTTGCATGTCTGGCCCAGCGATGTCCGCGTCAAGCTCGGCGCTATGCTTGTCTCGAAACTCATCGACACTGCCAAAATTCCTGTCACTAGACAGCATCCTAGAACAAAAGAGATGGTCACGCAGGCCCAGCCAGCTTTTGTTCACAAGACGCTCTACGAATCAGGAAGGAAGCAAGGGTGGCTCTGTCCCAGTGCTGAGCTGCTACAAAAGCTTCACCGCGAGCCCGTTGCTGGTCTCATTGCCAAAAGACTCCCCATGGTGATTGAACCAAAACCTTGGACCAACTTCAGCAAGGGTGGTTATCTCAACTATCCCACGCCCGTCATTCGATTCTCCGGAGCAGACAGTGTGCCTCGTGACTATGCGTATGCTGCCATCCAACGAGGAGATCTCGACAAGGTGTTTGAGGCTCTCAACGTTCTTGGTAAAGTTCCTTGGAAGGTCAACGAGGATGTACTGCGTGTGCAGATTGAAGCATGGAACACTGGCGAACCCATCGCCAACTTCGCTCCTCTGAATCCAAAGCTCGACCTGCCTCCCGAGCCTACAGACAAGACCGACCCCCAAGCGCGCCGTCAATGGTTACAGACTGTCAAAGATTTCGAGAATGCCAGGAGTGGCTACCATTCGCAAAGATGTTTCCAAAACTTCCAACTCGAGATTGCCAGAGCGTTCCGCAAGGAGAAGGTTTACTTCCCCCACAACATCGATTTCCGTGGTAGAGCGTATCCCATTCCTCCTTACCTCAACCACATGGGTGCCGACAACGCTCGTGCCCTTATGACGTTTGCCAATGGAAAAGAATTGGGTGAAGTCGGTTTGAGATGGCTCAAGATTCACCTGTCTAACGTGTATGGTTTCGACAAGGCCAGTCTGTCGGAGAGAGAACAGTTCGCTATGGACCACTTGGATGATATCCGAGATTCAGTAGCCAACCCTCTGGGTGGCAGGAGATGGTGGCTTGAATCCGAGGATGCATGGCAAACTTTGGCTGCTTGTTACGAACTAAAGGCTGCCATGGACCTTCCCGATCCTACCAAATTTGTCTCACATCTTCCCATCCACCAGGATGGTACTTGCAACGGTCTCCAGCACTACGCAGCTCTTGGTGGTGATACTGCCGGTGCTCGTCAAGTCAACCTGGAGCCCGGAGACAGACCCTCCGATGTTTACACTGCCGTTGCTGAAGGAGTCAAGGCTGAGCTCGAGAAGGACTACGCTGCAGGTCATCCTGTCGCCCAATTCCTCAGAGGCAAAATCACTCGCAAGGTTGTCAAGCAACCGGTCATGACCAACGTTTATGGTGTCACCTACTACGGCGCCAGAGCGCAAGTCAGGAAACAGCTTGAGGAAATCTTCCCCGAAATCCATCGTCACGATGCCTTGGATCATCTTACGCTTGCCTCTTATGTCGCCAAGAAGATTTTCAAATCTCTTGGTGAGATGTTCAAAGGTGCTCAAGCTATTCAATCCTGGTTGGGAGATTGTGCAGATCGCATCTCCACTTGTGTCACGCCCGAGCAGATTGCGTCCATGGAGAAGGAACACGCTGAAGGCAGATCCATTCTCCCAGAGAAGCCTAATCCTAACAACAAGAAAGCAAAGGCTGGCACCTCTCAGCGCACCGAGGCTTTGAAGCATTTGTTCCGCAGCTCTGTCATTTGGACCACTCCTCTCCGTCTTCCGGTCGTCCAGCCTTACCGCACTTCCAAGCGCCGTCAGGTCAAGACCAACCTCCAGAGTATTGCCCTTCAGGAGCCGACTGCAATCGATCCTGTAAGCAAGCGTAAGCAACTGCAGGGTTTCCCTCCCAATTTCATTCACTCTCTAGATGCGACCCACATGATGCTCTCGGCCATCAAATGCGACGAAGAGAACATTGCTTTTGCCAGTATTCACGATTCCTTCTGGACCCATGCTTGCGATATCAACCACCTGTCCGTTGTTCTCCGCGATGCTTTTGTTGCCATGCACACTGAAGATGTCGTCGGTCGTCTGCGCCAAGAGTTTATTGCTCGCTACAAGGATTGCATGTACCTTGCCGCTGTTGACGTCCGCACACCGGTCGGCAAGAAGATGGTTGCCATCCAAAAGCTACGTCCCAAGGGAACCAGAAACAACAAACAACTGCAGCCCACGCTGATCCTCCAGCTCTTGGAAGAAGTCGAACGCATACGTCTACTCAACAGCGAGGACCCGAAGGAAGTTGCTCAAGGCGAAAAGATGCTCACCTCTGGCAGCATTTTTGCCGCTGAAGCCGACGCCGAGGACGCCCTCACCGTACCCACCGAAATCGTCAACGCACGACTCGGCGAAATCCCCGAGAACTCTGACGTCCTGGGCACTTCGGAATCCGGCGTTGACGACCTGACCGAGCCCATTCTTTCCGACCACGACGACGTCGACGCTACCGGCGACGACAAAATCGCCAAAGCAGCCGAAGACGCCGAAGACGCCTCTGCCGATGTAGATGAGGCCGAGGAACACGTCCCCACCATCGAAGAGTTGAAGAAACCAGCTGCCCCTGCTCCAAAGAAGCAACCCGTTAAAAAAGTGTATGTCTGGCTGCCGCTCAAGTTCCCAGAGGTACCCGAGAAGGGTGACTTTGACGTGACGAGATTGAAGCAGAGTCAGTACTTTTTCCACTAGAACTGCATCTCTGCCTTTTCCTCGCATCACGTTTTGTATATATTTGAGAGGTGTGATTTTTGTTTTTATGGTGTCTTATGGGGGAAGGGGATTTTCTTGCATATGGGAGGTGTTGTTTGAAAGCGGACAAAAAGCGAGGTGTTGATGTCCTTTTCTGCTTTGGAGTTTTTTTTTTTAAAGGGGAATTGCATGAGATGTTTAGATCATGTAACTTTGTAACACTATATTTTGTATCGCTACTTACTCTGTTTACGTCCTCTACACTGCGTCTTGTTGGTTCCTTCCTTGGTCAATCGTCGTTGCCTTTTTTGCATGGTGGGCTCGCTCAGTAGGATTTCGGACCGAAAAATCCCTGAAGTGCACCACGTCTGTCGCCCACTCGACTTGCTCAGCCTGCTTGACGTTACTAATACTCTGTCTTCATTCGATGCCTCCCAAAGTGTGTGGTGTGCGTTACTCAGCCATCTATGCGTGCGTGGCACGCGATCTGTTTGGGCGGCAGGAATGGGCTTTTTGCATACCGGGTTTAGCGAGGAAATGATACGCAGTGAGTATTCAAAGCCACTTGCTGGTTACGTGTCGACCCGCTGTTCTTCTGAAGAATATGGCTGCCTGGATGCTGTTCGAGGGGAGTCGAACCCCTGAACACATCAAAATCACAACTTCCACCACGCGGAATTTCGTTGCCTTAAATACGAGTCGTGCATTGATTCCTTCTCTGTGGAACCCGAATCCTTCTACACCTGACGGCAGCAGATTGACAACGCAGTACCATCGTCCGTGTCCGACCGTCTCTGTGCAAACGACTGATGTCCTTATGTCAATTGAAGTTCCATCTTTGGTTGTGGTACGTGTTGGCAACTTCTAAGCGCAGATCTGATCCTTGTGCTTATATGGCAGCCTGGTGGTATGCACTCCTCCATTTTACAGCCACTATAGACACACTGTAGAACAATCGCACGGATCATGTATAGGTACTGAAGGCAACGTCACCGTCTCATGGCTTCCACTCATGCGGCACAGCAAGGCCAAACCCTTGTTTGCAACTGCTGCAGGGCTGTTCTGTTATTCAGGAGTCGAGTTTCTATATCTGCCATGATGCCTTTGTATACACTTTCTCGCACATACCACTACCGGATCAGCGAATTGATACCTGGACGACACAATGCTTTTTCAGAGGAACATCAATCGACTTGGATATGAAGACGATATACAGCAAGTGACGATCCCATCATGGCTCGCCAACCTCGATCCTAGGATACTACGAATCAGCACTTCCGCCTTCGGTATCTTGACGACCAAAGCCATCTTTGTTCATGGCTACCACCATCCCCTTCGATTGCTATTGCTACACCTTCTAGCAACCCTGCTATGGGAAATCATTCTATGGCTCTCCTCACGGAGGATTGAGCGAACATTCGATGCAAAAGACTATACGCTCTATAACTTGTCTCGTAGGGCACAGCTATTCTCAAGGACAGGGTTGAAGCTTTGTCTGCGCTTTGGCTTTGGCATGGGAGCATTGTTCTGTGAGTATGGGGCTATATACCGCTTCCGGTCTCTTCCTGCTCTGGCCATGCTGCTGTTGCCTGACTGGAATCTGCTCGTCTGCTTCGTACGCCATGCAGATGTTCCCGTCCCAAGGAAGATTTCGGCAAGCCTTGGGTGTATGGTGGGTGTTGCATTGATACTCGTCTTCGAGTATCAGCTCTCCGAAGTTGGGCTCAAGCTGTCAACGACTGGAGTTTTCTTGGCTGTTGCTGCACAAGTGCTTCGTCAAGAGCCCAGTGCCTTGGATGACAACCAACTCACATGGAGTTGTGTTCCAGCTGTTCCAGTCCGAGACAAGGTTTTGCTTCTTCCTCTGGCTGTTTTGATCACCGTGGTGGCAGTATACGAGCGCGAGTATTTGATATATACGCCGCCGCTCTCCAATGTGTTGGTCGTTGCTCTGGCTGTCAACACCCTTGCTGCCGTTGTGACCTTCCAATACAGTGGTTCATACTTTGGGCAGAGGGAGCCACTCGCTACATTCGACGGTGTTGAGGAAGACCGTGATGAGGATGAGGTGGAACCCGCTCTTGAGACATTATCGCTCCAGACTGTGGTGGCCCTGGGGAGCGTCCTGGTCGATTCGACGATCGGCTTGTCTACCTCGGTGTCAATCTGGCAATACGTGGGTTTCTGGATCGTTTTGGGTACACTTGTGTGGATTGGCCGTCAATCTAGATCCAGAGCTATGCATGATACATGCTATTCGGCTGTTGGTGTGTCACTGAACGACTACCATTTGCCGGGCTTCGAAAGCCTTGATCTGAACGACAGGCAGAGGGGTACCAAGTGGAGTATCCTGTTGCAGCCCATTTTCGCAGGAGCCTGTGTCCTCCTCTCGATATCCACGATACTCTGTTCCCACACCTCACCTCAACCATCACCACGATGGACACCAAGACATGACCAACCGGATGTACCCCTCAACACAACACGAACCCTAGACTTTGCCGTGTCCCGATTCAACGAACCCGCCACCCAAGTCGCACGCCAGATAAACACACTGCACTCGCTCCCAAACATACACTCGCTCTCCACACGCCTCATCATCTACACCACAGGAACCGACAACAAAGACACCTTCGAAACCGACGTGCGGAACTCCCTCCACCCATCCATCGACCTCATCGTCACGCAACGCCAAAACACAGGCAGGGAAGCAGCAGCCTACCTCACACACATCCTCTCCTTCCCCTCCGCCCTATCCTCACACACCCTGTTCCTCCAAGCCGAAATGCACACACCCACCCTCATCCTCCCCCGCCTCCAAAACTACTTTACCCCCGAAACAGGCTTTTTGTCTCTGTCGGAAACACACAATTACGCCAATACCTGCTCACCAAACCCCTGGGACGCATCAACCTGGTCAGAAAGCCCTACCGTGCTCTCTGCAATCTACACGGCTGCGAATATCTCGCGCTGCATCGACTACACACTCACCTACCGCGGCCAATTCCTCGTCTCGCGCAAACGTATCGCGGCTCAAGCTCCTGCGTTGTATACACTGTTGTTGAGCAATTTGGTGGATGGAAATGCTAGCACGCATGCTAGAGAGTATCTGGAGGAGCCTTGGTTGCCGACGAAGCTGGATAGTTTGGAGGCGCCGTTGTTTGGGTATACGGTGGAGAGGTTGTGGGGTTTGGTTTTTGGGTGTGAGGGCAAGATGAGCAGGTGTCCGAGTTTGGTGGCTGGGGTTGTTGGGGAGGTGGTCGGGGTGGGGAGGAGGGGGGAGGTGGGTAGGTGTCAGTGTTTGGATGTGTAGGTGGTGTGTAGTCTGACCTTGATGTGTTTTCTTTTTTCTTCTTGACGAGACATTCAGGAATGCTACATGACGATTGTATGTGATTCCATGAGAGAACGCGTTTATTATGAAGCAATGCGAACTGTATAGTGTCTAAATTCCAAGGGTATAATGTTACATGAATGACTAAAAACAAAAAAAGCAAGAACGTGCATTTCTATCATCACGTCGTTCTATTAGATTTTGGGGGGAGGAGTGGCCTCATTTCTGGAACACAAGACCTAGGCTTTGTGCACAGCATAAGCACTCTTTGTTCTGATCCTAGCGCCGTAAACATAAAACACATACGGCACAGGCACCATGAGTGCACTGATGCAAGCAAGGATGGTAAGTGTATAGTGCACACCCAGATTGCGGTACCAAGGCACACCCACCACAGTCATGCCGCCAGCAGCAAGGTAGCGGGTAAAGGTGACAAACGACAAAGCGCTGGCAGCATAAATGGCATACGAGTCGATGATGTACATGTACGCCGAGATGAAGATGGTAATGACGCCATAGCCGAACAGCGCAGAGGCAATGATGGGCGACCAGATGGAGATGGACGCGTAGTCCGTCCAGCCCATCCAGAACAACGACACGGGCACCGCAAGCGCACCACCCAGCATGGCAAAGTAAAGACGAGATTCGGGTGTGGGAGCCGGGTTTTCGACTCCGGCTGCTTCTTGCTTTTTGATGTCCTTGACTGTCCAGGAGTAGATGAGAGGCAGGGTGCCGAACAGAGGGAAGAATCCCACAAACACGGCCACCCAGATGATGTTGGTGATGCCCTGAGAAATGCCATAGGTCTCTGTAAAGACAAACTCGAAGCCGATGAAAAAGGTGAACAGCACAATGTAGAGAACGGTGAGATAGAGTGACATGAGCAAGATGATGGGCTCGGTCCAAATCATGGCGAACGGCCGCCAGAGTGCAATCTTCAGGCGAGTCCAGAGCGAAGTGCGACGCACCTCCAAGGGCGATCTGTAGCGGTCGTCGCCGGTTTCAACGCGAAGATGATGGGCTTTCCAGGAAAGAAGAAGCGGTCCGTAAGTCTCTGGCTGGCCAACGACAATGACGGCGGTGATGATACCGCCGAGAATCAGCATGAGCCATTCACACCAACGCCAGCTCATACCGCTAGGACCAATGTAAGAACCAATGACGGGTCCAAACAGAGGTCCCGAGAATCCGATAAATGCATAGACGGGGAAAGCAAAGGTCTTCTCGAGTGGGTTCCAGAGATCGGCGATAGTACCACCGGCTACTGTCAAGGGTGTTGATCCGAACAATCCTGCGAAAAATCGCAGTGTGATGTGTCCACCAAAATTGGGTGCAAGCGCGCAGCCAAGTAAGAAGAGCATGTAAATGCACATCGTGACAATATAGATGATGTTTCTTCCAAAGGTCTCTGAGAAAGGGCCTGCGAACTGCGAGCCGACTGCAAAACCGATCAGATACATTGCAGTCCCCAAAGAGCCTGCGACCTCGCTGACGTGGAAGTACTCTGCGTATTGGGGCAGTACTGCAGCATCAATCGATGATGCCGCCGTACCTGCAAGAGCCACGAGGGACACAACCACCGTCGCCCACATGCGCTTGGCTGTAGACCAATTGTGTGGCTTGAGTGGATCGTGAGGGCCTTCCCACTCAACCACAAAGACATGACCGTTCTCGCTTTCGTTTGTGGCTCGCAAGCGCGCATTGATGCCAGTCATGGAGTATCCTAGAGCTGTTCGTTCCGAATAATGCGATCGGTGTGTTGGTATCCTGGACAGATCGGCGTTTTCGCTCTTGGTCCTGGCAAGATCTGCGTGGTGGCTCCTGCTGGTGTGTATTCTGTTGAGTTCATTTTGGTTGTCGGCTTGTGGGTATGAGTCTTCGAACTCGTCTTCGACCATCGCGTCAAGTGCTTCCTGATCATCGTTTGCTTCCTCGTCTCGACTGGGTGTCTCGATCTTCTCCAGAGGCTGTCCGCCAAAAATTTGAGCTTCCTCGTGTTTATCGAGTCCATGTTGCTGAGTGTATGCGGATAGTGCTTTGGCCTTGTCTGTGTCCCTCTCCAGTTGTCTCTGAACCGCCTGTCTTAGTTGTTTATATTGGCGAAACGACTGCATGGTCGTGGATGAAAGTTGAGCGTGCAGCAGGAAAACAAAACTTGTCTGGATGAATGTGAGAAATGACGAGGGTAACAACAGTGGCCTCGGGGTGCCCCAGATCGTTGGGTGCTAGACTTATATATCATAGCGCCACTACACATGCGGTGGTCCCTCGGTCAGAGATTGCTGTGATGGGTAACGGGTCAGAGGCGCGTAAGACCCACTCTCACCGACCCCAGATCAAGGTGGTTGTTTTTCTTGCTCGCCATCGACGCAGCTGCATTGTTCTTTTCGCAAACCTTCTAGACCACAAGAGCTCTGGCATATCACCATCACTACATTTTCAAGCAACACACTTGAGCATATATTCTCGATATGCTTGCTGATGTTCAAAGACTGATGAGAAGGAGAAAAGTCGGGTTTGACGCAATCTGCTCGGCTTCGGTACGATTTTCCGCCTGAAAGTTCCGAACTCTGACTCCGACATCAACACTTGCATTTACCAACAGCACCTTGATTGGGGCGAGCCATTGGTGTAGGGCTCGTAAATGCAGTATAGAAGATCGTCCTCTCTACAGCACAATCAACATCAAATTATGTCATCGGTTTTTTGCTTTGTCCTGCTTCATCAAGCAAGCACGCCTTGGACATGTCAATGCTTGGTTCAGCTTGGAAAAGCTGGGACAATGGTCGATTGAAGATATCCGATATTGTTTGAGACGTGAGGGTTGAGATTATGTATCTCCCAACGGCTTGTCTGCCACTGTTGCTTCTGATCATGTATCAACACAGACACGATAAGATCTCTTCTATTCGTGCAGTGCAACAATCGACCTGCGAAGAAGCAGAGGGAGCATTGCGGTTAGTGCGGCTAACGCGGAGTGTAGTCCTGAAGTCCTCAGGATCGTAAGACCTTCGGTGTTTTTGTTGATCGTCCGTGAGTCAGCAAGAGATGAACACTGAGCAACGGAAAAGACTCGGCCAAAGAGTGAAAGACGAATGAGAAGAATCATTGATTAGACCAAGGTTGGCATGCTCCTCACTTTGCGATCCTCGAAAAGCGACCCTGTCCGGGGCGGGGGCGCACGTGCCAGCCTTGGCAAAAGCACAGAGAATTCGAACAAAATCTCCCGGCGGCCGCCTCCTTCTTGAAGCCGTCACGCACAATTCCTCACCAAAAGATTATTCTCTTGGAAGACAGCCAGCATCATGTCGAAGATCACTGTCGCCGGAGTGCGCACCAACGTGCAGGAGCTCCTCAACTACTCCCAGAATGAGAAGAAGCGCAACTTCCTCGAGACCGTCGAGCTCCAGATCGGCCTCAAGAACTACGACCCCCAGCGTGACAAGCGTTTCTCGGGTACCGTCAAGCTCCCCAAGGTCCCCCGCCCCAACATGGCCATCTGGTACGATCAGCAAACCCGAAAGAGCGCGAGGGAACAAGACGGCTGACGGACAACCACAGCATTCTCGGTGACCAGCACGATATCGACCGTGCCAAGCACTTTGGTGTTGACGCCATGTCCGCTGAGGACTTGAGAAAGCTCAACAAGAACAAGAAGCTGATCAAGAAGCTCGCTCGCAAGTACGATGCCTTCATCGCTTCCGAGGCTCTGATCAAGCAGATTCCTCGTCTCTTGGGTCCCGGTCTTTCCAAGGGTAAGCGCAATCGCATCTGCTACATACACTCTTCGAGCATCGACTGACAAGCACAACAGCCGGCAAGTTCCCCACCCCCGTCTCTCACGCTGAGGACCTCTCCAACAAGATCACCGAGGTCAAGTCCACCGTCAAGTTCCAGCTGAAGAAGGTTCTCTGCATGGGTGTCGCCGTCGGCAACGTTGAGATGACCGAGGATGAGCTGATTGGTAACATCATGTTGTCCATCAACTACCTCGTCTCTCTTCTCAAGAAGGGCTGGCAGAACGTTGGAAGCTTGACCATCAAGGCTTCCATGTCTCCCCCCAAGCGCGTCTACTAGAGGACATTTATTTGTTCGATAGTGGTGTGTGCTCCTGTTGAAGGAAAAAAAGTACCAATAACGTTAGCAAGCACAGATGAAAATCAAGATGATTTGCAACACCCAAAGATGGTTTTCCTTGCTACTACAAGACCGTATCATTGTGACATGAACACCAACGTCTGGCGTACAGATAATATGCATGCTTTGTCGATGCGCTTGATGTGTTGACTAGCATAGATTCAGAGCCTTGCCGGCGTGTAATGGAAGATTTGCGTTGATGCACATGGCATGCATAGTGTACGCGAATAGTGAGCATTGGCACGAACACTTGGTAAGGGATCAAAATGCGGAAAGGTGAATGATGGTAAGAAGATTCGAATTCTCTGATAGCAAACTACATTTCATAGATGGGCGAGCGCGCGATGCGCGAACACGATCTAGTCTTGCCAATGTCCAAGACCAGGAAAGCATTCGCAACAATTGCGCAAAAGCTCTAAGCCCTTCCTCGCACAGAGCAGAAAAAAACTCTGAGGAACGATGTCAGAAAAGAAACTTCTTCAAAGTTGAAGAGATGTCGCAGCCCTCCCACACCTCCGTCGCACATTTGGCGGTACACGCAGATGTTAGGTGAGGGCTCCTTCCCTCTATGCACCAGGGAACGATACGAATTCCATAGGGAGAGGAAAACACATAGCAAGCCGCCGTAGCGGAAGTGCAAAGTGACATTAGTCACCTACTGATAGATAGAAAAGAAACTTACTTGAGGGCGAGGACGAGGCAAGTTTTATAGAAGCTGCGAAGGGTCTGTGCTGGGCGCTGCTTGGTGGCTTATGTAAGCATGATGGATGCTTTGCGCAGGTAGGACCACCCTGGTCCGAGATCAGCATGTGCGATGGTAAGAATTGCAGTGGTCTGAGGTGCTTCAAACCTCGCTTGTTGCATGCTTGTAATGTGATAGATATTTTTGCCATATTTTTGTAGGGAACGATCTTATGCTGCAATTGCTGTGGTCGAATGTCTGATTCTCTTTCCCCAACTGCTTTGCAGGCATGTCCCTCACCATCACTGGAAGGTGGCACCGGATGTATTCATCAGCAAGAATATACTATCACTGCGTACAGATATATGTCCCCTGGCTAGTTTGTAGGATGTCTATCCATTGTCGTCGACAAGACAAGGTGACAGGCAAGTTGTTGCAAGTGAGGACTAGAACCGTGAAGTCACGTGATGCAACAAGAGACGGGCCCAAGCTCATCGCATCGCATTCCTGAAGCAGAAGTCCCTCTCAGCTGCCGTTCCTGTCCATCTCCATCACTTCCCATCATCACCCACCCTTCAATCCATCAGCTGCACCTGTTTCCTTGATTGGACTACCAGGCGCCTTTTCTCTCTTCAACTTCCCACCTACTCGAATCGCGTCGCTTTTACGCGCCTTGTCCCATCTTCGACTCCCTCACACCACTCACCCACCACCATCAACATGTCTGCCGAGGAGGATCTCATCGACTACTCTGACGAGGAGCTTCAGACCACTGAGCCCACCGCCGCCACCACTGATGCCGCCGCTGCCAACGGCGACGCAAAGAAGGCAGATGGCGCCGCCCCTGCTGCAGGCGCTGCCACCAAGGGCAGTTACGTTGGTATCCACTCGACTGGTTTCCGTGACTTCCTGTTGAAGCCCGAGCTTCTTCGCGCCATTACCGACTGCGGTTTCGAGCATCCTTCGGAGGGTTAGTCATTCATCATCATCATCCTATCTAGCGCGCGTCTCCATTGCTCCGATCGTCCGTCCATCTCCAAGCGAAGCTCCATCAGGTAGAAAGAGGAGGCAGTCCGCGTTTCTTTGCATTTACCAGCCGCCTGGACACATCCCGCGTCGCCAGTCCGCTCTGTGCTACATTTCGACTGTGGTGCAGACTCGGCTCTGGTTTGACAGCTGCCGGATTCCGAGGGAGAAGCCATGCCGTGTACACACGAGCAATGCGACAAAGAGGCGCGTCATGCAGTCTGACCTTTGGTCTGAACGAGTCTTGTGTGCCTGGCGCCAATTGAACTCTTGATCTGCAACCTGGACGCGCCCGTCTCCCGGCTTTGTTTTGCACCTCTGGCTTTAGACAAGTGCTGTCGGTCGCATCATCTGCTTTTTGTTGTCGCAAGTTTGACTCGCGAGACCTGGACAGGAGATGGACGGACGCTTGCTTGATTCATGCGAACACTACTACTACTACTACTTGGCAAACCGATTCTGACATAGCTGCGATATCCAGTCCAACAGGAGTGCATTCCTCAAGCCATTCTCGGTAACGATGTCATCTGCCAGGCCAAGTCCGGTTTGGGAAAGACTGCCGTCTTCGTTCTCGCAACCCTCCAACAGATGGAGCCCATCGAGGGTGAGACCTCGGTCCTGGTCATGTGCCACACCCGTGAGCTCGCCTACCAGATCAAGAACGAATACGCCAGATTCACAAAGTACATGCCCGACGTCAAGACCGCCGTCTTCTACGGTGGTACTCCTATGCAAAAGGACATCGAGCTCCTTTCCAACAAGGAGACTCACCCTCACATCATCGTCGCCACTCCCGGTCGCCTGAACGCCCTGGTCAGAGACAAGAAGCTCCGCCTCGGCAACATTCAGCGCTTCGTCCTCGACGAGTGTGACAAGATGCTCGACCAGATTGGTAGGTTCATTCGTACTTCCTAGCATGGCCAACTGCTGACTCTCGAATAGACATGCGCCGCGATGTGCAAGAAATCTTCCGCGCTACCCCGACACAGAAGCAGGTCATGATGTTCTCGGCCACCCTCTCCCAGGAGACCCGTCCCATCTGCAAGAAGTTCATGCGTAACCCTCTGGAGATTTACGTCGACGACGAGACCAAGCTCACCCTCCACGGTCTCCAGCAGTACTACATCAAGCTTAGCGAGGCTGAGAAGAACCGCAAGCTCAACGACCTGCTCGACGAGCTGGAGTTCAACCAGGTCATCATCTTCGTCAAGAGCACTCTCCGTGCCACCGAGCTCGACAAGCTTCTGCGCGAGTGCAACTTCCCCAGTATCGCCGTCCACTCTGGTGTCTCTCAAGAGGAGCGGTATGTATCCTAGTATCTGGTCAAGGGAGATGGAATCTGACATTTTTACAGTATCAAGCGTTACAAGGAGTTCAAGGAGTTCAACAAGCGCATCTGTGTCGCCACTGACGTCTTCGGTCGTGGTATCGATATCGAGCGTATCAACCTTGCCATCAACTACGATCTTCCTGGTGATGCCGACTCCTACCTTCACCGCGTCGGTCGTGCTGGTCGTTTCGGTACCAAGGGTCTCAGTATCTCCTTCGTCAGCAGTGAGCAAGACCAGGAGGTGCTCAAGACCATTGAGAAGAGATTCGAAGTCGCTTTGCCGTAAGTTTGCCCCGTTCCTGATACCAGTCCTGAACATGTTTGCTAACACAATCCCAAGTGAATTCCCCGAGGGCGGCATCGATTCCAAGAGCTACATGGCTAACTAAACGATCACGTCCGCAACATGAAAGATGTTTACCGACAAAATTGAACTTTTGGCAAGCGATTGCAATGGGACACGCGTGAAGGTGTACTCTTAGCTTCTCTACTTTTACTATTTAACGATTATCAAAAACTCGATTCTGTTGACGAAACGTCCTGTCTTGACCTGGAGCCTTCACCACCTCGTTCCTATTGCGTTCCAAACATCCTCCAAGCGTTCTTGCCATTTCTCTCTCCAGTTCGAGAGCTTGTGACGACTTTGACGACTCAAGCAACGGGCGCAGCCATTCAACAATGCCGATGCCCACTCAACAATTGCCAGTCGATATGCCGAGCCGTCACCATGAACAAAGAGTGATTCCTTCACGCAGCGAGAGCGAGAAACACGGACGCCTGAGGTAAAAGTTGCGACGGTGCTCGTCTCGTGAACATGACCAACGACTTTATCAACTGTCAAAAGCTGTCGTTCGGCAGCCCTGATATCCGAGGGCACACATTTCCGGTCATGCAGCTCACATCTCATGCGTTTTCGCGAGAAAAGCTGTGTGTTTGTCCATCCGGCACGGCCGGCTGTCGCATTTTCTTCTCCTTTAAGATTCGAGAGGCTTTTCGAACCATCTCAACGGTGGCCAACCGTTCCTGAAAGTGCAAGCGGGCGCACGGATTTAACCGGTGTGGTACCTTTTTCTTCTGTTTCACTTCCTTACCAAGCATGAAAAAATAGTGTTCTGTTCTTGCCCTGAGTGATCCGACGGGTGCGAGAAGGAAAAAAGGGACCACAAGACCAGACCAGAGGTGTAAAAAGCTTGTTGGTGACTTGGTGTGATCCCGTCTGGGGGTATACGAGAGTGACAGTAGTTCTTGCCTGATGCGAGTGCAGCTCAGCGTGGGGAGATGGGACAACACGGATCGTAATTTGTGGATCCTTTCTATGGAGAAGAGGTGCAACCGGTGTGTGGCTGTGAACATTGAACAAGAGAGGACATGGTGCGTATCTGCGTATCGACGATACGCGAACATCGTATGTTTCCAAGAACTTGCTGCCTGGCGTGTCGTGTGTTATCCAAAGTCGTGTTGGTTTGGTTCGTTGCACCTGTTCTGCCTTGTCGCGCGGTATCGAGGAACAATCTCCGTAGATTGGCCAATGATCTTCCTTTTGCGTTCCCGAGACTCGAGAGTGGGCGACCGAGAGACCACAAGAAAAGTACTCTACATTGAACTCCGAGAACATGTTCTGTTCAGCCTGTACAGGGTATTTGCTACATCCGCTGAGTGGTGCGCACATTCATGCGTCGGCGTACCTAAGGATAGCAGCAAATCAAATGTGTTACCAGGTTCAGATTGAGCAGCATGAAAGCTGCGTATCGTCCAGCAGACGCAGAATTACCACACCTACTTATACCCATACAGTGATACTCTTATATAAAAACGCGTAAAGGCGGCTCTATGTAGCTGTCATGAGAGAGCATCAAGTCCGGATCACATGGATCCCGCCCTCCGAGTCGGAAACTAGGTGATGTCAGCCTCTGCTATGAACATCCGTAGTACGTGCATAGGACGCTACTGTTTCGGCGTTGGGATGGTACAAGTAGTTGCGAGCCTCATGCCATCAGAAAAGCCGAACGTTTTCTTGCACCACAGACGATTTTCAGAAAAGGAAGCGGACTGATAGCTTTCTTGCTCTTGCAGTTTCTGGAAAGTCGTCCTCTGTTTACTCGTGTTGGAAGCTTGAGTCTATACCGGATAGTCACGTTTCGATGGCAGGGCTAAGTACTCTACTCTTATCCTTGCCGAGAACAACGATCTGCATATGGGATATTCGACGTTCTCTACTATCGAAAGGGGGGCTTAGTGCTCGATGGGAGATAGACCGTGCAGGGGTCGGGAAATTGTGTGTGTGGCAGCCTTCAACGTGGGGTCGAGTTAGCTGAACAGCAAACAGAAGAGCGCAATGGCAGACAGGCAGGTAGTTGTAGTCTTCTCCCGATAAGGAGACGAGCATTAACAGGATCTTCAATCAAGTACAGCCGTGAAACCATCGCGACGACTAGTTACTTTATGTATGCGACAGTAAAGACAGCGAAACACCATCCCTGCGGTCGATTCGAAACAAAAACCAGGCACTGGCGCGAGAACCGAGACAAGAACGATGCCACGGCGGCGGCGCGGCGTGGAGAGGTTCGAGCCGTCGGTTCGCGCCTAGGCCCAGAGGAGGAAGGAGTGGTGCGGAATCCGGAGGGTTTTTTTTCTTGCTTCACGGCAGTACGGTCGTCGTGGTTGCGAACGGATTCCCACGTATGAAACTTGCGAGGACAGGCGGTGCTGACGATGGCATGACGCCGCTCCAGCAGGCGCGATCAGACCAGAAATAGGAGATTTGATGTCGTGAACAGCGTGCATTTGGTGAATTGGGATGGACCTGCTAAGCAGAGAGATTAAGCAGAGCGTAATTGGCTGTCTAGGATCCATCAACTATTTGTTGTATTTAGTGGTTGCGCGGGTTGTCATGGCCCATTGAATGCCATGCCAATCGGGAAAGACTTTGCTCGCACTCCTTCTCACCCATCCCGGAGCGCTGCCGCCGTCACAGTCAACGACAGCTTTCTCCTCATCGTCTTTCGTCCGTTCTCACCCTCGCCTTCCTCATCTTGCTTTCCAGAAATTTGTCCTTGGTCTTGCACCTCGCGCCCGCTGGCTTAACCTCTCACGCTCGTTTCTGTCCACCCCTTTCCTCCTCCCTCTATATACTGCCCCGACCCCAAACACGCGCGCGTGCACCTCCACCGTTTGGCCGCGTTTCTTGGAAATTGTGACGCTTGGATTCGCTGTTGCTTCGGTCCTCGACACATATCACAACTCTTTCGTCCTCAGCCACCGCCATCTCGCGTCCATCCCACTCTCGCGCTTTGAGCGTATTGCATCATGGCGCCCACAGTCCCTAGATTGCGCATCCTGTCAGGTCAGTAAAGCCGTACATGTTCCTGACCATCCTTGCCCTTCCATGCTGTGCCATTGGGAACCGGGTCCACTTTTCTAGCTCGAGCAAATATCAATCACTGCCCATCCCAGCCGCTCTGCTAATCGCACTTGCCCTGTCCCGGCGTGCTGCAATCATATGCACACTGAGCATTGCTCTCCTCACAGCTCCTCCTTCCCACTCCCGATACGAGCCGCCGAGTCATCATGGCTGTCGAGAACGCGCACCAGAGGCAACAGCTCACTAACATACTCGCAGTCGGCGGAAATGCCGTCTCTGCCTTCATGTCATGGAGACTTTCGGCGACCAACGCATGCGATGTCACCCTCGTCTGGAAGAACGGCTTTGAGAATGTGTCGCAGTACGGCCTTTCGTTCAAGTAAGCCAATGCTGTCGCTCCCACTCGCATCCACCACTGACCCGTCCAGATCCGCTACATTTGGAAACGAAAGATTCAAGCCCAGACAAGGTCAGTCAATGCGCTCGTCACAACACTGCCTGTACGCTAACCTGGCTTGTAGTCGTCCGCACTCCCGAAGAAGCAGCAAAGACGTCAAGAGCACCGTACGATTACGTCCTTCTGTGCGTCAAGGCACTCCCTGACGTCTACGACATTGCGTCCATCATCGAGTCGGTCGTCGCTCCTCAACACACATGCATCCTGATCAACACAACACACTCTCTCGGTGTCGAGTCATATCTCGAGCAAAGATTCCCTACAAACGTTGTACTGTCTCTCGTGGCCGGCGCTGAGCTCTCGCAAGTGGGAGCAAGTGAGTTTGAACACAAGGGTTCGGCTGAAATTTGGGTCGGGCCTGCCAACAAGAACCCGTCGATTCCCGCATCGATACAGTCCGACATGGCCGAAGCATTGGCTATGACACTGAGCTCAGGTCAGGTGGACTGCAAGGTGTCGACTAATATCAGACAGCAACAGTACGAGCGCATGATTGGGTAAGTCTTCATCCTCACTCTATTAACCAACCAGCTCTGACTCAACTTTGCAGCCCCATTGCCTTTCATCCCGCCAGTGTGTTGTTCGAAACGCCGAACCATGCCGAGTTACTCGAGAAGACGGGCGCTCGTGCTATGATCAACGGCATCATCAATGAGCTCCTTGCTCTTGCAAGATCTCAAGGTTGTGTCTTCCCTGAGGACATCCACGAGCAGACAATGGAAGCCATGATCCAGCCCACTCCCACACCCAGCACCATGTATCAAGACTTCACTGCCCGCCGACCTCTGGAAATCGAGACTTTCCTCGGCGCTCCCATCAAACTTGCCCAAGACGTGGGTGTTTCAGTTCCTCGCATCGAGACGCTATATGCTCTTCTCCACAACGCCAACACATTGAACCAATCCCGTCCACCTCCTACAGCCGCAGTCTCACCACCGCACCCTGCACAAACTCCTCGTATGGGCCCTGGTGCAAGCATGGGTCCTGGTCCCAATCAGCGTGGCCCAATGAACGGTCCGATGAATGGCCCCATGCCTGGTCATCCCGGTAGACCTGGAATGATGAGACCTGGAAGCAGAGCCCCTTCCATGACCGGTGGCCCACCATCCCAAATGCGCAGAGGTCCTTCGATGAACAACGGATTTGGCCCACCCATCAGAATGAATGGAAACGGTCAACGTGGCCCTCCTCAGCAGCCAAACCGTCGTCCTTCCCTTGAAGACAACGAACTCGAGGAATTCAGTCACCTGATGCTTTACGACAATTTGCCAGAGGGCGCCCTGCCAGAAGGCGCAATTCCGAACGGCGCCGGCCCTGGAGGCGAGATGGGTATGCGTGAGAGAGAATTGGCCCTTCGTCAAAGAGAGCTAGCTTTGAGAGAGCAAGAGTTCAGCATGAGACGCCGTATGCCCCCTCCTCCTGCCTCCCACGCCGGAGGCTTCGATGATGATGACGAGGACGGTGAAGATTTCTTTGACCCCATGGCAGCAGGAAGAAACGTCCCTATGATTGACCCTGATAACTTCGACATGATGAGCGTCACCTCAAAACGCGCCCGCAAAGCACCCCCGCCTACTGCCAATCAGCTCCGCAACAACCCAGAAATGGGCGGCCCCCAGATGAGAGGAGGAGGCGGCGGCGGCAGAGGCATGTTCGGAAGGCCTAAGGTGCAGAACCGAACCAGTGCTAGACTCATGTCTGATATCCCCGGTCTGCACGAAAACCTCATGGGCAACCCTTTGCTAGGTTACTCGTCAGACAGATACGGAGGTGTCGACCGCCACAACCTTGGACAGGAATCGAGAACCAACTCACTTACTGCAGAACGCCTGAACGAGCTTTCGCGAGGCGGACCTCCAGGACAAGGTCCTTACCCTGGCCCAATGCCACCTCAGATGGGCCGACGTGCCAGCAACTCCCCTGGACACCCTCTGGGACCTCCAAGAGGACCTCCTGGCCAACGTCCTTACCCACCAAATGGACAAAACGGATACCCGCCTCACATGAACGGCCGACCATCTCCTCCTGGCGTCATGGGCTCGCCAATGCAACGCCCGCCAACCCAGCAAGGCCAAGTGCCACAGCATGTTGAGCAACAGAACGGGGTGAGCCATCTCTATCCGCCCAAAAGCGGCCCTCAAGAACGCAGTCTGACAGGTTCCGCGAGCGCTAGCGCGGGGAGTGGTGATAGCAACCACTCGGTGCCCCTTGATTCCGATCCTTCGGCCCACAGCAGCTCCAGCAGTTTAGGACCTCGCCCAGCTCAAGGCTTCCGATAGATTACCGAAGTCACGAATGGGTCTCACTTTTCGAACGTGAGAGAGTCTGCACAACGGCTCACCTAGCTCATACATGCAGATACCGTTCTACAGGCCCGCCCGACGATCTTTCCAACTGATCATCTCTTTTCTCTCCTTCTCACCTGATTGTATTACTCAATCCACAACATACACGCTCCTTCTGTCGGTTTGCGAATCAACTACGATCGACTCGGATGTCTTATTCCCTAGGTTTAGATCACATGAGTTCTCATAGACGGCGGCTACTCTGGACACTGGCGCATCTCTTATCGGCATCTGAACGCCTCGCACGTACATACTCTACACTTCAGCATTGGCATGCTGTGCCAAACCTTTACCAAAAGTTGACCAACAGGCTCTGTTATGCCAGGGCAACTAGATGATTGGCACTCGCCTCTCTTCTGGTCTTTTCATGTCGTTTTCATCGCGTCGATGCATTTTCCTTTGTCTTCTAATTTCTTCATTTGCGTTGAACGATCATCATCCTGGAGAGAGAGGGAGGAACAGTCTCTTTTGGTCACTTTCTTGTCCACCAGAGCCCTAGTTTGGACGGCAGCACCGTGTAATATCTTCATTGTTTTCGCATGAGGCGTGAGGGAGGAAAATAGTATGTCTTCTTTGTTTTGTTCCACATCGAGGTGTGTATGGGTTTGAATGGACTTTCATTGTCTTGTGTTTGCAATCATTGTCTGTTTGTTGAACACGAATGAATGTGGCATGCGTGTCACTCTGTAACGAAAGCTATCAAACGAAATCGATTCTAACCAGTGTGTATTCTTTCCGTGCGGTCCTTCTTGAACACAACCTCGATTTTCACTGACTCAGGCAAATGCTACTCATTTCGTGAGTACCCTTTTCTGGAAGTCCGCCGGTTGCTGACTCCACAACAGCAGCTCCTTCCATGTCTGTTCTTCCGACAAGGACCGAGAGCTTAGAAATGCCAATTGTTAGCTTGGGAAAGATTGCATACCAGCGACATCGCCAATATTTGCAGCTGTGATATAGCTTGCCAAGTCCGCCTCGAGGCAATCTGCGACCAAAGCTTTTTATCAGATCATCGGCCGCTTCATCAGATCGGTGCTTTTCTGGCGGGCCTAGGATCCTCTTGTCCTGCTGTGAGTGGACAGTTCACGACAACAGCTTCCGACTTCTCACGTCTTTTCCATGTCACTTCCAACTCAACACGCCCTGCCAAATGGACAAGGTACAAAGTAGCCGAGCAAAGACACACTATAAGTATGGAGTCTGCACATCTATCTATCTCTGTTTTCAGGTAGGCCTTTGTTGTACCGACAATCTTGCTCTTTTGTGTTTCACGTGAAGGATATACCTACGTTTTGGTTATGCACTTTCAGCATTCTGTCGAAGCCTTAGGGCAAGAAAAAAGGGAATCGACTGTTGTTCAGGACCGGGAAATCATGGACCAACCAACCCCTTCGAAGGATGCACAGGACAAGGAAGCCCACACTGCAATCACAGTCCTCGACAACTCATCTGTCAATTCCTCACAAGATGGACCGGCCGATACACTTCCCCCTGTACCGCTGCAGATGAAGTTGCTCAGTGTACTGTTGGTCTCTTGCATTGGTTTTGGATCTCAATGGAGCAGTGGCGTAAGCTCTGCCATGAAGTCAACCATGAAGAAAGTATGTGTCTCACCCCATGCATCATCTTCTCAAGAAGTCACGAAGGCTAATACCCGACGGAAGGAAATGCACATCAACAACACCCAATTCTCCCTGCTCGAAGCCAGCGAAGACTTCATGTCGTCAGCTCTGATCTTGTTGACTGGTGTCTTTACCGATCGTCTGGGTGGCACTGGTTGCATCGTTTACGGCAACATCATCTACACTATCGGCTCCATCTTCATCGCTGGGGCTGCCGAGATGCGCAGTTACAAGTTCATGATTGTGGGCAGGGTTGTGGCTTCGTTTGGAGATATCGCTACACAAGTTGCGCAGTACAAGGTTTTCAGCAGTTGGTTCCCGCCGAACGCTGGGTTCGCCAGTACTCTAGGCTTTGAGCTTGGCATCAAGAAGGTATGTGGGAGGGTCACTGATCGTGACTTCCTTGTAGGACGAGATTTGCTGATGCTTTTCCAGATTGGCGGATTTGTTGGCAAATCGACTGCGAACATCATTGCCAAGGTAAGAACCACTATTCCCTTGTTTGACTACAGAAGAAGGAAGTACTAACGACACGCAGAACTGCGGCTTTTCCAGCGTCTTCTGGACAATGGTCGGCATGAACCTCTTCACCAACCTCGCCACAATCTTCCTCTTCTTGCTGGTTCGCTTCTGCTCTTCCCGCTACTCTTCCATCGCCGACCCCGCCACTGGCGAAAAACTAACCGAGAAGAACAAGTCTCTCGACTTTAAAAAGGTGCTGCAAATGCCATGGCCTTTTTGGTGTGTCATGGCATTTACGCTTTTCCAAACCACCACAGCCAACGTGTTTTCTCAAAACGCCACGGAGCTCGCCGAGCAGCGTTTCAACACCGATTCTGTGACGGCAGGGTGGTACACGGCTGTGTTGCAGTATGCTGGGTTCTTTTTCGTGCCGTTGCTGGGCGTCTTCATTGACATTTTCGGCAAGAGAGTGGCGGTGATGGTGGTTTGTGGTGCGGGATGCTTTCTCTCCATGGCGTTGGTCTGCTGGGCTCCTTCTGCCAAGGGCACTGCTGCTGCGTTTGGAATATACGCGTTTTCGTTTTCACTCGGGCCCACGGTCATCATTGATTCCATTCGGACGTCTATGTGGCACCAAGGGGCTTTTGGAACGGCGTATGGTACCAAGGTTACCATCAACAATGCGTGAGTTTCCCACAGGCTTTCGATTTTTTCTAAAGCTGACGAAAGAAAACACAGCATGTCCTGTATCATACGCATCCTCACCGGCGCCATCCAAGACGCAGACAACAACGCCTATACCCGCGTCGTCCGTGTCTACGCTTTCTTTGGCTGCGCATCCCTTGCCGTTTCGCTCATCGTCCTTGCTATTTCCTTCTACAGCCCAGATCTGGGGCGCTTGCAATGGAGCCGCAAGAAGAGGCTTGCTCAAGGAATGTTCATTCAAGAGAGGCTTCAGAGATTTGAGACGGTGATGAAAGAGCGGAATAGAAGGATCTCACTGGTTTGTTTCGGGTTCACCATGTTGCTTATGCTTGGAGGATGGAGTGCTTACTTTTGGGGCGTGGCTACGGGGAATAACAAGTAGCTTGCATGATGTGTAAGATGTTGATGATAAAGTGATGTAGGAAAGGAACGTAGCTCTGAGGTTTTAGCATATCTGGTTATAGACAAAATGTATTTTGAGTTCTGACCAAAATCACGAATGAAGTGTGACTTTGCACTTCACAGTCTTAGACGTAGGACGAAGAGAAACTACTGACGGTTGAATGAAAGGCTTGACGAATACATTCTGTGTGACGTGACCTGGAAGAGCAGTTGCCAAATCGAGAGATGTCTGGTTGTGATCCGTTATGAGAAAAGAGTGGATGTATGCAGATCTGTCGACACGCAAAAAATTGGATTATTTTGTGTTTGAATGGCAATCCAAGCACATACGGCCACAGTCAGTTGAAAACTGGGCATCCCGTCCGCTCTGCCATACATAAGCAGTTGAACGGCAGATTAGTACTACGGTGGGTGACCACGTGGGAATCCCTGCTGCTGTATGTTTTGCATTTTTGATGTCTCGATCTTGCTCCCTGCCCTTCGCGTAACAATTCTTTGCGGGTAGTGCGTCGCCAGAACTTTTTACGACTTTCAAACGCAGTGGTATGAAGAGGGGTTCGACAAGGACAAAGTATGAACCTTAGTAACCTAGCTTATGCAGGGTAACATCTCAGCAGGAAGTACACTGTCCAGCGGTTATTTCAGAGAGAACGATTGTATGTGTTGTTCGAAAAGCAAGAAGAGGTGGGCGTCGACTCGGGCGAAGCTTTCCTCAAAAGCTTGTGTCGATTCCTGCATGTCTCGGCACCCTTGACTACTGCTCAATTCTTTGACTGACACTCTTGATCCTCATTTCTTCATCGTCCGACTTCTGCGGTATTACTCAATGGCATGTCACCTCCGCACCGGACTCTCCGCACATCAAGCTGTCATCATGTAGGCAGTACGAGTCTTGCTGACCTGTTTGAGCCCGTTGTGCCTGGAAAACTGCGTGGCTAACAAGCGTGCATTTCTTCCTTCCGTGATAACCGTTTACCCCGAGATGAGGACGGAGATCTTCCCGAGTTTGATGGACGATATCGCGCTCCTGTCACTTCAATCCAAAATCAAAAAAGGCGATGCCGTAACGCAGTCGTACTGGCTTATAAAAGTGTTTTATGTCACACTTCTACGAGCCAAAGTCATTGCAGAAACATCACTTAGACAAGTCATGCACGAGTCTGACAGAAGAGAGATAGGACGCATGGACTTGCGGGATGGCTGGAAACACCCACGGAATTGCGGCTCGAGAAGCCAGTTTTGGATGGTATCCTAGGTATGGGCGCCTTCCACATCCGTCACGACATGTGCATGGATCAATACTAGCTGACAGACTGGTGCCATGAACCTGGCCATATCATAGCTTTGACTTTGCTAGACATGTCGACACCGAGGCTGTAGATTGTGCTTTTAACCGGAAGGTGTGTATATATACCACTCTCGAACGTTGACCTCGTTGCAGAATTTCCATCTATTATCGAGCATACCATGCTGGAATTAGCCCTCTTCCTTGGATTGGCAGCTGCCGCTCCAGGCTCGTCTGTCAATGCTACCTCCCGTGTCCCAAGCATCGCTTCGGAGGCCATTACCCTATCCCTCTCATCGCTGTCGAACTATACCTACACAACCTATCCCTCGCAGACAGCCACTGCGACCACAAGCGGTCAATCTCTCCCGACTGACTATTCGGAACAAGCGTGGTCGGCACTCTGGGATCAGGTCGGCCCTGTATCTACAGCCTCGATAAATTATACTGTCTCGCCAACGCCAGAAGCAACTCCTGTGCCCCCTCCATATGGCTTCTCGTCGCAGATCACGACTGGCAACCTCAGCTCTTACAAGTTCCCCTCGGACTTTGTATGGGGAATTGCTAGCGCTGCCTTCCAAGTGGAGGGTGCTGCCAAAGACGAAGGACGCGGACCTTCGATCTGGGATCTCCTGTCTCATCGCGTTCCTGGCTATGTCGCGGATCATGCCACTGGCGACATCACGGACTTGGACTACTACTTGTATCCCCAGGACATCCTACGTCTTAAGGCTTTCAACGTTCCGTACTATTCGTTCTCCATCTCTTGGAGCAGAATCTTCCCGTTCGGTCGAGGTTATGTCAACGAGCAAGGACTTGCTCACTACGACGATGTCATCCAGAGGCTTGTTGAGGCCGGTATCAAGCCAATCATTACTCTCTTCCACTGGGACACTCCTCTTGCTTTGATGAACGACTATAATGGATGGGTATCTGAAGAGATCCAGGACGACTTTTTGGCATATGCACAACTCATCATCAGTCGCTACGACAAGTATGTTCCCATCTGGGTCACGATGAACGAACCTCAAGTCTTCTGTGGCGATGAATACCCTGGCTTTCCCTCGGGCTATTGGCCACAATACGGTGTTACTGGTCTGCGTGCGCAGTACTACTGTGGCCATAATGTGCTATTGTCCCACGCAGCAGTTGTGGACTGGTACAGGAATGAATTCAAGGGCACTGGTCGCATCACTTTCAAGAATTCCGCAAACAACTACATCGCCAACACGACGTCTGCTGCGGACGTCGAGGCTGTCGCTCGCGGAAACGACTTCCAATTGGGCTGGTTCAACTCGCCCGTCTGGCAGACTGGAGACTATCCAGCTTCGTTAAGAGATACACTGGGTGACCTGCTACCTTACTTCACCGCTGCCCAGAGCGCGATGATCCTTGGCTCCTGTGACTTTTTCGCCATCGACGGCTACACAACCGATGTGATTGCCGCTTTGCCCGAAGGACCCGCCGCATGTGCTTCCAACTCGAGCGATCCCAACTACCCAACTTGCATCACACAGTCTCAAGTAACAGCATCCGGCTGGGATGTAGGTTTCGCCGCCGACCTGGGCGCCTCCTGGCTCAAGTCAGACCCCACCGGCCTCCGCACCTTCCTCAACTACCTGCAAAAGACATACACCGGACCCAAAGGCAAAGACATAGTCCTGAGCGAATTCGGCTTCGCAGAACCCGGTGAGAACAACTTTACCACTCTGCAAGACGCACTCTACGACCAACTCAGAGTCGAATACTTTGCCGGGTACCTGAACAACCTGTTGGCCGCCAAGGTCGAGGATGGTGTCAATGTTACTGGTGCTATTGCCTGGGGCATCTTTGACAACTTTGAGTGGAGCAGTGGGTTGAGCACGAGGTTTGGTTTGCAGTATGTCAACTACACAACCCTTGAGAGGACACCCAAGGCTTCCATGTTTGCTTTTACGGACTTTTTCAAGCAGCATGGGTTGTAAGGCTGTATTGTCTTGGGTTCTTGTTTTGTTCATCGTTCTTGGGTGTGGCGATGGATGCTATGCCAGGCCCTATCATCTAGTTTCTCTGGTCTTTGGACCTAGTTCTTTTGCTTGGGGTCTGTAGAGCATGTACTTTTTGCATGCTGTGAGTAATGAAATAAACCTTTTCATATGCTTTGTTCACTCTTGCTTCACTGGAGACTTTGATGAAGTACCTTTTGCCCAAGTACCGAGCCCGGTGAGGAACCTTTTCATCTCCTTCTAATGTGTGCTTGACCACTCCCTATACCAATCAAGACAACCAGCATTAGCCGCCGAAGCCGACGTCTTGACATTCATACCACACAAGATCTGCTTAACCGCCGCCTCGATCTTCTTTCCATTCGTCGTGACGGGGATCTCAGGCGTCTCGTCCACGATACCCGGAACGTGACGAGCGCTAAGTTCCATCCTGACAACTTTCTGGATACTCTTGACCAGCTCGGAGTCAAAGTCTTCTCCCTCCTTCATCTTGAGGAACAAGACCACTGTTTCGTCGTCGTCGGTTTCGCGGCGGCGGCCAATACACAGCGCATCCTCGACCTTGTCGGGGAAATGCTTGAGCAGGATGTTGTAAATCTCTGCGCTTCCGAACCGCACACCCGAGGGTTTGAGGATGCCGTCGCTGCGTCCGAGCATGTACAAGCCACCGGTCCTGGGGTTGAAACGGATGAAATCGCCATGGTGCCATACACCAGGAAACGTCTCAAAGTAAGAGCTTTGGTATTTGGATGCGCCGGTGGGGCCCCAGAACTGGACGGGTTGGCAGGGGAAGGGTTTCGTGCAGACGAGGTCGCCGGCTGCGCCTGTGGATGTCACGTCGGTGCCGAGGTAGTCCCAGGCGCGGACGGCCATGCCGAGACCAAGGACTTGGATTTCGCCGGTGTAGACGGGGGTTAGAGGGCAGGGAGCGCCGAAGAGGGAGATGATGTCTAGATGGACAGGTCAGCTTTGAAGGGTGTGGTTGTGCAGGAGTGAAAACTACCGGTGCCGCCTGTGATACTCCCCAGATTTACAGAGCCGAATGCTTGATAGACATATTGGAAGGTCGAGGGTGCAAGAGGAGAGCCGGTGCTATAGATTGCTTTGAGCGTCTTCAGTGACACACCCTGCTCTTTCGGCATGACAGACTTCTGTTCCAGGACTGAGAGATACTTGGCCGAGGTACCGAAGTGCGTGATGCTCAACTCATCGATCAATCTGGGCATTGCCAAATCATCTACAACTGACTTGCCGTCAGAAGCATATCTGAACGGCGAGCCGTCGTACAGAACCAATGTTGCACCACCCGCAAGACCCGAGACTAGCCAATGCCACATCATCCATGTACATGTTGTGAAGTAGAACAGCCTGTCTCCTGGTAAGATATCGCAGTGTAGGATGTGTTCCTTCTTGTGCTGGATCAGGGTTCCAATAGCTCCGTGGACAATGCACTTAGGCGCTCCAGTTGTACCAGAGCTGTAGAGGATGTATACTGGATGATCAGCCGGTAACTGAGTGAAGATGATCTCTTGTGGTGCACTGTCTTTCTTTATGAAGCTGTCATACGAGACTACGATGCCTGCTAAAGATACTGTATCGAACTGTGCCGATACTGATGGGACCGTAGGGAAGATGACGAGTGCCCGTAAGCTGGGTAGCGAAGAGCCGATCTCTTGGACCTTGGGCATGGTAGGGTGAGTCTTGCCGTTGTACAAGCTGGCGTTATCTGCAAACAAGATGACGGGCTCGATCTGGGTAAGACGATCCAGAACTGCAGTTACTCCAGTGTCCGGGCTGATTGCTGTCCAGATGGCTCCGAGTGATGTCGCAGCTAACATGGCAACAAGAGCATTGGTATGGTTGGCAACATAACCCGCGACTCTGTCTCCCGGCTTGATGTTGGTAGCAAGCATGCCAGATTGGCACAGGCGGACTTTCTCGCGCAGTTCGGCCCATGTCACAGTTTCTCTGTCAGTCTCTGTAGCTGCGATAATGGCTGGACTGTCTGAGCTCGGTGCTTGAGGGGGGAAAAGTAGATTCTCGGCAAAGTTCAACTTGGCTCCACGGAAGAAAGTCGGCCTCGGAAACATAGAGGCTTCTTTTGGTAAGATCTTTTCTGTGTCAATGAAGGCTCCTTTTGGTGGTCAATTCAGAGATGCACCTACTTCATCATAGGGGGCTGAAGCCTTGATACCAGCGAACTGCCATACAGCATCCCAGAACTCGGCAGTTTGATCTATGCTCCAATTATAAAGATCGTCGTAGTCTTTGAGTCGAAGGCTTTTCTCTTTGTTTACGGTCTGTAAGAATTTCCACATTTGAGTAGTCTCTGGCGCTGGGTGTCTCCACAATTCCGATCCAAGGTTCTGGCCATTGGTGCCATTAGAGCCGTTGTCACCATTTGCGTGAGGCATGTCTTTGTTGGCGATTGGTCAGTTGATAAATGAGAGGGTGCAAAGACACAACAGCTAGTACTCCGATGAAATTGTTGCGATTGGACAAGTATATACTCGGGTTGTTCTCCAATGCCTCCCGACGCGGGGTAGGTTTGGAGCCGAACTCCGGATATTGCGGTGATGAGCTATCCGCAACGGAGTCCGTATCGCACTCTGTAGCATGAGCCGAGACTGTTGCTATAAGCCTATAAGCTCGAGGAGAGACTATGTGCACTCAAGGGACAAGACGCTTGCTATTCACTTGACAAGACATTCATCAGGATGATTGGACTTGAGGAAACGTTCTACTGATAGGCGGCTGATGCTTCCCAGAGGAAGGCCGAGACAAGGAGGCGCAATCAGGATGATCAAGGGCCCTTCCCAAAGCTGCGAATAAGCGCCGCGAAGCGTGAAGAGGTGGACAGGCAGGTGCGAATGGATACGAATGATTTGACGAAGAGCTGGCCGCCCTGTTGTGGCTGAGGCTGTCACTGCCACATGAGGCTTGGCAGTTTCCTGTCAAATCAACAAAGCACTCCTTCGTCGCTCCCCTCTCTCTTGGCTCACAAACACCTTCATCTTCTAGCTCCTTCTTCCTGTACCTTCCCCAAACCACGTCAACTTTCCTATATCGCAGTATCAACATGGGGTGCGTACCACAATGCCTGGCGCTGCCGACATGAAGAGGACGCGTACCCCGCGGCGCCATGGCACGTCATGGAAGATACAAGCAGAGAGCTGATATGTGTGTATAGTTTGGCAAGCAAGCTCGCAGCAGCTCAGGGCGGCGCTCCTCCCGGCGGAGCATACGGCGGCGCTCCTCCCCCAGCTTCATACCAGCAGCAGCAGCAGCAGCAACAGCAAGGAGCACCGAAGCCAGGTGGCTATGTGAGTAGACGAGCTGCCCCACCAAGCCTTGATGACGACGCATCAGTCGGCTGACGTTGACGCGCAAAAACAGCCCGGCCAAGCGCAGTACCAAGCCTACCAACCTCAAGTGAGTCGTTCTCTGTTTCCTTGCCTCCCTGCAATACACCTGTCGCATCTTTGTCACGGCCGCAATCTCTCTCTGGAACCATGTCGGGATATCAAGCCTATCCGGGCGCCTCGGGCTATGGCGCTCCCCCGCCTCCACCGCAACGACCTTTTGCCAACTCGCCCTTCCAGTCGCAACCTCCGGCACAAGGACAGCAGAACACTGGCGCTTATTCTTCACCTGCTCCCTATGGCCAATCCCAGCCCTCTCCCTACCCGCCTCAACCCTATCCTCAATCATCTCAGACACCATACCCTCAATCGTCTCAGACACCGTACGGCCAGCCCGCCTCTCAAGGCTACAACAGACCCCCTCCACCGCCTCCCCCAGGACAGCAGCCGCAGTATGGCCAAAGCCAACACGGCCAGAGTCAAGGATACCCACCACAATCTCCTGCGCCCTTCGGCCAGAGCCAGACTCCCTTTGGTCAGAACCAACCTCCGTCCTATGGACAAAGCCAGCCTCCCTACGGCTCTGCTCAGCAAACTCCCTATGGTCAATCTCAGCCTCCTTACGGTCAATCTCAGCCCTCGTACGCGCAGAGCCAACCGAGCCAACCCCCGTACTCATCACAGCAACAGCAATACGGTGGCGGACCGCCCGGATATGTTCGTGACATCTTTGCGACACCGTGCTTTCTTTGTTTCTCTCACACTTTCCAGAACCGTTTACTGACATGATTTTCCGTAGGGTCAGCCTCCTCAGGGACAGCAAGGCGGTTATGGAGCTCCTCCTCAGCAGCAGGGTGGTTACCCTCCCCAGCCCCAGCAAGGTGGATACCCTGGACAGCAGCCCGGAGGTCCTCAGGCCGGTTACGGTGCCCCTCCTTCGCAGCCCGCCGGCCCTGCCGAAATTCAGGGCTACAAGCAATCGCTCCAGCAGACCATCCAAGAAAAGGGCCTCCAGGCCTTCTACCCTCCCGGCTCGCCCATGATCGATCAGATCGCCAACAAAGCCTCGATGCAAGTCGACCGCCTGTGCCAGCAGTGGCGCATCAACAAGGAGATCGGCAACGACATTGTCAAGTTGGCCCTGTACGATGTTGTCCTCTACATCGACGACAGTGGCTCCATGAAGTTCGAGGAGAACGGTGAGCGTATCAAGGATCTCCAGCTTATCCTCGAACGTGTCGCAACCGCCGCCACCCTCTTCGATGACGACGGCATCTCTGTCCGCTTCATGAACGACAACCCTCCTGAGCACATGGTCGAGCACATTAAGACTGAGCAGCAGATCCAGCAGCTCATTCAGGGCCACAAGTTCAGCGGCCTGACCCCAATGGGTACCGAGCTCCGCAAGAAGGTTGTTGACGGCATCATAGTACCTGCCATCCGTAGCAGACAGATGCGCAAGCCCATTTTGGTTATTTCCATCACCGACGGCCAGCCTGCAGGAGAGCCCACCACTGCTGTCTTTGACACCGTCCGCTATGCCATTCAGGAGGCCAGCAACTCGAACTACGGCCGTGGCGCCATCGCTTTCCAGTTCGCCCAGGTTGGCAACGACGAGAAGGCTCGCGAGTTCCTCGGCAAGCTCGATGGTGACCCTGTCGTCGGACAGATGGTCGACTGTACTTCCAGTATGTCTTGTTCCTCCTCGGCTGATACAATATATATTCTAACAATTCCCAGACTTTGAGAACGAGTCCGCCGAGATGGCACGCGCTAACCCCCCTGTCGATCTCACTCCCGATCTCTGGGTAAGCATCAGGAAAGTGATCAAAACATGAGCCATAACTGACTCTCCGCTACAGATCCTCAAGTTGATCCTCGGTGCAATCGACCCCTCATACGACACCAAGGACGAGAAGTCTCACCAACCCCAGGGTGGGGCTCCCGGATACGGTGCTCCTCCTCCTCAGCAAGGCGGCTACGGTGGCCAGAATCAGTTTGCCCCGCCTCCAGGCGCTCCTCCAGGCTACGGCCAGCAGCAAGGTGGTTACGGTCAACAGCAGGGATACCCTCCCCAGCAGCAAGGTGGATATGGTGCTCCTCCCCAGCAGCAGGGTGGCTACCCTCCTCAGCAGGGCGGCTATGGACAGCAGCAAGGCTACGGAGCCCCACCTCCCCAACCTCCTCGCTACTAAGCAAATGTCTACCGAGACCCCACGTCAATGCTGCAGTTCAAGAATCACAATCAGGTTATTGAGTTAATATCGGTCTGAAGTGACTACGATCCTAGTGCAGAAAGAAGTTAATCAAGCATGCCCTATAATTCCTTCGACGTGCACCTTCTCAAATGTGATTGCTGTGTCTTTATGCCATTCAATCCTCGCGTAAGGCATTTCCAGACTCATCGATAAAGGCTCTGGCTGGCCGTGCATGGTGAGTTGGTAGGTTCCATGCCAACCGACCAGAGGTAGAGCAGCGCCTGCATCAACAAGCACAGTCATACGAAAACAGCAAGGGCAATCTGATAGTAAGAGAAAAAAAAGTGACGACCGAACCAGACAAGGAAAGTATGAATCAACATACTATACATTTGCAGATAAATTCAGACATTCAAGAATGTCGGAAGAGAAGAGAAGAGAAGAGAAGAGAAGAGAAGAGAAGAGAAGAGAAGAGAAGAGAAGAGAAGAGAAGAGAAGAGAAGAGAAGAGAAGAGAAGAGAAGAGAAGAGAAGAGA
>JAHRBU010000049.1:0-145256 GCA_019677095.1 Aureobasidium sp. SLJ-2021a
AAACCCCCCCCCCCCCCCCCCTTTTTTTTTTTTTTTTCCTCTCAAATAGCTCTTGCTCTTATCTGGTCTGGGTTGCGTAGAGAGGCGCCATGGCTGTTGGGTCTATGAATGTAAACGGGGTATGTGGATTGCTGAAAGTCGAGGAAAATGACCTTTTTTTCTCTTTGTTCTAGTCGTGTGTGGCCGTGATACCTCTGTTTGTACAGCAAAATGGCTTATGTTTTGTTTCCTTTGGAACATCTGTCCTTGATTCTCATCCTGTCGGTTACAGTTGTTTCACATTGCGAGTATGTTGGAGACACGGATTAAGTCAGAAGTTTGAACCGATAACCGTATCGAATCAATGCTATTGCTTTATGGATGCTGACGCTCAGGCCCTCGACGTTGATTCAAGCAATGATTGATGCCGATGCCCATGCTGTAAATGACCCTTCCCGTGTCCTCCATCTCCTGTATACTCCTCACCAGCAGTCTTCTTTCCGTCGGTACAGGTAGTTGCTCTTGCTCGATGTTGCACCAGCATTACTCTCCTCCCACAATACAAGAATGCATTCTTCTCGTAACGTAATCATACTCCCACCGTCTTCCACACCTATCGTCTGTTGTTCCGACAACGACTTGTAACTGCATCAATGTTAGCAACGAACCGCATGTTGAAAAAGCATGTCGACATGCCTGTCCATTCTACTCTTTGTATGTGCAACAACGCTGCAGCAACAATTTATGTTGACCTCATACTCGCCAAGAAACCTCGAACACCAAAGGCTCTTCATGTTCTTCCTTGCTGGTTGGGGTGACAAACCTCCGCGACGCAAGCCTCATCTGTCAGGCACGTAATATGGCTGATGACTGCTACCGATAAAGAACCTCTGTGGGGACGGTGCGCCAAATGATGGTGCTGCCTGTCCCACGGATGGTGCCCTTTCCCGCGGCGGCATCGGCTGTACTGCAGCTGGCGCACCATGCACTGGGCGAGGCACCGCCTGCATCGTCACTGTCTGCGATCTCATCTGAGGATACGCGGGTTGGCCAAATACAGGCCGATGTTGTGCAGATCTTGCCTGTAGGGTAGTGCCAGGAGGGGGTCTCACATCCACTTCCGTTCTCTCAGTGTCACCATGACATGGATCCAATGTAGGATATCCAGGATGAGGGTCTTCACGGGAAGGAATAGGGTAGTCTTCCGGCCTGACCACCTCAACGCGATCACGGGTGCCGCCATAGTTGTACAACTGATGGCGGCGACCTTGCGGTCTGGTCTGTGCTCCAGCGAAGACCACATCATCGTCAGCCATACCTGGCCTGTATACGTTGCGATGCTGCACTTCTCTCGGAGCAGCGACATGTGCGGGCGGCTCACGAGGACGGAATCCAAACTCTGGAGGACCTGTGTAGGAGATTCTATCTCCATACCCTGCCTTGAGAGTGGGAGGGGATGTTAGATCAACCACTGGCGCTCCGAGAGTCGGATACATGGGTCGTCTCTCGAGTCGATCCCAGATAGGTAAATCGGTGGGAGGTCGGCTCACGCCGGCATGCTGCAGTGCTCTCGAGGTTGGAAAACCTTGGTCAGCAGGATGGCTGTGAGTCACTGGGACTTGATGGTATCCGTGTGCAGGCATGGTGTTACTGTTAGGCCACGCACCAGGCATGCTGTGTTGAGGATAAGGCTTCTTCTCGGGCTCTGGACTCGACGAAATCTAGGCGTGAAGTTATATGGTCTATTCAAAGACATGACAAAAAGGAAAACGGATGAACTTACCCGTACATACTCAACCCCTTCTGAAACAACCTTGCGTGGGACATTACCTCGTTGGTCGAGAGGGACAGAGATCTGGCCACCATGACCGTGAGGCGTGGGAACCTGATCAGCACGCTGCTGTTGCATGCGAGCATTATGCCAGCGGTTTTGAACAGCGGCGGGCAAAGCTCTACCAGCCATACGTCCTACAGAGGTGACAGCATTGCGTTTCTTCTCGCCAATTCCGACGTTGAGATCTTTGGGAGCCAAAGTCTGTTGCAGAATCTCCACACTGGTGTCACTACCGTCATCTTCAGAGGCGGCAACGTTGCTATCAGTGTCGGTATCAGCATCATCCGGCTCGTCATCGTCATCAATGACGATAGTCTCTCGAAGGATCTCTTCAAAGCCCTCGGTATCGTTGTCATTCTCTCCACGCCATTCGATCAGCTTTGTTAGTGAAAAGGGTTCGACGATTTGACGAGCTTCCTTCCAGCTGACTAGTCTGAGCAGCTTGTCGTAATCGGTGTATGTATGCCTGATACGAGCTATTGTGGCCAGTTGTACTTGTCTAGAAAGCGACAGGTCGGCCGCATTACCTACAGTTGTAGTACCCTGAGTCCAGCTGATTAGTGTACTCGATACAAAACAATTCAAAAGTACGAACCTGCTCCCACGCGCGCTTGTAGATTTCCTCGAGGTCTTCTTCGGGAATCTTTGGGAAGAGTTCGCGAATGTATTCTTTGACTTTGGTGCTCTGCTCGGTCGATCGATTGTTGGCATTGAGCTCGAGGTGCGGAGCAAAACGTGCAATGGTTCTCTCGAAGCGGGAGGTGGTGTCAAAGCCGGTATCGCGTATCAACTTGCCGTTAACCTCGCGGTAGCCCAGGAAGTTGCAGGCCTGGTCAAAGATGTCGGAGCGGAAATGGTAACCGACGCGGTGTACGTGGTGGGTGAGTTTCTGAGGGTCTGTGGGCCCAGGGCGTCTCGTGCCGGCCTGGGTGTGTGGTCAGAAAGAGAGCTGGGTGTAGGAGGAAGTGCTTTGCAAGGAGATTCCAGCTCGAGATGAAGGTACGCACGGAGACAACAGCTACGTCGACGCCTAGTTGTCTTGATTTTTCTTTGCAACGCTCGGCTAGATCGGCGTAGCCAACAGGAAGGAAAGTGTAGCCTTCTTTTGGCCTTGCGGAGCCTTGGATATCCTGGATCGAGATGGTTCAGTGAGAGAGCTTGACGGAACGAGCGACGAGGTGACAGACGTGGAGCTTGAGTTTCTTCTTCCTCGTCACGACAGATTCGAGTTGAACCTTGTACGTCTTCTTGCGTCGGTCGCGGATCTTGGACACGGAACTCTGCCCCACTGAGGGGGCTCGTGAACCTGCTCGCACCATTGTATGTGACAATCGAAGGGGGACCGAAACAAGACTCGTTTTGAAAGAATACTGTGATCAGTGGAGGAAAGTGGCAAAGCTGTCTGCACAGCAGCGGGTCCAAACAAGTGCGCCACTGTTGGTGTTGTTGTCGTAGATGAAGCCTCACAATGCTGGCTGACCAGGTGGCAGCGGCAGCTAGAATGTGGCAGGCGACACTGAGCGCACCTTCCGTGAAAAGATGCGCAGAGGACAGCAGATACAAATTTCTCGGTTGAGAAACGAGCAGGCCAGGAATCGGTAGCGCTCACTACCCTATACGCACGCGAAGACGTGAGACGACTGAAACCTACGAGTGGCAGCGACGGTGTCTACGATCCCACGGTATACCTCGCAGCAGAGTGCGAAGCGTCCAGTGATTTATGTACGAGGTGGAAAGGAGGGAAGAACATGACATGACGACGAAGTCGGTCAGGCGTCAATCAAACAGGGCAAAGTCATCCACCCCGCCAAGCAGCGGCCTCACACGGGAATAACAAGATTGGCCATGATGTTTTCCATCAAGGTGACATGGGATTTGCAAACGGCGATTCGAGACATGTTGCAACTGTCAATTGTGTTTGTTGCAAGGGTTTGAATATATCGTGTCTTCATCTACTTGCATGTGCTTCCTTGTTCAATTATTGCTACAACCATCGAGAGTCCAACTGCAGTCCAATCCAGCAGGACTGCTCCTCAATTTAATGCCAAATTCAAAGAGACCTGACTGAATACACAGCTTCTGCAACCCAGATGGCCACCTCTTCGGGCCAATCAGTGACCGTGACGGCGGAACTTTTGGGGGATGTTTGCTTCAACAATCTCCATGCGGTCGAGCTTTGCTTGACGTTCTGCCTCTTGGTCCATGATGTCGTGCTTGCGGAAGTGCACAATGTCTTCTGGGTGCGTCAAGTCCTCCTCGGTCGTGTCGTCTCCGTGAAACTTTTCGAAATGGTGAATCTCATACTCGTACTCGTCGTCGCCGTGGTGGCCAGGACCGTAGCCAAAGTCGGGTAGCTTGATGCCGTGAGCATCGCCGACAAGGAACTCGGCGAATGAGATGGTGCCACTTCTGTCCTTGTCGAAGAGGTCCAGGACTTTACGCACGACTTCCTCCTTCTTGTCGTCGGGCAGATCCTTTGTGCTTTCGTCTCTCAGACCGTACGTCTTGCGAATGTCGTCAGGGGTCCATGTGCCGCTGCTGTCGTAGTCGTGAAGGTTGAAGAATGAGCCGGCATCAAACGAGTTTATGTGGTGTTCCTCTAAGCAAGCAGGTGTCAGCGGTATCCAGACGCGACGAGAGTAAGCATAGCCTCACCAGCCATGTGTCGTGTCGCCCAATCCGCATCAGCAGGTATAGGGGCTTGTTCATGACCGCCGCCATGGGCCGAGACTTTTAGGGTGCTGAGGAAGACCAAGGCGAGTCCCAACAAGGATATTGAGCGTGAGGTGGACATGTCGACAAGTTGTCAATTGGGAGTTGGGTGCAGTCGCCAGAAGTTCAACAAGACTTTTGGTAACTTAACTTGGACCGCTAAGCTACAAATACGGAGATAAGGCGGACACGGATACGTCACTCCAGGTTTCCGAGAAAGACATTTGAGACGGACAACATGTCAGAAATGGTGCTTTGCTCTGGGGATGGTACATTGTCTAGTGGTTCACATTGTCCGTTGATACAGAGGCAAGGAACAGACGGGCTCTCCAAGACGCAGCGTATTCGTACGTCAGTTGCGACAAAGGAGAGCCAAGCGTGATGAATACGCGGCTCTTGACGGGAATATTCAAGGCCCATCTTCCGAGGCAAAACAAAGACAAGTTTATTCCTTGCAGAGCATCTACCCGTCGCTGTTGTTATTTATTCGCATTTCGAGAACCATGTCGGAAGGGTCGCTGCCTGCCGACAACCCATTCGTTGACCCGTCCCTTCACGAAACACCGTCGGCGCTGCAGGGCGAGGCTACGCTTTTCGTCAGCGAAGATGCGTCGCTGACGCTTGGGGCCGATGCCACCATTATTTTGGGTACGCTGCGTGCCTTCCTCGGGCCCAAGTATTTTTGCTCACGCTTCGTAGATGACCGCTTCGTGCACAGAGAGGCTGCCAACTGTTGTGGACTGCTGCCGACCAGTATGTTCACTCTGCCGTCAAACACGTCCTGCTTGCCTAACCCAAACTCCAGGATCAAAGACGACTCATTCCATTCCTTACTACAACATCCTCGACGCTTCGCTCGACGGTCTCGAGTTGACCATCCAACATGCCCTGCCGACCTCCAAGAGCTCGTGTCGCCCATCCACCATATCCTACACGCTTATCGATAAATCATCCATCAATGCCGCCAAGTCATGGCTCGGCAAACTGCTAGACATGGCCTATGGGAACTCGCAGAGGTACAAGAGGATCAAGGTCTTGGTCAATCCTTTTGGTGGTCAAGGAGCCGCCCACAAGTTGTACAACAGCGAAGTCGAGCCTCTTTTCAGAGCTGCCGGCTGTCTCATCGATGCACAAGAAACGACTCACTCTGGTCACGCCGTTGACATCGCTCGCCAACTCGACGTCGACGCCTACGACGTCGTAGCGTGTGCCTCTGGCGATGGCCTACCTCACGAAGTTTTCAACGGCCTCGCCCAGCAACCAAAGCCGAGGCGTGCTCTGCGAAAAATCGCCGTTGTTCAACTCCCCTGCGGATCAGGAAATGCGATGTCTATCAACCTCAACGGTACCAATTCACCATCCTTTGCTGCTCTTGCCATTGTGAAGGGCATGCGCACGCCACTGGATCTCATGGCCGTCACCCAAGGAGAGAAGATGTACTGGAGTTTCTTGAGTCAGGCTGTGGGCATCATCGCCGATTGTGATTTGGGCACTGAGAACCTGAGATGGATGGGCAGTGCCAGATTCACAGTTGGCATCTTGATCAGACTTCTAGGCAAGACCGTATACCCAGCCGAGCTCGCCGTCAAGGTCGATATTGGCGACAAGGACGCCATCAAAGCTGCATACAGAGACTCTAGAACCCAAAGTGAAGACATCTCTGGCAAAAGAGAGTGGGAAGCACATCAGAACCTGGATGGTGACAAGGACAGTTCGCTTCCCGCCCTTCGATATGGCACCGTGCTCGACGATGTGCCGGCGGATTGGGAAAAGTCGTCCAAGCCTACGCTAGGCAACTTTTACTGCGGCAACATGGCGTACATGTCTCCCGACACGCCATTCTTTGCCGCTGCTCTACCCTCTGACAATCACATCGACATGGTCGACGTCGACGGGACGATCCCACGCCTTAAAGCACTCGAGATGATGACAGCTGTCGAGAACAACAAGGCATTCGATATGGATGTCGTCAACTATCGCAAGGTCAGCGCGTATCGCATCAGTCCCAGATTGAGGCCGGGTCAGAAGACAGGATATATCAGTATCGATGGAGAAAGGGTACCTTTTGAGCCCTTCCAAGTAGAAGTTGTCGAGGGCTTGGGCACAGTGCTTAGCCGCAACGGAGCTGTCTATGAGTTTGAGGGCCCAAAGTGAAGTTGGTCGGGATCAGGCGTTCTTGACTTGGTGTTTGTTGCATTTCCATGATACCCCTTTGGCGATCAGTATAGACATTTTTTTTTTTCGTTCCGGCTACTTGGAATATCCCGGTGTCAATTTCAAACATTCGTCCATACGGCCAGAAAGACCATATCTATTTCAATCTTGTAGATTTCCTCAGCATTATAGAATGCTATTCTCTGAAGCCTGTTAAAGAGCATATAAAGTCTTGGCGCTGTAGCAGCTCCACCCCGCACCACTATGAAGTTGGCGGCTCATTTTTCCAACAACGAGCACCTTGCCATAAAGATTGGAACAAGCCAGAGACAACGTCTGTCCACACAAACTCGCAGCAATGGTCGGACCCCCAACAAAGCGCCAGAAGCGCGGCGAAGTGCCCGAAGGAAAGCTGCCGCAAAAGAAATTCTTTCGCCAGAGAGCCCACGCAAACCCCTTCTCCGACCACAACCTGACCTATCCCGAGTCACCCGCCGCCTTTGACTGGGCAGAGCTGTATCCGGCTTACGCGGTAAATGAGGACAAGGAGAACCAGGATGCGTCGCCTGTGCAGGGCAAGAGCGTGGGAAAGATATCGAAACAGGTCGAGGTGGCAGACATTGGATGTGGCTTCGGAGGCCTGCTGTTCGCACTGGCTCCCAAGATGCCAGAGACACTATTGCTGGGTACGAAAGATGGTTGCTTTGTTCTTTTGTGAAGCAAGCGAGCTGACAGCCAAACGATACAGGCATGGAGATTCGCTCCGCAGTGACGGAATATGTCCAGACAAAGGCCAAGGCGTTGCGTTCACAGCATACCGAAACCCAGGCTTTCCAGAATGTCGCCTGCTTGCGCGCCAACACGATGAAGTTCTTGCCCAACTTCTTCACAAAGGCTCAACTCAACAAGATCTTCCTATGCTTCCCGGATCCGCATTTCAAGGCTCGCAAACACAAGGCTAGAATCGTCAGCACAACGCTAAACTCGTGAGTTTCTGGGCAATGTCGGAATGCCAGCTAGAATGACGGGACTAATCGGCACTGACAGCGAGTACGCGTACGTCTTACGGCCAGGCGGTATCATCTATACCATTACCGACGTTGAGGACCTTCACAACTGGATGGTGGAGCACCTGGACGCCCACCCATCCTTTGAGCGCGTCTCCGAGGCCGAGCAAGAAGCGGACGAGTGTGTGGCTGTCATGCGTCAAGAGACCGAAGAAGGCAAGAAGGTGACGAGAAACAACGGCAACAAATATGTCGCCCTCTTCAAGCGTCTCGAAGATCCCGCATGGCCTTGAACACAATGTCCCATCAATTCGGCCACGGATATACGACCACCGAACTGAGTGGCTACATTGTTGTCATTACTTCCACGTCCATGGCTTTCAGCACTTGAAGGATGTATTCTGGTGTCTGTGGCCTACGACAAGCCTATGCGTATATTGGCACTCTTACTTGGTTGATGCCTATCAGGCTCGAAAGCACCGACGCTGATTCCGAACATACCAAGATCATACAACGCGACGTCACTTTGATCATGGGAGCGAAAGACTCGCTGTAGAAAAGATTAGCTTCAGGAGACAGGTAAGCCATGCTCCATACACCTAGCTAAGCATCCTCCAAATACGAACATCGAAACACTAAACGCTCCTCAGACCTTGTCTTTGGCCGTCTAGAATCCCCAAGTTCTGTCGCTTGTTATACCATCCCGAAACAACAGTCTTCCGAGTTGCTTAGGTTTTGAAAAAGGTCTTCTTCCAAGATGCCAATGACAAACATCGAGGAATCCACATCAAAACTCCATCAGTAGGTTTACCATCCTCGTACCGTTTGCTGGGCGGTCAAGTGCGTATTTCATCTCACTTTTGTGTCGACACAAACAAGAGTGCGGTCAGAGCAGTCAGAAGCAACGCACTCAACAGCAACACAACAACCATGTATTTCGCTCTCGGCTCTTTGCCAGAAACGGCGGCTGCTGCAGTCGTCGTGCCTTCCAGCAAATCCTTACGCCTTTGTTGCACGTCATCTTCCATTGCCGCCAGGTATCGTTCGAGAGTCTCCAGCTGCTCGCCGACTGCCTCCTCAGCCTTGTCAGGATGGCTTCCGTACTTGTTGGTGGTCATTTCGAGTCGGCCATGTGCCTCACCGAGTACTTTCTTGGCTTTGTCAAGCGCTTGTCTAACTTCGACGACCCTCTCGCTGACCTCGTCGATGTGTTTTTGCGGAGTGGTGATCGATGCTGTAGGCACTGTGTTGTTTGGTAGAGTGAAGGCCATCAGAAGAGTTGGAGAAGGCAGATTCCCCCCCGACCGATGTGGTGACAAGGTATGAGGATATGCCGAGATCTTGATAAAATGAAGTGTGGATGATGCGGGCTAGGTGCGGGCGGTCGGTCACCTTGATCAAGGGTCAGTATAGTGCGACAAGTCGGTGGCCCCATGATTGAAGACACACTGCCTGATACGCCGCTACTGCCAGTCGTGGATGAAGATACGATGTTGAGATGTTTGAGAGACGCGATAGAGAAAACAGTCTTCCCTGCGGTTGCGGAAGAACAAAATCATTTGGCTTGGAAGCTGCTCAGATGGCAAGCACGACACGTCCTGGGCTTTCCATCACAGGGTCGTGCTTTCTCTTCCAGGTACAGAAAGCGCTGGTTTCACCGATGGGCTACACAAAGGCCTTTACAACAAAAACATCTGACCAAGACCACAACTCTGGCATGTTCCTGTGCAGCGGCCAGCGATGAAACTCGATCGAAGAGCAATCGGACACGTCGTTTGACCGTCTAGGTCTCACAAACTCCGACGGTGGAAATACTGACCAAGCTCGCCACGCTCTGACTCAATATAACAGGACTGTCTGCCATCTTGTCTGCCACCTCTGAGGTCGACTCACCTCTCCGAGCATGCTTCGCTTTGACTTAAACCATACATTGACCAGTCTCCCTCGTCATGGACATCTCACAGGAGAATCTCCGGAGGATCCTTTTCGATGCTGGCTTCAAATTCAACTGCCGTATCTACGTCGATTTGAAAGCCTCAGACTGCATCCCCTCGCATTCTGCAAAACTGAATGTCTCTGCCTACCATTTCCCTTCCTCCGAATCCGAACCAGTCGCCCAGTGGGCTGTCCAGTATCGCAAGCATGACAAAGCGGACCTTGAGTCCGGTCGAGCATAGTCGAAGCCTCGAGGCTCGCAGACCACGGAACAGCCACGAACCCATAATCCATGCGGGAAATCAACGTCGAGGATTAAACAGTGCCCAATGTCACCACGCGATATTGCGGGTTCACAAGTCAGCAGAGACAACAACTGGAATCCAGCGCGCGAGACCGTGGGTTGTTTCACGGATAAGGAGTTTTTTCTGCAATGGCCGAGACAGCTTTACAACGCTTTGCTGACTGACTCTGACGACTCGAGAGCCTCATCGTCACCCGAGACAGAGATACCGTCTGATGTCGATTCTGTCGGTTGAGGATGGGAGAGTCGTACCAAAGACCACCAACAATCTATGGCACGGCAATTCTGACCTTGCATGTCAAATCGAGTCAAGCATGAGAAGCAGGTATAGAACGCCACTCAATAGTATGCAAGCATCGGCCTCTGATAACCAGGATATGCATCCCACTGACAAGACTCTCAAGCCTCAAAAAGCCAAAGATCACAAATAGCTCAAGCAACTCTCCCGCCGTCAAAAGAGCACGTGGATTATAAACTTCACTCCAACATCCTATAGCCACAACGTCAGACTGGAGCAAAACGGACGCCGACTTATGCTTATCGCACGAGTCTAATTGCCTCCAAAAGCATGCATGCGAGCAAAGCACATCGTCGCCCCCTTTTTGGCTTTTCCAACCATGTGTCATGCCATGTCGAACATGACAATGGCCACAAGCGGAAACATGCGATAACTCGAAGTACCTTTCGCCAAGCCAAGACCTCTGTACAACTGTTCTATCGAAAATACAAGACATTTGCACTGGTTAGCGGACAAGAGTTTTTCCAGAGACCCTATAGGGATTGCCTTTTTTTCTTCTTCTCTCTGTATCCATGAACATCATGATCGTTACCCGCGTAATCGGCAAAGTGGGAGAGTACTATGGTTGAGATAGTCATTTCGCCCTTCTGTTCGGCCATAACAGAGGATTTGGCAGGAAAGACCGTGCAAAAGTCGTCAGTCAGGTACGTACGGCTGTTCAACGGCCGCCGCAGAGGCGTATCTGGGTACCTGCATCCGCCAGCACACTCCACTACTCTAGACAAGGCAAGGCACCGATATAATCCGGGGTACAGCCAGAGAAAGCATGTGGCACGGCTAGTGCTGCGAACCTTTCTTTGGTTATGGCCGTCTGACTTTGCTTCTTCCCGTCCTATCCATGCAAGTCATGGGCGTTTACGGTCAAAGATCGAGGCATCTCAAGGTTGTGTCAGCAAAAAAATAACCGCCCTGCATGGCACGCCTGCATCCTAAGATCCCGCCAAAGCAAAAAATATATAAAAAAAAAAGGTAGTTCGTCATGGGCGGATCTTGCTGCGAGGCTGATCCATCCTTTGCCTGTAACATCTGTCACGTCAGCTGAGCTCTGTTACGAGAGATATCGACATGGCATGATGATGATGATGATGGTCCGTTACACCACCACGGCTCCCACGGTTGACCAGTCCCGTATCGTCGACCGCGCGTGTGCTCAGTCTCGAACACAACAGTCACAACGAGAACCAAGATCTGGTCTGGTCCTGTCATGCCGCAAAAGAGAGAGAGAGAGAGTCGACTGAGCGAAACGGATCAAAGCACCCATCGATAGACGACAAAAACTTCCCAAAGCGGTGATATCAGGAAACGGCTTTTTCTCCCCTGATACAAACGTTGCCATGTCGCCATGCAACGACAATCAGAACCCGTCGTTTTGCAGCATGTCGTCCAGATGCGGATAAGGAAGAAGCGGGAGCGGGCCGTTGAGTCTATTCGCTCGCTACTGCGAGCCCTTTGATACTACTCACATCCAACTGCTCATACACACCACACCGCACCACACCACCGAAAGATTTTTTAGACCTGAAACAAGCGTCTTCGTTTTCTCTTGCCCTCATTCCAGCCCTTGCCCTCTCTTGATCGAAAGACGGGATTGCGACCGACGGGCACGCCCGCCTTGCCGACTGCGGCTGACCGGGCTTGCGCATGACATGCGTGGAGGGCGCTCTCTCTATCGGCCGAGCGATCTTCTGCTCTCGCTATGCCTCCATGGCTCTGTCGGTAGACTGTGGCCGAAGCGTTGAAAGAGGGACCGTCCCACTCCCTCTAAGTCATTGGGTCTGGTCCCATCGTATAGAGAGGACTTCTTTCGGGGAGTTGGACGAGATCGACGAGAAAGGGTGATGTCCGTTATCCAGACCTCTTGTGCTCGGCACATCTATACCCGCTGTGGGTTCGTGGGATGGGCAAAGCAATCGTGGCGCGTATCAAACGGCTTCGTCTTTTATCCACCTGCTGTGTGTGTGACACGTCAGTTTGAAACAAGGGTCATCAGATGATCGTCAGACCCTCTGAGAGCGATTTGTAAGGAAGCTGGCAATGGGAAAAGTGTGATGTGTATGAGAGGCGCTCACGCAAGCCAAATCTTGATTCGGAAAAAGATGATTGCTGGCATCTAGATGTGCACCTTCTCCTTCTGTGCCCTGGCCATCCTATTTTGACCACAAGTCCCACTTTTCCTTCCGTGTTGGGTATTCCCGTATGATACATTGCCATGTGTTGCTTGTTCGAAAAGAACGAAAAGAAAAATCCAGACTGCTGCAATAGTGATTAGGTGATTAGAGAAAGTGCTGAACGTAAAGAGGTGTAAATTGGCCACCCATCGTGAAAAAGACAGAAAGGAAGAAGGGATGTTGAAGCACATGTCCAGCTTTGCCCAAAACGCGCAAACAAGAAATCAGACATTAAACGCCTCGCTTCGGGATATCCAGTGCTGTAAGGCATGAAAAAAAAAGAAAATCAGACATAGAAAAGAAAACATGACAAGGAAATGAATAAAAGATAGTGTCGTCATCAGATGGAGAGATTGAGATCTGTCGTTGTGTAGGGTTTATGCCGCGGCGGATTCGCAAGAGGACGAGGCAGGACTGGAACTGCCCTTTTGTTTGGCGTGCTTCTCAAAGTATTCCGGTCCGTGGTTGGAGAAGGTGTAGTTCTTGGGGCCAGTCTCGACGGCTTTGCGGGGAGTGGTAGACTGTTTGACATCTCGCGGAGGTGAATACTCGTGGACGAAAAAGTCGGCTCCGGGGTTGATGTGCTTCGGAACCTGCGAAGAGCCAAGGACACCGGGGCTAAGACTCGAAGATGGCAAGAAGGGTTGCTGCTGGTGAGGAGGGGTCGCTTGTTGCATGTGACCTTGAGTGAAAGCGGGCATGACGGGATATCCTGAAATGACCTCGCCTGTGCTTGTCATTATGTACGACATTTGACTGTCCATGTACTGGTTTTGCTGTTGTTGAGCAGGAAACATGACATTGTGCATCTGAGGGTAGTCGCTAGGCAGCATGCCAAGGAATCCTTGAGGGTTGGCCTGCGATTGAACCATGGGCATTGCCGACATGTGAGGTGGGCTGAAAGCACCGCTGGGGAAACATTGCTGAGTGGGTGGAGCCGACTGAGGAGGAGTGTTGTCAGTAGGAACGGCCAGACTTCCCATGCGACTGCGAATGAATTGGCCGCCGTAGAGAGGCGTCGAGGGCGGGGAAAAGTTCATGCCAGAAACCATGTAGTTTTCGTCACCCTCGGGCAAGCTCGCCTGTCTGAGCATAGGCTGAGATTGCATGTGACGCAAGGTGCTTGATGTGTTGGTAGGAGACAGTGGGGTTGGTGGAGCGAGACTAGCAGTCGATGCAGCAAGGCTGGCGTAGGCAGGAGAGAACGAAGAGACGCGGCGACCATAGCGGGCATTGTTGGCCTCGGCAAAAGTGGTGTAGCCAGAAGGCGACCGCTGAGCGGAACCAATATTCTTCTGGATGCGACCACCAGCAATACCGTTCATGGCTTGCGATGACTTGATACGACGCAGAGAGTGACCTCCTACAGCGTGGTTGCCGCCAACGGGACCCGGAGAAGTGGGCAACGTGCCACAGTAAGAAGTGCTGCGCGCGCTTGTGGTGCCCAAAGGAGCCGGACGAGGGCGCTGACGACGGGCGGCGATGCTGGATGAGGGCATGGCGGAGCGTTGTGGCGCCATGGTGAAGCTCTGCATCGAACGAGCAAGCTGGACCGTTGAAGATTCGCGACGGTTGTAGTCATCACCAGGGAAATCCATGGGTTGGTCGAGGTACTCATTGGGATCGGGAATCGACTGGACAGAAAAGTCGCGACGCATGGCGGCCTCCTGGAATTCCTTTCGAAGGTTGTCCATTTCCACGGGCACGGACTGGCCAGGCTGCCATTGAGGAGACGTCACGGTGGGTTGCGAAGGCTTATCCTCGCTCGGCAGCTTCATGTCGAATGTGTCTTCCTTGTCCTCTGCTGGCGAAATGGTCACCGAGGGAGCGGATCCCTCCGAACTAGACGAAGCGTTACGCAACTGGTTGTCGGAAGGCTTGAACTCGGGTACAACGTCAGGAGCAAAGGAATCAATGATCTTGGTGGACTGCATAGGAGGCGACGTCAATGGGTCGACAGATTGAGGTTCAAAGGAAAAGTCGCAGAATTCAGAGTAAAAGTCGCCATTGGCAGTCGAGTTCAAGGCTGCGTTAGTGTCAGCGGCCGACATGTCGGCAAAGGTGGGCTGCGAGTAGGCATCGAACTGGGCCTGAGTCAAGGTGTGTCTGTTGTTAGCTTCGGCAAACGAGTCGGAGTGTACCGAGTGCTGTGAGGCCAGAGATTGTGTCGAAGCCTGGTGGCGCATGGGTTGCGATGTGATGTGGTCGAGCGAGGCAAATGTGCTCTCGGGCTGGCTGATGCCTAGGCCGCTGGACATGCCGCCGTCCATGATGGAGTTGTCACGGACGCCGTTGTAGAGATTTGGCATGCAGAAGGGCTGGTCTCCGGGCATACTGTTCATTCCGCCCATTGGGTTGATACCGACGAAGCCCTGCTGTTGCTGTTGGCCCTGCTGCTGCGCCTGCAGCATGTTGTAAGCACCGGCCGCCTTTTTGGCATCCTGCTTCGACTTTGCTCTACGGTTCTGGAACCAGTTCTGCGTACGACTTAGCGACTTGGATGGGGGGAACGAGTGCTCAGGGCTACTTACGTTGACCTTGTCTAATGACACGCCCAAGACCTCGGCAAATCTCTTCTTGGTGTTTGTGTTGGGTTTTGCTTGTTTCCTGAATTCGTTCTCGAGGACATCGTGCTGCTCCTTTGTCAGGCGCGGCTTGACGTCGACAGCCAGGCCGGCTAGGGCAGCGGGATTGAAATGCGGCATCTGGCCCAGATGATCCGAGAACATGTGTGTGTCCCGCCTGGTAAAGTGCCGCGCATGGAAGTCTGCTGCCAGGTCGGCATTGAGTCCTGGATAGTCGGCGAACTCCATGTTGGGGATGCTACAGGAGTGTGTGGTAAAGGCTCGCACTAGGTGAGGGCGGTGGTGGATTGGCTACCGTGCAAGGTTTAAGAAAGAAGGCAGGCCTCGGCGGCAGTCCTCGGGAGTGTTTGCAAGAGGCGGCGCGGAGGCTGGTCGTGTCTCAGATGCGCACGGTGGGTAGCAGGATCAACAAGCTTGCGGGTTGGCCGGTGGTTGAGGGGGTATGATGATGATGATGGTTGTTTCTGCGGACTGGATGTGGAAACAGTGATGATGGTGATGGTAATGATGGTGATGGGTTGTGGGTGGTAGCGAGTGACTGGTAGGAACGCAGATCAACAGGGCGAAGAGCGAGGAAGTGGGAAAACGAACGTCGGGGCAGAAACAAGTGTTTGGGTTTGAGGGTGCGAGAGAAAAGGGCAGCGACTCGACGACAAGATTAGGGCGGATCACGACTCGGAAGGTGCAAAGCTTGGGAGCGGCTGCTGCACAGCGCAAAGGTCAAGCACAGAGATCGCGGGTCCGGCTCGCAGAGACCGAGCGGGAGCTTGAAGATCGCTACGATGCGCGCCAGGCAAGAGGTGCACCAAGACGACCACGCAGAGTCTGAGCGCCCCCGTCTCACAAACCAAATCACCACATGCGCCGTTGTCTGTCTGGCCAGAGACGTGCTCATCAAGTCCAAACTAACATCTTGTGCGCAGCCGCCGCACAAGCCCCACGCCCACGCCTAGTTGTAACTTCCAACTGGCAAGCCCAAGCATCACAACTCAACGTCCGTGACTGGCCGCATCGCCAGACCCTGCCATCAGACATGACTGCCTTGCGCGCAAACCGCCATTGGGCCGTCCCTCAGCACTCGACAGCGTGATCATGAACCTCTGCCTTTACTTCTTTCTTTCCTCATGCGACGCTTGCCGCGGGAAAGAGGCTCATCATCCATTCAATCAGCACACCGCCGCCTAAAAATAAAGCCTTGACTTCACCACACTCCCACCCTGCCCTGGTCCCTGCTTCTGGAATCATGTTTTCTTCCCGCTCCCTCGGCTGGCTATGCATGCTCGACGATGAATTGCGTTTATTCTCCGCATCGCTCATCTCTGTGCCATCCGCGATTGTTACTGTGGTATCGTGATAAGTCATGAATCGCCCGTCGTCTCCCGCACCGCCGGTGCAATCGCCTAGCAAACGCCGTGCAAGAGGGGTTGTTGAGCCACGCGCCCACTCAAATCGACCGTATGCCCATCATCACTTTACGCCACGTCCTGCTGAGCAGAGCAGCAGCCAAAGAGGATCCACTCGCATGTTTCGGAGCGGGCGACGCTAAGCCGAGCGCCGGCGCCTCGAAAGTGTCGCTTAGCGGCCGCTGCTAAATTTCAGCCCTTTCCTGTTCCTGCTTCGTTTCCGACGCATCACCCCGCCGTTGACTGGGGTCAGACTTGCCATGAGGTTTGCGCGCGCTGCCAGGCGCTATGACAGGAGATTGCACTCACGGTTATGCACGACTCGCGCACGCGAGAATGCAGGACTGCACCTGCTTGCACTCTGCCTTTTGCTCGTTTGCCTCGACCCAAGTAACACGGCCGAGTCTCAGATGTGCTAAAGACCACGCATTCTTGCTGCACCCAAAAGGGTCCAGCCAGAAGCGGCTGATCGACCAAAAGCGTGCTCATCATTCTGAATTCATCTATCCCTCCAATCGCTGATGCGCCCCCGACCTCCCGAGTCTTCCCAAAACTCACAGCAGGGCAGGATTAGGCAAATGGCGCAATCTATTCTGCCCGAATTGTGCATTCGTCGGGAGAAGCTTGGGAGGTTGCTCTTAACTTCTTACAACCATCATGTTGAACGAAGTGTCGGGCTAGCCACGGTGTGTCCACTGTCCAAGGCTCGTCGGCCATGGCGTCCATCCTCGTCCCCGCATCCTTGGTGCTTCCTCCTCGGCTTTAACTATGGTTGGTTGAGAACCAAAACTTCAACTTTAACCGGACAAATCGCCGACACTGCGAGACAACCCCTCCTGTTACAGAGATGGCAACCGGGAAATCATTTCACATGGTGCTAAAGTCATCAAGCGTGCGACGCAATCGCTACAACCCCTTTGCTGACGACTCTAAAAACAAATCATCAGAAACTGGTGGCGGCAATGAAGCGAGCAGACGTTGCGGTGTGTATTCATGTAACCAAGGAGAAGGCAATCACGGAGGAGCGGTTCGTGCTCGTAGCCGCTTGCTGCATGTCCCTGCGCGACAAGCATGGCCGCGCAAGTTGGCGACTCACCCCCTTTGCAGCTCAAGAAAGAACGAATCAAGATAGGTTCGGCTGTAAGAAGCTACGGTCTGACACGTATAGGTCCCGGAGAGGTTCAAGATTGCGCATGATGACGAAGATGATGGGGACTGGTTACCATGGTTGTCCACATCTTGCGCCTCACCTGATAGCGATTGGTAACTCAAGAGACGTCCCGGTGGGCTTACTTCTGCCCCGAGGCCTGACTGGGCGTGAGCAGTTTTGACAACAATCTCAACTGCCATAACGATGAGGCTTCTTCCACAGGGCAACTATGGTTGTTGCTAACCTCACCAGGCTCGCTCGAAACGTCGGCGCGAGAAGTATTTTCGCAAAGTGTATCAAGAATGTTCGAGTGTCGGCCTCAACGTCTCGGTCACCATTGCGACCGCCGCGGTGGCCGTCTCGTTTATGCTGAGCATTTTTCAAGTGCCGTGGACTCCACCAAGGTCCAAAAGTGCGGCGGCTGTTGACCTCTGAAACACACGACTTTCGCCGATTCGCTGGCGCAATCTGTCAGCACATTTTGTTCCTTTTTTTCCTCCTGCTTTCGAGCACCCCGCCTTGCTCTTACGCACATCCCCCACCCAATTCAAAACTTGGCTATGAATCGTTTACCTCTGTTCAACTGATTCTGCGCATGAGTATGGGCGAGAGGACTTTCAAGAGGGCGATATCTCGGAGTCGTTATCCGGCAGACGGGACCTCGCAGTCAGAACTCTGGTGCTGTACTGTAGCTGTCGCTGTCCGAAGGTGACCACAGCTGTGGACAAGGTAAGCGTCAACTCATGTCGGTCGCATGCTCGATCCACCTCGTGTCGGTGTCACGATTGCATGTAAGATGATTCCCAGCGCTGCTGCTTTCGGGTCTGCAGTGTCACCACTCGCACTGGAATTATTCTGGTAACACGCTCCGACATCCCGAGAGTCACTTCTTGGCCTGCATCCGCACACGGCACGGAGCATGAAGAGTGCACATAAGCGAAAGGTGCGACCCTTGCCTCTTTTTATTTCCCCAAATAGCTGCTTCCCTCTCCCGGGTTCCTGCAAAAGGAGTCGCAGGCTCCTTGCCTGTTCCTGTCCCGCCGTCGTGGGCCACATGGTCAAACCTGGCACGACACACACACGAGCACACGACGAAAACAAAAATAAAAAAAGACCTTTAAAAAGACTCTTTTGTACATGTAGCAAGCAACCTTGCATTGATGTAGGTGGCCGCCGGGTACGACTGATTCAGGTACCCTGCAGGTTTTCAGGATTTTCTGACCTCCTTTTCTTATGTTGGCGCTTTCAAACATGATGATATGGTGACCCTTCGCTTGGGAGAGCAAAGAGGTCGGACCCAGAATAATATCTGCAACAGAGACATTTTCTCTATACATGTCCGGCCGTAAAGTCTTTGCATGCAGGGAGGGCCGATCGAAATGTCCCATTCTGCAAGCTACTCTTCTCGCTTCGCCGACGAGAAGAAAACAAAAGTACATCTTCACCGCTCTCCGAAAAGATCGATCGTGCAGCGAAGCAACAAAGCAAGAGGCACGCATATGTGCAGCAAGCAAGCACAGAGAAATCAAGATAATGTCGCATGATATCGCATCCCAAGAGGCATTGAGCGTCGCGCCTCTACAGCCAATGGAGATGGCGGTTCGAAGCATTCCAAGCCTCGGCCACAATGTTCGCTGGGGCTTCTACAAGGAGCCGCTTATTGACTTGCCATGCAGTATATATTAACAGCTGGACAATCAGTTAATGTATACTGCAATGTATAGCGCCTAGGCAGCTGAATGTTCGCTGGCCAGGCATTCTCTGCCGCATAGATTGCAATGTCCCGACTTTTTCTCAAAGCGATGGAAGTCGGGATTCATCACCCCATGTGTTGGGTAAACATTCGGGTATACCGACGATCATATACAAGCTCTTTGGGATGACTCTTCTACATTGCCAAGGTCGTATATCAGGTGACGGCTCCAAAGACAGTCACTCACTACAGTCTATCGCATCTACAATCGAGCTCGAGTACCAAGGGAAGGACGTCACCTCCCATCCACAAACCCACAACAACTCCCACACGAACTGTCGTCATAGAAAAGAAGCTCGCCTTCTCTACAACAGAAGAGCGACCCTAGGTAACAAAACACATCCTCAGACGTTGATATCATTCTCCCATCTCCAAAAAGAAACCACAGACGTGAAACGAACATCCCCCCAGCATCAAAAGTATTTTTTCCTTTCTCCACTTTTGCACACATACCACACACACACACACACACACACACACACACACACACACACACACACACACACACACACGGCAATGATAGACGATTGTATCACTACAGAGACACGGAAACAATCGTTTCTTTTTTGCTGTTGTTGCGGTCTTTGATGATTGATGATTGAAAGGGTCCTTTTTTTCTGTCCCGAAAGCCGTAACGGTTGGTTTGATTGTTGCCCCTCCTCCTCGTAAACGGGTTTTTGCTGGCTGCGGTCTGCTTATACAACAACGAGATGGACTCGGGTGACCCCCCTTTATCAAACTCTGCCATGGCAACGAAATGGGGTTGGTAGGATGAAAAACACGGAACAAGCGATTCTAATTTTCTTTGTCTAGTCTATGTTTATTTCTTTTCTTTTGTTCGCATGCTCGATTCTAATCCATCTATCCCACCTGTTTACAACGCCGTCCCAGAGCAACAATCGCGGTTTCTCCCGTATCTACTGAACCAACGCATCCTTGATTGTTATCTCGACTTTACCAGTCGTCTTGTCGAACTTCTGCATCGTCACGCTGCGCATGTCACGCACGATCCAGGTCGCGCCGGCTTGCTGCAGCTGCTGCACTGTATGCGTGGTTGCCAACGCGACTACCTTGTAACCCGCCGCTATGCCCGCACGCACGCCCGCGGGAGCGTCCTCGAGCACCAGCACGTCGTCGCCGTCGATGTTCAATCGCCGCGCGCCCAGCTTGTAGCACGCCGGGTCCGGCTTGCCCTTTGCGACCTGCTCGGCGCTGACCAGGTGCTTGGGGGTCGCTAGACCCATCACCTCCAGCCATCCCGTGACCAGAGGTCGTGTGCCCGAAGTCACGATTGCCCAGGGTGCGGAGGCTTGTTCGAGGGCTTCCAGGATGGAGCGGCTGCCTGGTATCTCGACGGCGTCGTGGCCCCATTTCTTGGGGATGGCGCCCTCGGCCGCGCAGACATCTAGTCATGTTAGCACGATGGGGACGCTGGGCAAGACATGCGTGCGGGTGGAGTGTGAAAAGAAAAGGCGTGTCGTTGATGGTGGGTGTGCAGTAGGAAGGTGCGTGTTTTCTTGCTTTGCTCAGCCCTCCCGACGCGATTGACGCGATGATTGGGAGTGTTTCTGCTCGAGGTCTCGTATTTTGCCTTGAAGAATCCTGAGACACAAAAAGCCGTTATAGGCAAGCTGAGCGTGCGATGCGGGTGGAACTTTGAGAGAGCATCGAGAGACATGTATAACGCTCGAGTGGAGAATCGACGCTCTAGTTCTCCTGCCTTTCCCACGGTACACGACCCTGTGACAGCATGTCTGTACCGTGGTGGATAAATGGTTGGCTATCGTGTCCCACTCGTGTCGGTCGATTTGAGAGTGAGCATTTGATTGATCGTCCCGAGCCCGTTTTTCCTCGCGACAAGAAGCCAAGAGTAGGTAATGATGGCAGGATTGCGACTCGGTGACTCCGAAGGTGGTGTACAAGATGTAGGGGACAAAAGAAAAGAAATGGGCTTTACGTACACTCCCAGTTGGCGAGCTTGGGCTCCAAGATCTCCAACACGTCGATTGAGCGTCTTCCGTGAGAGGTGGCGAGGATGACTTCAGGATCCACGCCGATTTCCTTGCCGATTTGATGCCAGTGCTTGACGATTGCATTGGTGCTGTCGATGATCGTGCCATCCATGTCGAAGAGCTATGAGTCGAGTCAGGGCGTGTTAATGGAGAGACAACACTTGGTGGAGACCCGCTCATTCGTTCTTTGATGGTCATCGGACCAGTGTCTCTTGTCTCGGGATGGGGTGTTGAAGAAAGATAGGAGGAAGGTATTTGACAACTCACCAACGCTGAGAACGAATGCACTTCGGCAGGCGCTGAGAAGTTGTATTCGTCAAGGTGAGGCATATTGATATGTGGCTTCCAGGAGGTTATTACGAGGCTCCGTATAAGATGTTGTCTGGCGGAACAGTATATGTATGCCTGTAGTTGTTGAGAGCAAAAGTGAAGTTGGTCAGACCGCTTACAAGGCTGTCGGAGCTTTCCTAATTTGGAAGCTGCCGCCTATATCGACAGCCTCGTCGAAAGTGACCAACTATCATGGACATGAAGCGTTTGACTACTACCAACTGATGCAGAACGTGTATTATCTGGCCTGAATACATAGTTTGTTCGATATGGATCTGTTGGGTCAAATCTACCAACCCTCTTGCTTGCTCTCCGAGTCAGGGTTGCACCTTTGACAAGCATCTCAACCCTCCATCTCGATATAACAGAGAGAACTGTGAGCCGATTGAACTCATAGTATACTGACTGACACTTGTAAACGCTCGAATAGTTTGCATTGTTATTTCGGGGTGTTTGTACGTCGTATGATGCTCATATAGCAGTATCCCGTGTTTTGATATATCGAAATCTGGACCTTGCATTAACCCATAGCGAAACTTGCTCGTTTGACACCACTGACCATCGACAAAATCAATTCGAAGCTTCAACATGGTGTTTCGTAAGATGATAGGATCATGTATCTCGGTATGATATGTGTATTTTATTCAAGCGAGTGGTTGAATACATCCTTCGCGGTTTATCCGGTCTCTCATACCACAGTCAGAACTTTGGATCCAATACCGTCTGGAAATCCAAGATTGACACGGCAGAAGAGCCTAGAAATTCTCTAATGGCCGTGCAGGTAGGCGAGATCGATACCAAACACTACCAGGGCAAGGGACGTAGAGAAACAGTTTGAAGCGTTGCCTTTCGGCAGTAACCCTGCCCTTGGAGACACGAGAAATCGGCATTGCAACCATCACATCAACGAGTGACGATAGGGCAGAGAGATCGGTCATCACCAGTAGAATCGGACCTTTGTTTAGTGGTATAGCGGCTTCTCACGGCAGCACACAAGAACCTTCTGGAACGAGCATCAGAAAACATTGACAAGCCATTCTTAGTTCAAGGCCGGGTATCTCGTTAATCAGTGTATGCAACCAACATATAAAAAAGAACATGTAAACAACTCCGTACGCACTAGAGACCAGACCAGAAGAGACCACTTTTTCCCAACCCCTTTTTACGACTCCATTGCCGTGTCGTCGTTAGCATCACCCCAAAGACCCTCGAGCTTGAATTCCTTGGCCCACTCGGTGACAATCTCCTTCTGATCACCAACAAGGCCAGTGCTGTCGCTGTTGCCAGGGGTCTTCTTGCCCTCCTTGGCAAGTTGTAGCGTCGGTGCGTCCATCCAGCCTTGAATACGACCATCTCTCCAGTCCGTGACGACGGTCTGTGCAGCAGCGTGGATGTTGGGTACACCGCCCTTTCCAAGACGACCACGCTTGCGAGCGACCTGGACGAGGAAGTTTGTGGTGAGGTCGCCGTTGGCGGTCATCAGAGCGGGCAGGCCGTAGACGTCCAACAGCTTCTGGAAGCCATCGGCACTGCCACTCAGACGCTTGAGCAGTAGGGTGACAGCAGGGACGGGGTCGTCAATCTCCTTTGGCGGGACAGCGTTGAGCAGGATCAGACGGGCTTGCTCCTCTGTGCGGTTGGCCTTTGCGCCCTCGGCCGACGAGGGGAAAACGATACCGGGCGAGTCGAGAAGCTTCAGCTTGCTGTCAATCTTGACCTCACGCAAGCTGGTGGTGACACCGGCCTCGGCACCAGTAGGGCAGTTGCCCTTCTTGCCGAGTTGCGAAGTCAGAGCGTTGATGACGGAAGACTTTCCAACGTTGGGGTATCCGATGACACCGACAGTGATGGCGCGCTTGAGTTGAGAGGAGTGGGCGTAGGTCTTGAGAGCGCGGAAGAGGGTCTCGGAAGTGCCCTTGACGGTCAAGGCCTTGTGGTCGAAGGTACGGGCGTTGGCAGCCGAGTTGGCGGCACGGAGAGGGAGGGTGGGGAAGGAGCGACGGAGGTGGATGAGCCAGTCCTTGAGGACTTGGGGAGGGATGAGATCGATCTTGTTGAGGACGAGGATCAGACGGTTGTTGTGTCCGGCCTCTGCAGCCATGATCTGTCTCTCGACCTCCTTTGATCGCGTTCCGTTGGGGTCGCGAGCGTCCAGGACGTAGAGAACAACATCGGCCTGCTCGATGACATTCTTGAAGACCTTGTCGAAGGCACGACGGGAAGAATCCTTGCGCACGGCGGGAGCGTTCATGGTCTGTTCGTCGCCAGCGGCCATGTCGTCGTCGGACATGTCCTCGTCCATGTCACCCTCGTCCTCTTCGGCCTCACCGTCAAAGTCCTGTGCGCGTGCGCGGGCCGAGGCGAGCAGAGCAGCCATGGGGTTTGATGCGTCGTCGTCCATGGCGTCGTCATCGTCGTCGTCCATATCGCTAATGTCAATGTCCTCGTCGTCGTCGGCGGCGGCAAGCTGGTCGATGTCCTTGACGTCAATGCCCTCGCGACGGGCCTTTGCCAACAGACGGGCTCTCTGCTTCTCCTCCTCCTTCCTCCTCTTTGACTCTTCAATCTCGTCGAGGACCTTTTGCTTGAAAGGGAACAGGTTGGGGATGCCGGGGTCCTTCTTGATCTTGGATCTCCATTCTGGGTTCTGGAGAGACGGACATCAGCACTCGAGTCACTTGGGAGTGTTGCGAAAAAGGCGACTTGCGTTTTTTGCTTGCTTGCGGAGCTTTCTTTGCTTCTCGGCAGACTTTTTCTGGATGCTATTGCGCAGGCGCGTCGAGGTGCGCTTCGAGATGGGCTTTCCGACCTTGGGCATTGTGGATGATGTGTGGTCGAGTATGCGGGCAAGCAAAGGTCGACAAAGTCGGCGGGCTCAAAAAAATGTATGGGCGGACGCGGAGAAGAGCAGGTGCAAACGCCGGCCTCCGCTCCCGCCCTCTGCCAAGCAAAGTCCGCTCCGCATGGCGCATGCGCGGATGAGCTCCACCAGCCGGCGCGCGGTCATAGCCAGCAGCATCCCATACACAAGACACGCAACAACTTGCCAATCAATCCGCCCACCCGTCGCTCCAATCGCTCCTTCCACGACCACAACGCTTGCGCACACTCTCCTCGCATCCCTCTATCCATCCTCAGCTTGCGACACCCGTCGACGCCCGCATTCACACCCACCATGTCGCTATTCTGGTCCACCCCTCTGGACATAGACATCGTACTCGAAGATGCCGACGAACGCGCCATGGTCGACGTCAAGATGGACAAGAACCGCCGCGAAAAAGCCCCCTTATATCTAGACGGCGAGAGCGTCAAAGGCGCCGTCACCGTCCGCCCGAAAGACGGCAAGCGTTTGGAACACACGGGCATCAAGGTCCAATTCATCGGCACAATCGAAATGTTCTTCGACCGCGGAACCCACCACGAGTTCCTGTCCATGCAAACAGAACTCGCCGCCCCGGGCGACCTCCAACATCCCCAGACCTTCCCCTTTACCTTCAAGAACGTCGAGAAGCCGTATGAGAGTTACTCGGGCATCAACGTGCGCCTACGCTACTTTGTGCGCGTCACGGTGAGTCGCCGCATGCAGGATGTCGTGCGCGAAAAGGATCTCTGGGTCTACTCGTACCGCATGCCGCCGGAGACCAACAGCGTCATCAAGATGGACGTCGGCATCGAGGACTGCCTGCACATTGAATTCGAGTACAGCAAGAGCAAATACCACCTCAAGGACGTCATTGTCGGCCGCATCTACTTCCTGCTCGTCCGTCTGAAGATCAAGCACATGGAACTTAGCATCATCCGTCGCGAGACCACCGGCGTACCGCCGAACCAATACAACGAGAGCGAAACCCTCGTGCGCTTCGAGGTACGCACAACCTCTCCCACCACACCCCCAACCTCACTGACCCTCAACTCCACAGATCATGGACGGCTCACCATCCCGCGGCGAAACAATCCCCATCCGCCTCTTCCTCGGTGGTTTCGACCTCACACCCACCTTCCGCGAAGTAAACAAGAAATACTCGACGCGCTACTACCTCTCGCTCGTCCTCATCGACGAAGACGCCCGCCGCTACTTCAAGCAGAGCGAAATCGTCCTCTACCGCCAAGCGCCAGAGGGCGTCGAGGCCGCCCAGAGGCAGGCCAAGGAGATACAGATGAGCTGAAGCCAGACGCCCCACCGTGATCTCTCTTTGCAGCTATGAATGAAAATGGTGTGGTTTAGAGGGGACAAGCGAGGAGGTCATGTTGGGACCTGGTAATAACGTTTTTCGAATAAAGAACACGACAACAACGTGTTCCCACTGTGAGAGTTTTTTTTTTGGTCCTTCTGCGTGGGCCAAAGAATCAAGACCATTTGCGCGAGAAAGCGAGGCGTTCGATTGGCGTCTCTTGAGGGTTGGTCAGGGAGGAAGAAGGGAAGGAGAAACATTGCTGTATGAGCAAGAGTCCCTTCCAAGGCAAAACAGTAGGCGGTTGCCGCATCATAGTCGTATTCGTTCCAGGGAACGAGATATGCCCCAGTTCACACGTGTCCGATGCAAACATGTAAATAATACGAACGTTTTTTCTCTTTCTTCTTTTTGTTCATCATCATTGAATACAGTATGACTATTCGTCATGCGCTCCCAAGGGGGGTTATCTCGTAAAGAAGAAGAAAAGAATATAAACATGAAACGCCAGATATTCGCCTTTCGATCCCATATAGGCCCCCAATCCTCCTTTTTTATACAAGATCCGTCATGCAAAAATGTGAATCGCGCGCGCGCTCTCTCTCTGTCTTAAACCTCGTTGCTGGGGTAAACGACCTTGTTGCTGCCGACAAAGTCCTCCTTGATGGCACGCATGCTGACGAAGCGGGCCAACAGGTTGGCACTGCCGGCCTTGTCGTTGGTGCCGCTGGCCCTGGCGCCACCGAAGGGCTGCTGGCCAACGACGGCACCGGTACTCTTGACGTTGATGTAAAAGTTGCCGGCCGTGTTGCGGAGCGCCTCCTCGGCGAAGCGGATGGCGTAGCGGTCCTGGGCAAACACGGCACCGGTCAGCGCGTAATCGGAAGAGGCGTCAATGTCCTTGCAGATGTTTGCAAAGGCGTTGGGTGCGGCGTCGTCGTAGACGTAGACGCACAGCACGGGGCCGAAGAGCTCCTGCTTGAGCAGAGGGTGGGCGGGGTTCTTTGTGGCGTAGATGGTGGGGTGGATGTAGTAGCCCTTGGAGCCGTCGTGCTTGCCGCCGACGAGCAGCTCGAGCTCGGGGTCGTTCTTTGCGTCGTCGATGACCTTGCTCAGCTTGTCGAAGCTGCCTTGGTGGATGACGGGGCCGATGAAGTTGGAGTAGTCCTCGGGGTCGCCAATCTTCAGCTTCTCCGTCTCGGAAATCAGACCCTCCTTGACGCTGCTCCACAGCGAGGCGGGGAAGTATGCGCGAGAGGTGGCGGAGCACTTTTGGCCCTGGTACTCGAAGGCGCCACGGACGGTGTTGATGACGGCGTTGTGGACGTCGGCAGAGGGGTGGACAAGGTGGAAGTTCTTGCCACCAGTCTCACCAACAATGCGAGGGTAGCCCTGGTAGCGGCCCTCGGCGACACCGTTGGCAATCTGACCGTACAAGCTGCGGAAGACAGAGGTGGAGCCAGTGAAGTGGAGAGCGGCAAACTGACGGTGGGCGAGGACAACCTTGGTCACCTCGGCAGCATCACCAGGAAGGAACTGAATGACGCCTTCAGGAAGACCAGCCTCGAGAAGGATCTTGTAGAGAAGGTAGTTGGAGGCCATGGCCGAAGGAGAAGGCTTCCAGACGACAACGTTGCCCATGAGAGCAGGAGCGCAGGCAAGGTTACCACCGATGGCGGTGAAGTTGAAGGGAGACACGGCGTAGACGAAACCCTCGAGAGGGCGGTACTCGACACGGTTCCAGACGCCGGGAGAGTTGTGGGTGGGCTGGTGGGCGTATGTGTCCTGGGCGTACTGGACGTTGAAACGAAGGAAGTCGCACAGCTCGGCGGCGGCATCGATCTCGGCCTGGTATGCGTTCTTGCCCTGGCCAGCCATGGTTGCTGCCATGATCTCGTAGCGGTACTTGCCACCGATCAGGTCGGCGGCCTTGAGGAAGACGGCAGCACGGTCGGCAAAGGGGAGGTTCTCCCATGCGGGCTTGGCGGCCAGAGCAGCATCGATGGCAGCAGAGACGTCCTGGGAAGAGGCGTTGGCGTACGAGGCAACAGAGTTGGCGTGGGCCGAGGGGTCCGACTGCGAGAGCTTGGTCTGGTTCGAGATCTGCCATTGCGTCTTAGTTGTTTGCTCGTCTTTCTACATCGGCGCTCGTTCTTACAGTCTTGCCGGCAATGACAACGGGGACATCAAGGGGGGCTTGCTGTCTGAAGCTCTTCAGGGCCGCTGCGAGCTTCTCACGATCCACGGTGCCTCTGGAGTAAGTAGGCTTCACCGAACTGTCAGCTCTGACTCCTCAGCTTCTTGTCTCTTCGATACATACGTTGGGCTCGTTGTTCACGGCAGGCACCTTGAAGGTTGCAATGGTGCGGGTGTTCTTGAGGCCATTGGCAAGAGCTGCCGTCTTGGGAGCCTTGAGGTAGCTCTGGAGAGTGATTCTGGCGGCCATGATGATGAATGACTGACAGATGACTGTTGCAATGAAGAGAGAGAGGGACAAGGACAGATTCTGGCAATGTAAAGACAGCTCCAGTTATTTATCTGGCTACACTCGCATCACCGACAGTCTGCACGGCTTGCATCGGCTGGCAGCGGCTGTGTCAAACTCCCCCACGCCTCGCCCGCGTTTAGGCTCCCCCGAGCCGCCGAGGGTGAATAGGTAATTATTCTCTGCACATCACTTCGCTTGCTAGTCTTGTCGAAGATGCCGGATAATGTAGGTTCATGATATTCGTTGATTTTGACGTACTGCGCAAGTACGATGTGTTCTAGTAATACAATGGAATAGTGTACATGATTGAAAATCTTTGAGGGTACTCTTGCTACCCCAGATCAAAGCTTGAGAAGTGTCTTGTTTCGACGTCAAGTGCAAGAGAGATGCAAATTTAGACCAGTCTATCGTCTTGTAGTTGGTTTGGTTGCATTGGGCAGCAGATCCTCTGCTATTTCCTTGAAGCGTTGCATTCTGACAGGTCGCTTGCAGGCGGTTGGCGCAGGGTGAATGGGTTTTGTGTAGGCCAACCAACGCGCGATCAAGTTGCTCGTGACGAGGTTGGATAGGAAGTAGAGCAAAAGTCCAACAGGCATCTTCAGAGCAGGGATGATGGATAGCATTGCAATGGTCATCATGATCCTCTGCCCGTTTGTCGGTTTCGCACGTTCGCTTCCTGTTGCGGTTACGGTGCCTTGTATACGGGGTGCGAAGTATATGCTGGCAAAGAAGCTGCTGCTAACTAGGACGGGGAGAATCATAGTAGGGTCGGATGCTGTCAAGTCGGGACACCAGGAGAAACCTTCAGTCAGGAGGGTCGGATCAAACCAGGCAGAGTTGACATGACCTGCCACGGCTGTTGATGCCTCTTGTGCCAAATGACTTGGTGCTTCCTGCGCCGTTTCGGTGAAAGACACGATGTCTTGAGTGCCTGTTGAGAACTGAGTGGAGTCGGCGGGGGCTTGACTCGTAACTCGACTGGAAGCAGAAGTAACGGATGATGTCTTGGATGCGTCTCCAAGACTCGCTTCTGCCGGAACAGATGGAACGAGCCAACTCAAAGTCCAGTCCAGAGGGCCCAGGACGAACTTCAACAAGCCTTCCTTGGCACCCATCAACCTTCTCAAGCCGTCGGAAACCCAGATTGTTGTCAAAAACATGGCGGACTTATGGCTAAAGGGAATTCGATTGAACAATTTCAGTTGAATACTGGATCTGGTCCACCAGGAATTGACAATCAAGTTCAGCTTCCTTAACGAAGTTTCTCTCGAGGAAGTGTCCCTCTGCAAAGCGCGTCTCACGATGCTCATTCGGGCGTCTGCAAGGGGTTGGACTTGGGCGCGGTCAAGCAGCTTGTTACGCAAGGGCCGTTGGAACAAGGGGTAGACGAACAGCGATCGGATCAAGACAGAGGAGATGGGTATGGCGGCAAACCAGGGTAGACCAGTGGAGTGGACGGATTCCAGACACGCGACGGGGATGAGGGCGAGATAATCAGCGAGATGTGAACAGCCGTGGTCCATGACGGCCTGGACAGAGTATTGACGCACGCCATGTGGCTTCGGGAAGATTGGTGAGCGGATGGGAAGCAGGCAGCGAGCAGGGCTCGCTAACAAGACCATGTTCCAGGACGAGTTGGCTTGATGTGTGAGCAAAACATGTGACTGATTGTTGCATTGATATTTGCCATGATGCCAAGCCGGGGCCAGAGGGCGATGCGGGCCGACGGTGCAGGGCCAGGGTCACTGGACAGGCAGGGCCAAGCAGGGCCAAGCAGGGCCAAGCAGGGCCAAGCAGGGCCAAGCAGGGCCAGGGTCAGGGTTAGGGTGGGCTGACGGAGTTGTTGGAGCTGGCGTCATGTTGCGCGTCTGCCCAACTCGTAGACTCTGCCAGGCAGGTAGACATGCCACTCGCACAAGCATGCCTGGCCTAGCACTGCTGATATCGCTGGCGGCTGCCGCCGTCGCTCTGTCCTACTTACTGCTGCCCTACTTTCTCCGATTCATCGCCCAGAACATTGGCTCGACCGTTCGTGCCAGGACTCGTGCGAGGAGAGAGCTGTTGCTCAAGAGGGCCGCCGACGACCAAAAGTCGACACCGCCCACCTCGAACGAGCACCGTCTAGCCAAGGGCCACTACAATGGAAAGCCAGCACACGAATGGGACGGCATCGTTGGCTTCTTCCACCCCTTTTGGTACGTCGGACTGCCATCTATTCATTCCTCTAAAACAAGACACTGACAGCAGCTGTAGCAATGCTGGAGGCGGCGGCGAACGAGTCCTGTGGGCAGCCATCCGCGCAACCCAAGAGCGCTACCCCAACGCCCTCTGCGTAGTCTACACGGGCGACCACGACGTCGACAAGGACACCATCATCGCAAACGTCAAGAACCGCTTCAACATTCCCCTCCACCCCCCGACCCTCACCTTCCTCTACCTCAGCACCCGCGACTTCCTCCTCGCTCACCACTGGCCCCACTTCACCCTCCTCGGCCAGAGCATCGGCAGCTTGATCGTCGGCTGGGACGCCTTCAACCTGGTCGTCCCCGACATCTTCATCGATACAATGGGCTACGCCTTTACCCTCGCCTTGTCGCACTTTCTCTTCCCCGATGTCCCCACCGGCGCCTATGTTCACTACCCCACCATCTCCACCGACATGCTAGGAAGCCTGGACGCCTCTGGCCGCGGTGTCAACGCTGGTTCAGGCAGCGGCTGGAAGGGAAAAGCCAAAAAGGCATACTGGCACCTCTTCGCCCGCCTGTACAGCTGGATCGGCGGTGAAATCGACGTCGTCATGACAAACTCGACCTGGACCCAAAACCACATCAAAGCCCTTTGGGGCCGCACTCGCCAAAAGAGACGCTGGACACGCGACACCTTTGTCGTCTTCCCTCCCGTCGCCGTCCAAGAGCTGGAACACGAGATTGAGGTATCCGAGGAGTCGGAGAAGAGCAGGAGAAAGGATATACTCTACATCGCACAGTTCCGCCCCGAGAAGGATCATCAGAACATCATCATGGCATTTGCCGAGTTCTTGCGCCGTCGCAAAACCGAGGACAAGGATACCCCCAGATTGGTGCTCGTGGGATCCGTGCGTGACGAAAAGGACAAGATGCTGGTGTACAAGCTACGTGTGCTGGCGCGCGAACAACACATTGCCGACCACGTCGACTTTGTCATTGATGCAAAGTGGTCGCAGATCTTGGATCGCTTGAGGACCAGCTGGATCGGTGTCAACGGCATGTGGAACGAACACTTTGGCATCGGTGTTGTCGAGTATCAAGCTGCCGGCCTGATCTCCGTGGTCGACGATAGCGGTGGCCCCAAATACGACATCGTGGTCCCGATTGATGGAAAGCCTACCGGTAAGTCTTTCTTGTTATACTCGACGTGTTTCTGCTGGCTCCATACTGACAACAAACAGGCTTCCACGCAAAGTCACCCACAGAATTCGCAGACGGCTTTGCCAAGGCGCTGGATCAGTCGCCGGCAGAGACGCTGGCCATGCGCAAAAGAGCCAGGACGAGCGCGAAACGCTTTTCCGAAGACGTGTTCCGTGACAGCTGGAACGCACAGATGGACAGACTGATACATTTGCGCGTCACGCCCGAGGGAGAGCGTCACAAGCTGAGGCTGGAGTAGACATCTCGATAGACCATTAGACCAAATGCTATGCTATGCTTTGCCCCAGCCCTCGCAAAAAGAAAATCAAATCTTCTTCATCCGCGCCTGCTCCTTTACCCTCTCGGGCACAATGAGCTTCCTCTGCGTCGTGATCTTCCAACCGCTGAGTCCCCGCGGCTCACCCAGTGCATTGAGGGTCTTTTGTTCTACCAGGCTGTAAGCGCTGCCGTCTGTTCTGTCGAAATTAAAGGGTTGTTTGAGGGCGACTGGGGGGTTGGTGATAAAGCGTGGTTCTGGTTTTTCTGGTGTTAGCAAGGCAAGGAGAGAGATGGTTTTTTTGTAGGAAGATTTAAAAGGTGGGAAATGGAGAGACGCGCATACCTCGCAGATAGTTTGGAGCGGCCGAATGCATCATCAACGGGTGCAAGAGATAGATATCCCCTGCTTTGCCTGTAGCAGTTCTGAATCCATCTTTGGGCACTGCCTTCACCGCTGCGTCAAAAAAGGCGTGGTCAAAGTCTTTGTATGGCGTTGCTCGGTTTTCAATGCTGGTCATATCTGGCATCAGGCCTTCAGGGTGCGCAGCCAGATGCTTGGCCATGGTGGGTATTGCGTCTGGACAGATCATCGTGCCGCCGCCTCCGATGCGAATGTCTTTGAACAAAACTATGGGCAGCAAGGCTTGTTCTTTGCTATCCAGGAAGTGGTGGAAAAAGTCCCCGTCCACGTGCCAGTTGTCTCTGTCGTGGGGATCTAGCAATTTTTGCTGTGCGGGTGTGAGGGTGTCTGGGCCAGAGGGTGTGCCTTGTTGTGCTGCTTGCTGCCATTTGGTTTCGTCGGCTTTGCTGCCTACGTTTACGATGAAGCCGTCGTTTATCACCGAGAGCGAGATATCCTGGACGGACGAGTCCAGGCCCGGGGTGGAAGAGGATCCGGTATCGATGCGGTCTTCGCCGCCGCAGAGTTCGCAGATTGCCGACCAGGCTTTGGGGCAAAAGTCTCGCATGGGGATTGCTTCGTGGTAGCGAGGAAGGTGGACTGTGTTGATGTCAAACGTCAACACATGCACGGATGAATGGGTTTACATGCATACCTCGCCATGGGTTCCAGGTTTCTTGATCGTTGGGGTCCATGTCCAGTCGCTCCCATACACGATCCATGAGTGCTTTGCACTGTTCGTCCTCGACGGAAAAGCAATTCTCGAGTTTGATGAAGCCATGCTCGAGAAAGTGTTGCTTTTGTTCCTCGGTCAAGCTGTAATCCGGCATTGCTGAGGGCATCTCGGGTTGCTGTACACGAAGGCTAGTTATCGAAATGATCGTAGTTTAAGAGGCTCTGCCCGGCATTGATATATCTCGACCAGGTATTGTAGTGTTGTCGAACGCGGGGTGGTGGTGGGGTCAAGGTAGTGCAAATACCAGTGGCGGCTGAAATTTGATTTTAGGCTGTCTCCGGTTATACCTGCGTGCCGTTTGTGTACCTGTTTTGCCATGAGTTTCTACTACTTGCAAGTACTCTTTGATGGATGTCTCCAATATAGGCAAAGCCACATATTCGTATGTGTGCCATGTGATGCTGCTGTATCGTTATCTCGTCGCGGCAGCCGTGTGGAGTGTGCGCCTTCCGGATTCGGTAACCAATCCATCAAAACACTGCCGCTGCTTCAAGGTCGTAAAAGCCGAATGGACGTTGCTGTTGCATCGAGGAGTCACCACAAGGAGATTTCAAGATCTCTCAAGGGATTGTGGTCTCTTCTCTAGGCGCTTATGGGAGATGGAGTCATGGCGATGGCCGCAATGTTAGCCTTCTTGACAACTAGACCACTAGGTCAAAGCTGAGGCATAAGGTATAGTGAAGCCTCCTTGCGCACAAGAAATGTCGCCGTGCATGAGATGTCGCTGTGTAAGAACGTGTTGGCGTCAGAACGCACATGTGTGGTTTGTTCGTTGACTCCGAATTCATTCTATGCTGTGGGCTAGATCAATCAAGTCGAAATCTTCTCTATCAGTGTATGCATCTTGGGTATCAGTTCGGAGATCTTGAAGGGTTTCGTAACGACATCGTCCTACTCTGCGTATCAGTACACAAAAACTCTGCTATGATAGAAATACAATCTGTCTTACCATTCCTGCTTCTTGTGCCATGGTGATTTGCTCGTTGCGGGCGTTAGCCGTGACCTGTTGCACGTGTCAGTGTAGGAAAACATCGAAGAATATGAGGTCGTCCTACCGCAATCACAGGTACTGGCCTTGTGAGTTTGCCTTGATTTTGCCACTCTCTGATTCTTCGGATACAGGTCAATCCGTCCATCACTGGGAAGAGTTTTAGTACAATCGAGGCCATTCTAGACGCCGGAGTTGAGTTACCTGGCATTTCGAGATCCATGAGAATGATCGACAATGGTGTTGCGTATGGCCCGCAGTCTTTTGCGAAAGAGGTCTTTTCTAAGAAGAATAGAGCATCTGCACCATGGTTCGCAACATGTACCTCGCATTTGGCCTTTTTGAGCTGTTGAGCCATCACCTACAACAAGATTAGTAAAAGATCAGGTTACCAAAACTTGCAAGACGTACTTTTTGGTTGATCAGGTTGTCCTCCACGATCAAAACGTGCAGAGTGTTTGCATCGCTTGGTGACCCGACAATCGGATTCTGAGATGCTGAGTGAGACCTGTTCAAGGGTGCAATATAGTTGGGATGCGTGACACGTAGGCCAGTCTTCTCGTCAGGAGACTTTTGGCCATTGTGTGGGGACTTGCTCTGCCTCGGTGTCTTCGCAGATGTCTCTACCATATCAAAGGTCTCTCGTCTTTGGGGAGTCGCAGCTCGGCGCGCTTTGACGTAGAACTTGAAGTCGCTTCCTTTGCCCGGTACGGAAGAAACTCCGATGCGACCACCTTGGAGTTCGGCCAATTCTTTGCAAATGAACAAGCCTAACCCACTTCCGCCATAAGTAACATGAGTTTTGGGTGATGCCTGTGAGAAACGAAGGAATAAATTCTTCATCTCATCGCTTGTTAGACCAACTCCTGTGTCGTTCACCGAAAAGTGTAAGAACAAGTCTTCACCAGTGCCCCAGTCGGCTCCGAAGACTGGTTCTTGTTTCGAGGCTCTGGGGAAGAAGTATTGTTCACCATCACTTTTCATCGCCGGACTCTCAAGAGATGCGCTGATGGTGACCGTGACCTTTCTCTGATCTTGATGCTGGGTGAACTTGATTGCGTTACCTGAGAATGTTTAGTGAACATCTTACTGAGCATGTTTAGGCCAATCTTACCTAGCAGATTGATCAGAACCTGAAGCAATCTCGACGGATCAACATAGACACGGTCGACAGCCAAGGAGTTGTACGATTGATCTACTCGTATCGCGCTCTCCACATCTGCATTCTGGCATTCCTGTTGATAAAGCCTGAGGGCGTGCTTGACAGTCTCAACGGGATCGACTTCTGTCGGGGTGACCTCAAGAAGTCGAGCATCTAGCTTACTCAGAGTTAGGATATCCTAGAGAAGAAGACATGGTTAGCATATTATTCCTCTCAACATTTGATGCATCGCCATGGCAGCCAAGGTACTACTCGGCGCTGTTGGCTCATAGTACGTGTAGATACGTACATTGATGATACGTTTCTGATGTTGCGCACACAGAATGATAGTCTGAGTGGATTCGACAACGTAGTCCAGTCCTTCACGATCAAGCTGAGTATGACTTTCGTTGTCAGAAGATTGCCGAGCTTCCAGTATAGCAGTGTTGACTCCGTCTGCACACTGCAGAATAGCTGACAGTGGATTTCGCATCTCATGAGATACGGTATCGATAAAGGATTCGCTTTGTCGCTTCGCTTCGAGGACATCCAGAAGTCTTTGCTCTTTGAGATCCTCGGCCAGCTTTTGATGCGAGATGTCGGTATTACAGCCCCATATTGCCTTGAGAGAACCGTCCTCTGCTAGTTCGGGGAACGCGGATGAAAGAACCCAACGGCTTTGCTTCGTCAGCTTAGTAGGCTTCAGACGAATCTCAATATTCGTTGAAGTCTGTTCTTCCGTCAGAAGTTTCCATGCATGCACTAGCGCTGGCTTCGTTTCCTCCGTTATACGATTCCACCAGGCAGGATGACCGTCTTCACTAAATGTCGAAGCGCTTCCGCCGACATCCATCTGATCGTGCCACGTTTGATTGCCATAAATCAGGCCTCCGGTAGGATCCAGAATCCACATGGCGACATTAGACATCTCGGCGAATCTACTGAAACGAAGTTCGTTGATAGAAAGCTGGGCTTTGAGTTGCATTTGTCGCCTGTTTTCTTGTTCGAGAAGAACTACCGACGCGGCCGAAGTGGCCAGCTGCTGACTCCAGAGTCTTGTGTAGCGTTGATAGTCGTTGTCGAATGTCCGGCGTGGATTGAGGCCCATTACCACGAATCCGATCGCATTTAGCCCCTCACTATCATTTCTGGTCGTCGGTCGTATTGGCATCACCACGGCATGTGTGATGAGTTCATCGAAAGCTCTTCCTGGAACGTCTGATTTGAGCCAGTCCGGTGTCATCTCGTGAGCGATCTCGAGACGTATAGGCTCTCCAGAGCTGATGGCTTTTTTTACGACTTGATGGAAGCCAGGCTCTTCGAGTGCAACATCCAAGCCTAGCGGAACCTCTGTCATGGATCTTCCAATAACACCAGCCAAACTGCAAGCTCTGGGAATAGTGATACGGCCTGAGGAGGACACAGACTCTGAGAAGGAGCCAGATCGATTCGACCTGGACCGCGAGCCAGAGCGACCATTGGAACCGTTCGTAGAAGATCCTTCCGCATCGTGATCGTTGTGGAACTCGTAGGCGATGGCATACGGTATATCCCAGATGTTAGCTTCGAATCCTTTGAGCACCGCGTCCCAGTATTGCCTCATATCTCGTGCAACACCAGCATGATTCCCTATGTCGATCAATGTCTGAGTCCTTCGCTTAGCTAGATTCTGATCGGTGGTCTCGACCGCAGTGTGATAGAATCCCACCACTTCCTTGTTGTTTCCAGTAAGAGGTATGAATGTATAATCCACGAAGACTTCTCTGCTTTTCATCAGTATGCTGGAATTTGTTCCTTCCGTCCGATGTGCACATACTCGGTGTATCCATGTCGTTTCAAAAACAATGGCACATCCTTGTGTCGGGTCGCCTGGCCCTTCTCTCTCCCAAGTTGTACGATCGGAGCGAATTGAGCTTCCCAAACTTCTGCGTACGACACGATTGGGGTTCCTCCCATGAGTTTCGGATGTTTCTCTCCAGCAAATTCCACGAATCCATCGTTGTAAATCATGGTGAGTTTGTCTCCCCACATGATGGCGCTGGGTGTCGGATCCAGCAGAATGAGATCTATCATTTGATGAAGTTGCTGTGGCCATGTTTCCGGCGCGCCTATTGCGGTCGCGCTCCAGTCCACACTGCGGATGAATTGAGCGTGTGGAGTCTCATTGCTTTGCCAGCCGAATGTCGGCATCTTCATGTGGCCGAGTTGCGGGTTCCTGACAGTAGTTTCTACACCATTACAGGGATTCCAGAGCGAATTGATTTCTTTTTTCCTGGACGCGACAAGCGGTATGTATGTATCACGGCATTACTTGAAGGAGAAAGCTGTTGCACACCCAGCACGTGAAGAAGAAACAAGGTTCGGGCCTGGGCCCGTCGACGTCACTTTGGCCGTTTGGATTTCGGTATTGCAGCCCACACACCAATTCCAGAGGATTATGCATCCTAAACCAATCGTCGTAAAACAATTTTGAGCGATCAATGAGCAGACATGGCCTCCAATGAATTTGACTGTCGAAAAGGATGAGAGCAGAATCGTCTACGCTTTTGGCAGTAACGACCGCGTCATATCGAAAGACCACGCTGCATAATCATGTTGGGTCCGACACTAGACGGATGGCTGACCGCTTACGGTAGTCGTCCTCAACAAGGTGCGCATAGAAAGATCGATTGCGCCAGTCACGCCAACAACGACACACTCGAAACACAGTGGGTTTAGGTGTCTTTCTGTTGTCCGTGTGCTGAAAATACTGCTTGGCGGAAATACTCAATTGAATCTATGCTACCTGGAAATCGCTACTAACAGCAACAAAAATCATGGCAATAAACCGATACTCCGAATGACAAATATCAGAAAACACCAACGTGACGGGACGCTGTACACAAGGATTGTGAATTGGCAAAACGACGCCTGGAAGTTTGAAAGAAAAGGAGAAGAATGCAGAGAAACAGGACCATCCTAAAAAGCAAGCTGTTTATGAACAGAAACCATCACTCTCTGTTCATCAGCAACGGCTCCTCGTTACCTGTGATACTGCTCATCTCGACATGTGTTAGCTTGGTCTCCTCAGATCGAGGACCAGCCACGACTGCATCTCCAACCACTGGCTTGACCGATTGCTCCATGGTGTGCGGATGAGGATGAACTTGCGCGGCTGGGCTTTCAAGATGCTCATCGACATGGTCGTGTACACCGGCGCTCTGGCTGTAGTCGATTTTGTTGCTGGCCGACATCCTCTGCTCCACATCTCCGGTCACCGATGATGAGTATGCTGAGCGGGCAATGCCTTCCTTTTCGGATGGCACCTTCACCCATTCACCCTCAGAACTGGAAGCTGGAGAGCTGACGGTGCTCCGTTGCATAGCGCTCATCACTGGACACCCTGCTGAGAGAGCGGCGCTCATGCTTGCGCCGGATACAGAGCATGTCCCACTGGTCGGAGTGTTGTTCGTCTTGGCATCCGAGGCTGAGGGAGTGTTCCCAGGTCGACTGTCATTCGGATGGTCTAAGCTATGTGCTTTTGCGAGCTTCAGACCATCTTGCGATGGGACTGCGGTGTCGAGGGCAGTGGAAGGGTCAATCCTTTTGTCGACAACCTGCTTGTTGACAATGCCATTGGGTGCAATCTGGCGGAACATCTCCATTGGATCGAAGTACGTGTTGACGTCTTGCAGCCGTACTGCGTCGTCTACGGTGGCGATCGTGATGCCAGTGATATCAATAGCCCCTCCATGGGCCTTGGCTGTCACCTTCTCTCCTTTGCTGTAAGATATCAGCTTTATGCAATGGGGATCATGAGCGCGTCAAGACTTACTCATTGAATCCGACATAGTCGTTCTTCATAGTACCCCAATGTCTCCACTTGAAGGCTACTCTCGGAGGGCCGCTGTACACTTCAAGCACCTCCCATGCGAAGGTTGGCATCATACGCTTGAACGTCTTGTGGCTGCTTGCAAAGTCCGAATACACGGGACTGTAGTACTCGTTGGGCGCAATGATGGCATTGTATGTTCCAACCTTGAGCATGTGTTCGCCTGTTTGGCCTGGGCCTCCATTGATGGCAAAGGAGTATTTGCTGTGGTCGACTGTTCGCCAATCTGAGAGTTCGGGTTTGAAGGAAGCCTCGACTTCCCAATTCTTGACAAGATTCTCAACCATTGACTCGAGGCTGCCAGCTATATGATTGCCCTGTTTGGCTTGTGGAATGTTAGCCTTTTAGCCTAAGTGGTGTGTTTGACGTTGCACAAGTGAACTCATTTCGCAGGCACAAAGTCTCCTACACTACCGGAGCAACGTGGTAGATATCTAGTGATGGGGAGCTGTTGGTAAGGCACACCCCAAGTCCGTACTCTGATATCTCCATGGTTGTCTGGTGCTGACAGATGGGTCGTACGTGGCGAAAACGTGTGGATCAAGAACAATGAGATCGGCGCATACTCACATTCTGCGTACACCTTTCGTGTCTTGGAATAGTCTGGTGCCCTTCCATATCGCCATTTTGCGTTGGTGTCTTTGAGCACAGCATCCGGATCGGCAAGATAGTCTGGGATCGAAGGCGCAGGCTTGTCCTGAACAAGCTGTTGGACGTCTGCGGTAGCCATTTGATGTGAACTGCGTTCAAGAAGGTGTTTGTGTCAATCAGTTCCCGTCAAGTATTCGAGAAGCCTTGTAGAGTAGGAGCTTGATAATGATGAAGCTTGGAGAATGAGGTTCAGACGAGTGGGAAGAGGATATTTATGTAGCATCTTCTCAAGTTCGAAGAGCTCTCTAGAGGACATGAGTAGAGCTCCGTCCCCGCGTGGGAGCAGCCTATCATCTGGGAGCATCGGGGTAGTGGGACCTGCATGCATTGATGGAGCACAGAATTGCCCTGCAATGCGCGGTCCATCGGCAGTTGCCCGAGAAAGTGTACGAGCGTTGCCTCAGACTGTTACCCAAAAGTGGATTAATCATGCTTGAGTAGGGAAATAACCGAAGCATGGGTCTTAGGTTTTGGCCAACAAAGTTTCGTCTTGCTCGTTCTCGTCGGTTGTTTCTCGAATGCTACTCCGATTGATCGCTTGATGACCACCCCTAGAGAGCGTTATCTGGCTCACAAAGGCTAAATGAGTCAGAATGGCACAGTTGACAAGACCAACAGACTCGTCCCGGCTCCGCATGAGCTACATCTAGCTAGTGAGCTATCATGCGTCGTTAGCCGCCTGCTCCAACTCTGTTTCTTTGTCCCTGTTGCCACATGTTAGTCTGTTGGCAGGCTGAAGACATATCTCGCTCGCGATTCGGAGTACTTCCGCTACCATATACCAATCGTAGCGACGTTGTTGGATTGTGCTGGTCAGTCGTCGTCGGGAATTCAATTGCTATTCGACGAGACGCTCCCAGAAGAAGGAACATCGGCACGGCACATCCCTACGAAGCTCTATGCATGGCACTTACCAAAGGATCTGGAACTCAAGCCTAGCGAGACGTAACCAGAGCCCAGGCTGTATCCTATTGTAGCGAGCTTCGTCTGGTTGGCGGCTGGTCAGATTGCGGACTGCATACTGCGGATCGTAGTTGCCGACCTCAGCTGTGTATGCAAGGGCGGCTTGTCGTCTCGGTCGCCGCTGTTTCGAGGAGTATCATCTGCGGCGGCTACCGGTTTCCATGAGGAGCGCATACATGTTGCCCGGCAACTTCGAAAACGTGCCAGGTGCATGTCTTGTGTGTTGTCTGCCCTCGCTCTCTCTGCCACACCTCATGCAGATAACCGTCTTGGTGTCCACCATCCTACGCATTTCCCGCCATCTTGTTGTCTATGTTGGCGCAAAGGCCGTGCGAAGCGCTTCGGACGGTTCCAAGTGAAGAGTTGTCGTGGACTTTGTTTCACATGATCACGATGGGCGCTTGTGAAAGAGAAGGTTTGATACGCGTTCAAAGGGGAGCTGGAGTCTACTCCGGGGTGGATTTCGATCAACGGACCCTGATCATGAAAGTTGCCGATCACACTGAGACTAGACGTTCGCCGCGCGGAATTTAGCTATATGACCAAACCCCTTAAGTGCAAGTTTCTTATCAAGTCCAGTCGTACTCTGCCGAGTGTACGACCACCAACCAGACTTTGCCGTCGGTGTGGAACCGGCCTGTCTAAACTAACAAGGCATTGATCGTTGTCGCCTTTAGGGCTATAGAGGTCTGATGACAATGGGGCACCGTCCTCGTCTGATAGTGACATTAATGATCTTTGTAAAGGCCGTTTAACCGATGTTGGGCGGGCACAGCCTATTGTGTGCCGGCCGAATACAACTCTGCTTACATAAAGGCTAGTCCTTCTAACAGAAGGGCCGTATCTAGACAGCGAGCAAAGTAGGCACACCTAAGCGACCCTACAAGGCTTATTACACACAATGGCCAAGTAGTGTCTTTAGTCCCTGATCTCTACCATCTCGTGACACATGGAAAGAAATCTTTGACGATACTCCTCTGGGGTGGTGGTGATGCTCATATGTCCCTGACGATCGATCAGATTCCATGCTTTGATCAACCATGTCATGACCTTGGGTTGCAGCTTGTGCTTGGCCCAGAAGAAGTCGAGAATGGCAGCACGAAACACGAACTTGTGATCAGCGGAGTTCACTCCAGTGCGCCAAGAATTCCTTGGGGGCACAAATGGAGGTCTCTTTGATTGTTGGATGGCTTCCTCCTGGTCCTGGCGTGCAGACGAGTTGTCGGAACTGGTAAGCGGGATTCTGACTAGAAATAGCGAATAGTCGACAGCATTACACCGTTCGAGTAGTTCGGTATCTCCCGAGAGTTGTTCAAAGAAGTCGTTAGCCTGTGACTGAGTCAGGACGATTTTGTCCTCAAACTTGTCTGCTAAACGGTCTTTGGTGGCGTCAGAGGTCAGCTTGCCGTTCGCGATGTCGCGTTCCGGGAAAAAGTACGACGTAGGCTTTAGGTCCCAAGTCTTCCACTTTGACGTGTTATCCTGTTTCTTGCCAATCAAGATGTTCTCCATGATGATGTGGTGTGTTGGGGCAGTCCCAAGCAGGCCGCCGATTCCGAAACGCGACCACTCTAGGAAGTCGGTGATCCGGATGAGAAGCGATGTAGTATGTTCCATCATGTGGTTGTAGTAAGGTTCCAGAAACTCATCACGGAAAAAGGAATGTTCGAACCCTCGAGGGACACTTTTGACGAGATATGCCCCGTCAGATGTCGTATAAAATGTCTGCCACACGTTAGTCCGCTGCACGTATGATGTAGACAAACCACGCACGCTGCCCGAGAAACCCATATCGCCCTCTCCCTCCAGACCACTCTTTTGACCAAAGCTGTCTTTGTAATATTCGTCATCGGCTTGCCATTGTTCGCGCAACTTCTCGAAGAGATCGTTGCGAAGTCTAGCCAGCTGTAATTGGTAAAGAGCAAATAAGGATGCGATGGCTGCTAGAATTCGTGAAAGAAGCGAGCGCACCTTCGCTCCATCATTTTCGAGAATCGCGTACACTATCGACCTGGCAACTTTCTGCTGACGCGCCATGATGAATGGCACATGTGAGATTGTTGGAAAAGATAGAGGGTTTAAAACTGGACGTCGAACGGATAGCTGGAAATGCCAATGTTTGACCGACGTCATGCGCTACAGTAAACACATTTCACATCCCATCACGATGCAGGGCTGATAGTTTGTGATGAAAAGCCAAGTTATTTCTGTGTCAGCCCAGAGATGGTTGCTGCAACTAGATCATTGGTTTTAATTCTGGCGGTGAGCCACTAAAAAGAATTTCGCTTCCAATAAGTAGCAAGACATGTTCAGTGGAGGTACACCAGCCAATCGCTATCAATGTATCAAATACATCAATCTCGATGGTGGTAAATCTTGGTAACTACACACCGACTTTCTACAGGGAGAATAGTCGTTTTCTACAGCTTCTACACTATCTTTGATATCGGTCGTCAATCCATCACAATAACATCATTTCTTCATCAACATCCATAACCATATTCATTCTGCCCACAGACCTAGGCCGAAACCTGATCTCTCACTCTTCTCAACAAGGGAGTGTTCTCGCTATCATCATTGTCCGAGCTAGGGTATGGCATCTTCTTGAATTCGCCATCCAGAACAGCACCAACCCTCCAAGTACCGGCCTTCTTGGCTTCCTCGAAGAAGGTCTGGTTCTCTTCGAAGCTACGACCACCGGATTCGGGTTGATAGAGATAGGTCCAGATTCCGGCGAACATGTTGGAGAAGCCGAAAACGAGGAAGAGCCAGTAGTTGAGGTTGTTGAAGAGAATGGGTGTCAGGAGAGTGACGGCAAAGTTGGCAAGTCCCCAGACGACGACGCTGACAGCAGTGCCTTGGGCCCTTGCGGTAGTAGGGAAGATTTCCGTGGGAATCAGCTATGGCCTGTTAGTATGCTAAGATGGAAAGCTCACGTCTCATGGTCAAACTTACCCAGATGGTTGCGAGCCAGCCGATGCCGAATGCTCCGGTGGCAACATAGAGTGCAACGATACCAGGGACAGCAACGGCCACATCCGGAATACCCAGCTCCTCAGAATTGAAGGCCAGACCTCCAAACAGCGTAAGCAAGAAGAAGCAGACTGTTAAGACGATGGACCCGCCGAGCAAGACCTTACGGCGACCCACAGCATCAACCAAAAGCCATGCAAATGTCATCAGGATAAAGTAAGATACGTAGTTGCCCTGTGTCAGGTACTCAGACATGCGTGTGTCAAATCCAAGCAGCTCGAAGATCTGAGGGCCGTAGACTGAGACGGCTCCATATCCTGTAAGAGCCTGGTTGATTTGTCCCATGACAGTGACCATTGTTGGGTGGAATTGAGCATGTCCTGGGGTAAGCATGTTGGTGTAGCTGACATTCTTGGATGATTCGTTGTCATTAGACTCGACGAGGTTGTCCAGGGTCTCCTTGGCCTGGTCCTCGCCATAGATTCTAGCCAGAGCGGCTTTGGCATCATCCTTACGATCGTGGGAGACGAGCCATCTTGGAGACTCTGGAAGAATGCCAATGAAAGCCATCAAAAGAACGGGGTAAATCTGCATGATGATAATGGGGAGTCTCCAGGCCCATTGGTTCGACTTGCCCAGAGCCACAGTCAACCCAAGATTTATCGCAAACGCCATATTGAGGCCGAAGATGTTCATCTGGAACTCTTGAGCAAGTGCCTTACCACGGGCTTCATCTTCAGAAAGCTCAGAGCTGTTTAGGTGGTTAGTTCTGCTTGTTATGCTGCTAGATCGAAACTCACCTGTAGACTGGCACAACGGCATCAACACCACCTACGCCCAGTCCCATCACCATTCTACCAGCGATCATGACAATCATAGCTCCCTTGGAGAACTTGAGGCCAGCAATGAACATGATAAGGTTTCCGAGGGAAGACATTGCAAGGCATCCAAAAAGAGCAGGCTTTCTGCCAAAGCGATCGGCCAGGTAGGAGAAGATGACAGCTCCGACAGCAGTACCCAGGTAGTACAAGGCCACAATGAGACCAACAATGGGACTCTCTTCGGGAAGACCCATTGTACTGAGATAGTTTTCGTTCGTGTTGATCAGACTCATCATGCCTACCAAGTTGTCAGTATTGGGTCCATTCTAGTGATCAAGCTTCTTACCCTGATCGTAGCCATAGAGGGCGATTGCCGTCGACGAGAAGACGACAACTTGCGTGACCTTGTCCATCTTGATGGTCTGGTTCTTTCAACAGGGCAGACCTGTCAGATTAAGTTTTGTCGAAGAGACCGCGAGGGACGTGAGAAATTCTCCTGGGTGGACTGTCTAGCGATTTTGTTCAAGATTGATTAGAGTACTGACGTAGCGTTGCAGCCACCAGCCCACCTGATCTGTCACTGCATCCTCTTGCTGCGGGGCAGGGCGCATACTAAGATCGATGAGATGCTCGTGTATCTCGACTTGCAGCTCCATCACGAGAAGGTTATATACAACGGCTTCAGTAAAAGCAGGATAAGTCACCAGCGAAATTGGATGGTAAAGATGGAGATTGGCGATGCAGGGACTCGCGATTTGCTGCAGGTTTGTTTATCTTCGTCAGTTCGCGGCGAAAGCGTTCAGAGGGTTCATATTCAGTCTGCCTCAGCTCCTGCACCTTCCTGTTCTGATGGCCCCTTGTTTGAGGACATCCGACAACCCAAAAGCAACACGAGGAATCATGTTGTTCTTGTTGCTCAGGCTTTTACCTAAAGTCGCTCGCAAGAGACTGACCGCCTTGTCGGGACGACTGCCATTTTTGTACATATCCGCTCGGCAAACCTTCCTCTACGACTGCATCGACTCCGTTGAGAGACTCCGCCCATCAAAAATTGTTATCAAGGTCTTCAGTCCCCACGGGCGACTCCACAATGTAACGATGAGTATGAAGGTAGGCCGACGACGAGGTGCTCAGAAGAAAATTTATAACGACAGCTCAAGACGGAGTGTGTCGAACTAAGAATTTTCCTTTATCGTTTCCCTTTAGCTACCTTTTCCCAACCACCTTCATTCAGTATTCTGGATCTGGACGACACCATGAAGGCAATGACTATGCGCCTTCCAGCGCCATATGTCCTCTGCTCCATTCTCATCTCTGTGGGAGGGCTTCTCTTTGGACTAGACACTGGCTGTATCGGACCCATCACCACCATGCCAACCTTCCTCGATTCCTTCGGACCACTCACCCCGACCATCCACGGTATCCTCGTTTCGTCAATCTTGATACCAGCCTCATTGACCTCTTTCTTCGCCGGCAATGTCGCGGATTATCTGGGTCGCATCATCACCTGCGCTGTCGGCGGCTTGATCTTTTCAGCTGGCACCGCACTAGAAGCCGGCGCTCAGAATCTCGCCATGCTGTTCGTCGGACGCTGCATCACTGGTGTAGGCGAAGGACTATTCCTAAGCACCCTCGTGGTGTATGTATGCGAGATTGCTCCTGCCAGACAGAGAGGCGTATTGGCTAGTGTCCAGCAACTGCTGGTCACCATGGGCATTGCAGTCGGCTACTTCATCTGCTACGGCACAGTGCGAAGCTCCACCACAAGCTTCAGCTGGAGGTTCCCTTTTGCTCTGCAGAGCTTCCTCTCCTTCACCTATGCACTGTTGGCTTTCTTCCTCTTGCCCGAATCTCCCAGGTGGCTCAAAAGTAAAGGTAGAATGGACGAGTCTCACGAAGCCTGGGAAAAACTGGGAATCGCCGACGCAGAGCGCGAAAAGGACGAGCGGGAGAACCAAACCCTGACAGTCCAAGAACCCGAGAGTCTGGCGTTGACGCCTATCCGCTCACGCCAGAGCATGCACTCAACACACGAAATCTCATGGCTCGCAGTGTTTGCAAGAGACACCCGCAAACGCACCTTTTTGGGTTGCTTTGTCATGGGCATGCAGCAACTCTCAGGGATCGATGGAGTTTTATACTACGCGCCCCTCTTGTTCCAACAAGCCGGTCTCAGCTCATCCACCTCGTCCTTTCTCGCCTCTGGAATTTCCGCCCTCCTCATGTTCCTCATCACGATCCCCGCGTTCGCCCTCGCAGACAAATGGGGCCGCAGAACCTCCACAATCGTCGGCGGACTCCTCCTTTCCGCAACAATGTTCATCATCGGCGCCTTGTACGCTTCCGGCGTCGTGTACGGAGACCACGGTCCCGCTCGCTGGATCGTCATCGTCCTGATCTACATCTTCGCCCTCACATACTGCGCAACCTGGGCCGTGGGCATTAAAATCTACGCGTCGGAAATACAACCCCCAAAGACCAGGGCTCCTGCTACGAGCCTCGCGCAGTCTTCAAATTGGGTGGTTAATTTCGTGGTTGCGTTTACCACGCCGGTCTTTTTGCAGCACTCGAGTTCGGGGATTTATTTCATGTTTGGCGCGGCGAGTTTGTTGACGGTGGTGGTTTGTGCGACTGAAATGCCAGAGACAAAGGGTAAGACGCTGGAGGAGATTGACAAGGCGTTTGAGCATCATGGTGAGGAGGGGCAGCAGGCTTCGGTGAGGATGAGGGTGGTTGGTTTGCTCAGGAAGTGGCATCGTGGTCATCTTAATCAGCGGAGAGCACCGGTCGAGGAACATGAGATGTAAAGTGTAGGTAAAAGAGAGGGGGAAGTACGATATAGAATGACATATGATTAGACTAGACTAGAAGGTTGACAAGTTAAACCGAATCAAAGCTGTATCGTGTGTATTCTTGTCCAGACCAAACAGTGCTGCAAGACGACTGCATTTCACATCAGTATACCTGTCTTCATTATGCTGCAAAATACTTTAGGGACATCATCGTATTGCTAAGCTACGCTCCACATTCAACCTCTCCTTTCAGTATTCCATATCCAAAACACCTTGTGGCCGACTGAGGTCCGGCCACTACCATTCGATGAAACCAAAGCAACAAACAAGCAAGCGAGAGAACTGAAAAAAACAAAAACACCCACATCAATGCCTCTCCTCTGCCGGATTCCATGCAAAGCAAACGCAAAACATTACTAAAACAGAATATAGAAACAGCAACAGCAACAAGAACAACCCAGTCATCACCTGCCACCACCCCAGTTGCCCTGGCTCAACTTGAGCAACCCCTCGACACAGTTCAAATCTTCCTCTTCCGAGCTCTGTCGTTCGTCTCTCTCGAGAGCGCGATGCGCCTTGTCCTTTCTCACGCCGCTGCTGGCTTGATTCATGAATTGCATGACATCTTCATCATCTTCGTCGTCATCCAAGTGCTCGACTTGGGTTCTGCTACTGTGCTTGCCGCGGCTGCGGGGTGCAGGTGTTTCGTGAAAGCCTGCGAGTGCACGGGGTCGCTTGACGGTTGATGGCATGACGGCAGGTGAGGTCGCCATCTGATGCAAGAACTGGCGGTCCATGAAAGCCGAAGGGCGGTCTCCAGGGCTCCAGTTTTCCTTGTCCGAATCTGTGGCTGAGATTTCGAAGGTGGGCGTCTGTTTGAGCTTGGGCGTCTTTGCTAAGAGTAGTGGGTCATGGTGAGCGGCTCTACGGTTGGTGGATTGCATGTTACGTGCTGAGGATGAGCGTTGCATAAGAGGTTGGCGGAAGGGGGTAGCGGCCACGGCGGAAGGAGCAGATGAAGGGGAAGGTACGGTGAAAGACTGGCTCTGGCGCAGACGCTTCACGGTGCGATCCTCGTTTGAGATGGTCGGGGGATTGAGACGCTTCAAAGAAGGCACGCGTGTCAGCGGGTGGTATGCGCGATCCTTCTCCTGTTGGCGCAAGAGAGAAATGGCTTCTGCTGCGTCACCACTGGCTTCCTGTTTGGCACGGTCCTCCAGCTCACTACGAGCACCACGGTCGGCAAAGAAAGACCACACGCGCGAATCGCGAGACCGTCCGCTGGGTTTTCGACGAAGACTGGTGCCACCGTCTTGGCTGCCCGGTGTGTCGCAAAGACTGACCTGGCTGTTGGTGCGGTGTAGCTCATTGGATTGACTGGCAGGTTCATCGAAAGCTGCACTGGCAGACACAGGAGGAGGGAGCTTGCGAGGAGGGGAAGATGTAAGGTCATCTCCCTCCATGACACGAGCGACACCGTCTGCCGTCATGGACAGGCGGATTTTGGAGTCGGACTTCCTCAGACGCTTGGTCGGTGGTTCCTGGCTGTCTGGTTGTATTTCCTGGGAGTCGTTGGCCGTGAAAGAAGCGTTATTACGTCTGTTGGACAAGTAGCCAGGTTTTGATGCCGAGTCCTGGGAGGCTGGTTCGGGTTGTGAACTGGGGACCTCGACAAAGGAGGCCGAGGCATTCTGGCTGGCAGAAGGAGCAGGCTTGTCTTGGGATGTCGAGACCTGGTCGGTAGTATGTGTTGCGTTATCCTGACTTATAGACGTGTCTTCGTGGTGGTCTGCTGTTTGGGTGTGGGCATCGAGCGGGGAGGAATATGACGAGTGGTAGTTGGCCATCTCGCGAGGATCCAGTGGTTTGGACTTTCTACGCGAACTTTGGCGACGGTTCTGGAACCAAATCTAGACGTGGGTTTAGTCTGACGCGTCGCTTTCTACCACGGCTTGGACGGAGTTGCGATACCTGGACTTCCTTCTCACCCAAAGCAACGCGGCTCACTATGTCCATACGAGTGGCCTTGTCGGGCTTCGAGTTCTTTGCGTAGGCTTCCTCGAGTATCTTCTGGTCATCGGGACTATTTCGCGTTCAGTCGGCGTTCGCGCTTTGGGCAGCCGCGGCGTCTTCTTACCTCGTCCTTCTTCGCTTTTGACGGGCCAAAGGCTTGTTGTCGACATTGGGAGGGCGGTTGTTGGCCAGAGTATCAGTCGAGTGGACCAGAAAAGGATAACTGTTGGCCGTCGCCTTCAGGACCAGCGATGCTTCGGTCTCGGGCTGCGGTGCATACGACGACTCGGATGTCGACGAATCCCTCTGGGTCAGGGCCTCGTTAGTATGCTCTTCCATTACTGACATGGACACGTGTGTTGGGCGAAGATGGTGCACTCTTTCCCCCGACGAGCTGACGCTGGACGGTGAACGACGCGACCGAACGCGCTTGCCAATTCACGACCCTGGAGAAAGCCACCCGATCCACGCCAATCCCACGGAATTTATTGACCAACGTCCTGCACCTGCCTTTCACTAAACACCGTCTGCATTTTTCCGTCATCCGCGTAGCGACATTTGTATTCTATCAGAAATGCACTCCTCTTTTCCCCATCAAACGCTGGTGCAAGGTCATTGAGGCATGAACTTGCCCGATCAAGTCGTGTGCTCTGAAGCAAGAGCGTGTCGAGCCATTGCTCCTTCTCTGAATGAGCCTAATGTGCTTTCTCGAGGGTAGTCTTGGAAGACTCGATACTTGTCGCACTTCTTAACTATCATCTGCATATCTAGATCCATCCCTTTCATCCATTCCATCCCATGATTATGCCAGCGCGAAACCATTTGCTTTCCACCAAAACGCGAGAGAAGAGCCAAACTCGTGACCCGTGTTTCAACTCCCAACGGTCAAAAGACTCGGCCTATCAGCCGAAGCTCTATTTACAACTACACCTCTCCCCTGTTGACCTATTGTGCAGCATCGCTCTGGCTTCAACGCAATGGGTTATGACTTACGATATAACCTCCTTGTTTAGCAGTCCGCGATCCTTTCTTCTGAGCCCGGTCTCATGTTCGCTCGGCTCTTGGATACGTGGTTTATCTGCTGGCTTGCTCGCAAAGTGATTGGCAACTGCCAACCACCTTCACCCAGCGACACTGCCTCTCAAAATCAGCTCAGTCCACGGGTCATCGACAGCAAACAGCAGCGGCATTGAAACTGCAAACACGATGCAGTGCTGTCACCAATCATCATTGATTCCTTGCTATAAATACTTGTTGAAGATACAACCCTGGTCACAATCAGATATCACAGCTGTCACGATCTTGACACATCAAGACATGGTGTACATGCATCCACTACTGATCCGTCTTCACAGGAGACGGCGCAAACTGGAGCATCACCCCGTTCTGTCCGGACCTACGCCATAAGTTTCTTCCCGGTCGTGGCTCTCAAAGCCTCAAAACTTTGTGATTTGCTGCCGAACACCTGACATGTTTACAAGAGGACGAGAAAATACCCAAAGAATTGCGGGATGTCCACTACCCCAGCTCTGAGTCCCTGACAAGAACCTATGCTAAGAGGTGTCAGACCCTTGATCGACTTCGTGTCCACGACCGTATACGACGACCCAGTCCGTCACAAGATACAGCTTGCACAAGATTGTACGGAAGAGGAACAATCGAACCCAGGCCTTTTGCTCAAGGAAGATGGGCGTTCACCTAACAATGCGGGCGAGAACATTGTTAAATGTATGCGCGACTTGTCTTCTACCAACTCAAATTCTATGTGAGTATTGGTTGTGTTGCTCAGTCGCGTCATTTTCCCTCGTAGGAGCAAACTCTGCAGATATAGTAGATCAAGCTGATGCACAACAGGTACCAGGTAGAGCCGACTGCAGGCCGTTGATCGCAATGTTGTTCTGCAAAAAGATCGAATCCTTCATCGCGAATTTTGCAGGCTTGCGAAAGTTGCGACTCCGCCATCACGGACGCAGTGGAGCTACAACGTCTTGATAAAGCCACGAACGTCAACAGAGTCGGTTTCCACGATGGATCGGATGATGTTATGATGTGCACAGTCCGTCTGAGGCATCCTGGTGTTCGACGAGTTTCTGATTCTTGAGAATTGCAAGGTGTTGATGCTCGATTGCCCCACTACATGATGTAAGTCAGCGTCATAACATTTTTCGCAATTGAGCTCGACAACGAGTTCAAATATGAGCATTTCTGCATGCTCTGAGATTTTTCTTTGCTATTCATCTCATATCTCAAACGATTTCAAACCCTACAACTCATCCACCAAACTACCTTTTCCAACCCTTTTCCAACCCTTTTCCACCCCTACAACACAACATCAAAATGTCCGGTACCGAGCAGACTTTCCACTACACCAAGGAGGACGTCCGCAAGATGGAGCAGCGTGACTCCACTGCCCACGGCGGTAACGTCTCTGCCGACTCCAACGCTGCTGCCATTCAGGTTAGTTACCTTGTGTTGCATTAGATCAAGAATATCTACTAACACATCTTCAGTCCATCGTCGACAAGGCCGACCAGAACAAGGCCGACCTCATCGAGGAGCGCCGCAGCAACCTCCCCAAGCCCGATGCCCCTCCCGCCAAGTCAGACTTCAACTCTGCCGACCCCAGCACCGTCGACGTTGGCTCTGGCCGTGTCTCTGACACCTTCTCCCACGGCAACGACGCTCTCCGCGAGCCTGCCACCGGTGACAGCGCTGCCAGAAGCGCTGATGCCACCCTCGGCCAGGGTGTTGGCCGCGAGGGCAAGGATGGCCTCTCCGGCATCCCCAACGACGCCGTCACCCGCGAGGCCAAGAACAACTCCTCGCTCGCCGACACCACCGGCAAGGACTACGGCTACCCCAAGAACGACCCTTCCAACGCCTCGTAAATGGCTTGTATTTGACGATTTCTCATTTTTCAAAGACGCAGCCTTTCTGGTTTCCCCTGGCGCAGGGCGCTTCAGGGCAATGGCTTGCATGAGGGAATGAACTCTTTTATCCTTTTTTGTATTTATACTATACCTCCTTGCGAACGAGCGCGCAAGGCATTCTATTGGACACTGTACAACATGGCCAAACGATTACGAATGAGCATTTCAGAATGCTTGGGAAATGAAAATGAATTCAATATACTCAGAACAGTTTACTCTTGTGTTGATTTGCTCGCGTGACATGCATCCTTGTAGAACCTCATTTCAAGACAAGAGTACAATTCCAAGCGCATACAGCACAATAGGTTTCCTTGTCAACAATCAGATTGAGCCTCAACGTTCTTCTCAGTTTTTTAAATCTCTGCGCAAGAGAGTGGATTGTTCGAAAAAGGTTTGCGACAGGTGTCGCGGCGGGGATTGACGTTTTTCGGAAGTGAACGAGTGGGTTCCAAGAGCCTCTCTGAAAATGTTTATCCAAACCACACCCCATTGTCAGACAAGTCTAGCGACAGCTGTATTCGAGACATATACCATTAAATCACTAGATATTCCATCGCAGATATTTAAACTATTGCTGAGAGGATTGAGATACCACTTCCGACGAGCAATAAACCTACTGTATAGGCGTCATTGTTCAGGTGCGGGGCACTCTTTCCACTCAGGTGGGGTTACAAGCTCCATGATGTAAGACGTCGGAGGAAGGAAGCACAAGGATCACGATGTCCGCAAAAAAGGTACGGGATCGCGTGGTTTCAGCTCGATGGCGAAACTGTGCATAGGTTACGTCGGGATGATGTAGACTCCAAAGGTGAAGTTGCAACAGAGAGCTCTTGCATACGCCATAGGTGGAGCTGTGTTGAGCTCCTCTGGACAAAAAGCAGCAAGAGGGAAGCTAGGTTGTCCTTTCTTCCATCTTCAATTCACACACACACATACATACATTTCTTCGAAGTGTTCAAGAAAACCCAACCCACACACATACATACATCACAATGTCTTCCCAAGGAACCAAGGTAATTCTCCGCAATCCCCCAACCATTGCACAACATCGCTAACCCGAGCGCTTGCATCAGGTCACCAACGACCCTCAAGGTACTTCACACCCCAAGGTCGAAAGCACAGGCACCATCACCTCAGACTCCCTGGCCGGGGAATCGCTCGCAGATGGCGGGTCCTTCGGCGGCGCAGGCAGCCATGCAGCAGCATCACAGCAACCCTCTGCCTCCACCACCACAAACAACACCGACACCTCTGGCGCCAGCGTGTTGCAAGCGGCGCCCGACGCAGAAGCACGCGCAGCACTCGAAGGCTGGAACGAGGAAGCGCAGCTGAATGCCGCCAGAGGGTTAAACAGCTCTGCACCATCTTCCCACGTCGCCGGCGGAAACAACAACACAGGAGCCGCAGCTAACAGTGAGGGCACTGCAGGTCAAGCTCCCCACGGCAAGAACATCAGTGAAGGCGGTTTCGATGCGGGTGCGCCTAATGCGTCCTTCAACAACGATATCGGGGGTAAGAATGACCCTGGGCGTGCGGCGTTGGGCGATATGCAGAAGAATGCTCAGCAAAGTGCTGGTGATGCTGGACTGCCCAAGCAAAAGGGTGTTTCCAACGATGGACAGTTTGATGTGCTCAAGGATACTTCTGCTTAAGGAGGGGGTTTCCCTTTGATGATGATTATTTTAGTCCCTTGTAACGAATGAGAAATGCAAATGACCTACCTATACTTTTCTTATGATCGGAGCACTGGTGTTGACCCCCGCGTGTGGATGTACTGTTGAATGGTTGATTCAAATATCAAGCACGCTTGAGAGAAGGTGCCTGTGACACACAAAAACTTGCATGACTCCAGTGGTCGGTATAGAAGATTGACGTGTAAAAGACATCCACAATCTCGATGTGCAGATGAGTACACTCGGTCTGAGAATCTGTAATGGATCCGAGACAATTTCGGTGACACCTGTCACGGGATAATATCTTGAATGGGTAAAAGAGCGTGCAAAAAGCTTGTCATTGATGGTCGTCAATTGTATCGGTAGGTTTGGTTCTCCCTATGCTGTCCAATGCGGTTCTATGTACATTAGCAGATTCTTGGAAAGCCTTTGCAGGGCAAGCCTTGCAGCAAGCCAATACCCAGACTCGATATCGCACAAATGCCGGATTCTTCTCCAAGCAGTCGAGGAGAATGGGTTTGGTCCGACTGGGTTTCCTTTGCGAGGCGCGGTTGAAGTGTAGTGGCGGCACAGCGCTGGCTCTCTCTCTCTCTCAAAACTCGGCAAAGTGAGCTTCATGCCTCGACCTTGAGCTTCTTCATGGCCTCGAGAGCATCGGCACCGTCGTCGTCCTCGTCGACGAATGCCCTGGTCGCGATACCGCTCTCCCACAGCTCTCTCCCCGTCATCTTCTTCTCTTCCTTTGCACCTCTCTTCTTCTTTTCCTCTGCTTCTCTCTGCTCCTCTGCCTTTTTCTTTGCTTCGGCCATTTCCTCCTTGAACCTGCGGCTCCAGTCCAGATACGTCTCTATCGTGACCTTTGTGCCCTCGAACTTTCTGTTTTCCTCTGCTTCGGCCTCTGCGGCTTCCATGTCTTTGGCGGCTTGGACGGCTTGCTGTCGCTCGGCGATCAAGAGCTCGGCTTCATCCTTTAAAGTGGTGACGAGGGTAAAGACCATGGCCATGCCCAGGTTTTCGTCGATTGTGGCGGTGAGCCCGTCGAGCAGTCGCGTCTTGTCGTCTTGGATGTCGAGGTGTTTGTGCTTTGGAGCGTTTGGCGGGGCGGAGAGATCGAGTCGTGGAGCCACGTCTGGGTAGTCTTCTGGGTACGAGACGGAGAGGATGAGGGTGGGAGGGGAGTCGGTGGATTCGTCATCTTCGGTTACTTCGAGTTGTATGGATACGCGGTATTCGGTCTCGGAGATGTCTGTGTGTTTTCTTGTCAGCGCAATCCGTGGATGCAGAGATGGGGATGGTGTTGTAGCGGACCGGTGATTTCGTCGGGGAAGATGGAGTCGAGGACCTCGCGCTCTTCTGTTTGCTCTTCTCTGCCCATGGCTTGTGTGTAGTGTGTGTGTGTGTGGTTCGCGTGTGTGTGTGTTTTCTGGCGATTGGCGAGATGTTCAGCTTGTCGATTGCGGGCGGCGCATGGCAAGCAACAATTGACGTCGACCTGCAACGTCTGTGCTCCAAATTTTCTGGAAGTGAGAAGCAGCGCGCGTAGTGGAGAAGGGCATTTCTGTTTCCTTTCAACACTCTTCTACTCTTTGCTCTCCCAGGATACTCAATCAGCTGGTCTGCACATTCGGCCTTGTACCTCCCACACAACTGCGCGACCAAAAGGAGGCCCCGGCCACGAAAAAAACCCCAACAACCTCCGACCTAACAACTCCAAGCCGCAAGTCAAGAGGAAAAAAAATAAGAGACCACAGGAAACAATGGCCAAAACAAAGTCAAAAAAGAGCCCAAAGAGCTCCTCATCGAACCAAGCCAAAGAATCCCCCGAACAACTCTACGACCTCGCCATCCAATACATCGAAACCAGCCAACCCCAACAAGCCCTCGAGCACGCCCAGAACCTCCTCGTCACCGTCCGCCGCCTCCAAACCCCCAATGCCGTCTTGCCAGCCCTGAACCTGCTCGGCGAAATCTGCATCGAGCTGGGCGACGCGGATGCCGCTCGCGACTACTTTACCCAAGCCGTGGAGGCGGATCCCCAGGGTACTGTTCCAGAGGCCGTGGGCGGGGGTGCGGAAAAGTTTCTGTGGATGGCGCAGTTGTGTGAGGAGGGTGGTGCGGCTAGCGTTGGGTGGTTTGAGCGCGGCGCCAGTGTGCTGAAGAGGGAGATTGCTGAGCTCGAGGCTGTGGCCGACAGAGACGACACTGCCGAGGTGCTGTTGGAGGAGAAGAGGGCCAAGTTGGCGAATGCCCTGTGCGGTGTTGTTGAAGTTTACATGACCGATCTCTCGTGAGTTTTGTTCCGGCCTTCACTTCCAGGATTGCAGTTGCTAATGTCAAAAACCTCAGATGGGAAGCAGACGCCGAACAGCGATGCGAAGCCCTCATCACAGAAGCCATCATGGTCGACCCCGACAGCCCCGAGGTGCTGCAAACACTCGCCTCGGTCCGTCTCTCGCAACTCAAGCCCGAAGACGCCCGCGCCGCCCTCACACGCAGCATCAGCATGTGGAAAGACCTCGAGCCCGAAGACCCCCTGATCCCCGACTTCCCCAACCGCGTCAGCCTGGCCCGTCTGCTGATGGAAGCCGACATGGAAGACGAAGCCATGGATGTCCTGGAGCGTCTGGCCCTCGAAGACGACCAGAGCGTCGAGGCTTGCTATCTGGGCGGCTGGTGCCTGCAACTCATGGCAAACAAGAAAAAGGCGCAATTCGGCGACGCCATCAACAACCCTGACTCTGAGCAGGCAAAGGAATTGCTGGCTACACTGAGAGCGAGCAGGAGTTGGTTGCTCAACACACTCCGACTGTACAGAGTCTTGGAGTACGAAGACGAGAGACTCAAGCAGCACACCGAGGAGTTGGTCGATGCGCAATGTCAAGTTCTCGGTCCTCCGCCAGAGGAGGGCAAAGAGGATGAAGAGGAAGATGAATGGGATGGTATTGACGAGGACGATGAAGCGGCTGACGCCGACGAGGAGATGGCTGGCATGTAGTCGAGTTTTGTGCACCTTTGATACCATAGACCTTTTTTTTTTTTTTTCTTACAGTCTACAATGAATGAACGGACTTTGTTCCGTCATGGCTACATGGACACAATTGTCGAGACCTACCGATGAAATGTAATGAATGGTGTTGCAGTGGTTTATTAGCATAGATAACGTCGTTGCCTTTCGCGAGTACGAGTAGGGTGGAGATGCGGTCGACAGTTTTCCAGAGGGCCCAAGCAGAGATGGTGAGAAGATAGTCCAGAACAACTTCACAATATGCGAACGCGTGATAAACACATTGTCGAGGAAAGATACTTTTGGTTGTGCGTAAAAACATTTGGATCATTTTTTGGTTTGGTAACCCCAGCTTGTCATTTTCTTTTAACGCCGAAAAAGTTGCGCGCGCGAAGCTTTTTTGGTTGTGGTCTTGAATGCTGGCTACATTGTGGCTAACAAGTTGAAGCGCGAATGAACCCGTTTCCTCGAGAGCCGATTCGCCGAACCAAGAAAAAGGTGATCTCCGCTATGGTAGTGGGAGGGAAGGAGCAAGTCGGAAGAGATTTGGGCGAAACCGTTTATTGGGCCTGGAAGAAAGAGAGGAGTCAGTACAGAGCTGACGGGTTATCCAGGACAGCAGGAAAGATTATCGCACCTTGACGGCGTAGTTTCTCTGGGGGAAGTGGATCTGCTTCTTCTTTTGCTTCTCGGTGACGCGCGAGGCATCCTCCTTGCTCAATCTTCTGCGGATGGCACGGGTCTGCTTTGCGCGGAGGTCGAGGGGCAGGTACTTCTTGTTCTTGTAGAAGATGCGCAGCTGCGAGCGCTGGTTGATGTTGATGACGGTCAGGACGCGAGCGATGGACTTGCGGACGTCATGGCTATAAGGAAGAATATCATGTCAGAAAATTGGTCGTTCGTAGTCGCGAGCTGGTGTGTGTGCGTGTGTGTCTTTTCGATGTGGCCTTCCAATGTCCCATCTCTTTCCTTGGTGTATTCATGTTCGGGATGCGGGAGATTCAGTCGTACATTCTGGTGAGCTTGCTCTGGGCACCGCCGGCGATCTTCTGGGTGCGGAGCTGGACCAGCTCGGCCTTCAACTCCTCGAGCTGAGTCTTGAGCTCATCCTTGTTCTTGCTCCAGAGCTGGCTGGCCTTGACCTTAGCGGACGACTGCGATGTGTTCCGTCAGCATTCCGACGTGGCAGACAGGACGTATGACGAGGGCGCGCGCACCATTTTCGCTGTGAGTTAGTAGGATGAGTCGACGGTGCGAGAAATCGTATAGCCAGCAAAGTCGAATCAAAGTCAGAATTCACAAATTCGGGCTGTGTGTGTTGCTGCCAAGATGTGGCTTGGCGCGTCAGTCCGATGGCTAATCGTCGGCCGACGCTGATCCGGGGTAGTGCATAAAGTCTGGCTCTGGCTTGCACAAGTCGGTGCTTTTACGCAACGGCATGGCGAGTCGCATGTGAAGAGCGTCACCTCGATCCTGGCCTTTCCATTTGTACAATAAACCCAACTCGACATGGCTACCTCTGGCTCTGGCAGCTGGGCACAGTTGCGACAACAGGCTCGCTCACTCGAGACTCAGGTATGCACGTTTGCTCCGACTGTCACTCACAACCTAACACTTCCCAGACAGACACCTTGTTCCACACCTATTCCCAATATGCATCCATGAGCAACATCCCCGCCAAACCCGACGACGATGAACAACGAACAGAAGCGCAGCTCCAAGACCTACTCGAAAGGGTAATTCGGCTCTACTCCCACCCATCTCCACTCAAATAGACTGATGCCTGACAGCGTTCAGCCCTCATCTCCCAACTCTCGCGCCTGCTCGACTCCGAACCCACCGCGTCCGCCCTAAAGTCTACCAACCTGGCCCGTCATCGAGAAATTCTAGATCAACACCGCAGAGAGCTCAACAGGCTCAAGTCCAACATCGGCCACCAGCGAGATCGCGCCAACCTCCTCTCCAACGTTCGCAATGACATCAATGCCTACCGCGCACAGAATCCCGAGCAAGCAGAGGCAGACTACATGCTGGACGAGCGCAGTCGCATAGACAACAGTCACAACATGACCGACACCGTCCTCACGCAGGCATACGCCATCAACGAGCAATTCGGTATCCAGAGGGAGACGCTCACCAGCATCAACCGCCGTATAGTCGGAGCGGCTAGCCAAGTGCCCGGCATCAACAGCCTGATTGGCAGGATAGGCAACAAGAAGAGGCGGGATGGTATAATAATGGGTGCTTTCATTGCCTTTTGCTTCTTGATCTTCATGTACTTTTGGTAGACAAGTCACTGCATGGAGTTTAGGTGTTTACGGGCATGCAAGCGCTGAAATTGGGAGAGGAGAACATGTCTGAATGTCATGGGGTTTATGCATCATGAACAAATTACTGGACTTGTTGAGGGGTGGCCGTAGCCTCCGCCTCTGCCTCGACGACACTGTCAGCCCTCCCGCTCTTTGGTGACTCCTTGTTCTTTCTTGCCTCGGCCAAGACTCTCTTCAAATTCCTGACCAAGCTCTCCTGCTCGAGCTCGTGCGCGACGGCACTGCCAGCCCAACGAATCTTGCACTCGGTATCGACCAAATAGACGTACCCAACTTTGCTGTTCAACAGACCAATGGCCTCTCTAATGTCGTCTTCGATGCCGCGTCTGATCAAAAAGTATTTGGCCCAGTCCTCCTGGGGGCGCATAGCCCTCAACCTACCCGCAAAGGCTCGCAGGATCCACCATTTGAGCGCGTTGGGCTCGTGATTGATCTCTACCAGTTGAGCAAGTCCTGCTTTGCCTCTTGTCTTTTCCTGCTCCAGTACTTCGTGTAATGCCGGGTTCTTCTCCTTGGAACAGAAGGTTGCGACTTGGTTCTCGGCCCAACCAGACGAAAAGATACTGACGATGCTGATCTTGCTCTTCAACGCATTCACCAGATCCTTCTTTTCGGCATTCTTGGTCGAGTCCTTTTCCAGAGTGCGACCGCGCAGGTTGGGGAACCAGAGGGCGTGTTCAGCCTTGAAGACGGATTGAGGAGAAAGAAACGTCTTGCCCTTGAAGTGACGCATGGCGCTGAAATCGCGGAAGTACGGACGGTACAAGGTATCGCTCAGCTTCTTGCGACGCACGAGATGCTTGTCGTAGTTTGTGAAGTCGTCTCTGCGTTCTTGCCAGCTGCGGCTGTCGATTCCGGTGTTTTCGCCAGCTCGAGGAGGGTGCGGCATTCCGATGGGCCGTTCCAGGGGTTTTGGTACGGGGTCATCGTCGGGGTTTTCTTTTGCGCGTGGTGTGTATGTCAAGGGCTTGTTGGGTGTTGCGGCGGATGGTGTTGGTTTGGTGGCATAGTGGCGTGTTGCTATGATACAGACTTGGTTGTTGTTTGGCGTGACCAGTGCTCGCAGCACTCGCAAACACGATAATGACGGTGCTTTGATCGACATGTTTGCTGGAAATATTCGCGTGTTGACGACTGTCAAGAGTGGCAGACATCAAGAAGATGGTCCGTCTCGAGATTTGTCCCTCAAATTGCGGAGTCGACGACATCCGAGCTGCTCTCCAAGACTGTCTCCATGCTCTCCTACAACCATTCCAGTCGCTATGCTGGAAATTGCTGTGACTATCTATGAGCATGTGATAACTCCATGCCGATAGCATTACTTGCACTATGGATAAGGCTCCCAAAAAGCCTACCCAGCATATACTAAAATGTCTTCTTCACCATGCAGTGTAGTAATCAACATTATTGCAGCTCAGCATCATCACAATTCGGCTGCTAGAAAAAAGGCCGCTTTTGACGCATTGTACGCCTTGGACGACGAAGGTGATGAGGTCGAAGACGAGGGCCTAGCAGCTTCATTCCAAAAGGTCAAGGGCAGAACTCTCGGTGACCCAACCACTTCCCTCTCGCGCTCGCGTCGTACGCCAGGCAGACCTCCAGGCAGCCTTGCACGCTCCATCTCCAACATAAACTTACCTCTGCCACAGCCGCGTCCGAATCCCAGGAGGACTAAGAAACCTCTGGAGCTTTTGGAAGAGCTCAGCGCTTCCAATTCAATAGTCAAAGATACCCCTACACTACAACACCATCACACTGCCATTGGAGTGCCTTCACTCGATAGGCCTGAAACAATGCCGCCTTCTTCTTCTGCCCTGCCTGTCTCTTCTGCCATTCCCATGATCAAGAACAAAAAAGGCAAGGGTAAGCAAGTCGCTGAGATCAAACTCGTCCCTGAACACCAACGCATCTTTCAGAACCTGCATTTCTGTAAGTCACAGGCATGGCACACGTATATCCTTTGTGAAATGCTGACATTTCCAGACTTTTTCCCAAACAGTGATACCCATCCTGGCCGCAGACAAAGAATCATCAGAGCCTTGGAGTATGGCGCAACGTGGCAGAGCGAATTCAACGACAGCGTCACTCACATCATCAACGATCGCGAGTATGACTTTGCATCATTGTTGAAATACATCAAGCTGAACGAACTGCCTGTAAGTTCTCGAGTATCGGCTCAGATGTGGTAGGTCCAGCTGACAGAAACAGGCTGGCGTTGTCCTGGTCAACGAAAACTACCCATCATCATGCATGGAGTTTTACAAGCTAGTGGATCCATCGAGTGTTGAATTCAGAGTCAAGGGCTACGAAATGCCTGCTCCTGTTCCGACGGCACAGCCTCAGCCAATTCCATCTCAGGTGTCCGACGTGTCTCTGAAACTCAAGCCTGCGAAAAGAAAAGCAGCAGCTCTATCTTCGCAGTCGACACCCCAGCCAGAGGCAAGCCCTAACTCGGTGTCTTCTGTAGCGCCGCCATTAGCTTACCCTGCGCCTGTTAGTATCAACGAGCAGCAAGCTACGGAAAAGGACGAGGATGAACTCGATTCGGCCATTAGGGAGGCCAAAGAGTCACACCCCCTTGCATCCGACGATGAAGAAGATGGTCAGCGTCATAAGAGACGTAAGCCAAACAACTGGCAAGACAAGTTCCAATGCATGCACAAACACACTGGCGGCAACGGCGATCGAGGTCCGAACGCTCAGACGTTGTCCGTCCTGCAAGAGCTGGCCGACTACTATGATCAAACCCGCGACCAGTGGCGTTCGAAATCATATCGACAAGCCATATCCGCGTTGAGAAAACATCCAACCAAGGTCACGACAAAGGAAGAAGGAATGCGTGTTTACGGTATCGGAGCCTCGATAGCAGAAAAGATCGAGGAGATTGTCCGAACATCGCATCTCCGTAAGCTCGACTCTACCAAGATGGATGAGCGCCAACAGATCCTCAACAAGTTCTTGAAGATCTATGGTGTGGGTCTGCATGCAGCAGAGCGTTGGGCAAGTGCAGGTTACGAGACTCTGGATGATTTGCTTCAAAAGGCCGAGCTGACAGACAACCAACGCGTCGGAATGGCCCACTACGACGACTTCAACAGTCGCGTCCCTCGCGCCGAAGTTGAAAAACACGCTGCCACAGTTACCAAGGCACTCAAGAACTTGGACGCAGGATACAAGATCTACACCATGGGTTCCTACCGCCGCGGCGCCCAAGACTCCGGCGACATCGACCTGCTCATCACAAAACCAGGAGCCTCTATCGACGAAATCCGCAAGACGGTTCTGCACCATCTCGTGCCCCTCCTCACGAAACAGAAATTCCTCGTCGCAGCACTGGCCCAGACATCGCAAGCCGACGGCACAAAATGGCACGGCGCCTCCTGTTTGCCTGCCACCAGCGTCTGGCGCCGTATAGATTTACTCCTTGTGCCGGAGGAAGAGCTCGGCGCCGCTTTGCTTTACTTTACCGGCAACGACATTTTCAACCGCAGTATGAGGCTGCTGGCTAGTAAGAAGGGGATGCGGTTGAACCAGCGCGGTTTGTATAAGGATGTGTTGAGGGATTATGGCCGTGAAAAGTTGAGCGAGGGTACGCTTGTCGAAGGCAGGGATGAGCGTAAGATCTTTGAGGCGTTGGGTGTGCCTTGGAGACCGCCCGAGCACAGGATCTGCTAGTTTGGGAGAGACGGGATGATCGTTGGGGATCGGGGTTCGTTGTGCCAGGGTAGTGAGTTGATGGCAGGATCGATCGGGTTGATGAGCAAATGCAGTGATCCTCTTCAGAAAACGATTCCCAAGCACATGCTCGAGCATGTATTGATGTCGTGAAGGGTGTTTGCGGCTTTGCGCATAAACAAAACAGAATTCCTGTCTTCACTGCAGACGGATATTTACCACATCAAACCATTTCCATGTCTTTCATATACCTCATAGAGCTCTTTACCCCTGCCTTGAATCCGAACTACCGCTGCTTCTCCCTCAACTCCAGGCGCGAATTCATACCCACAATACACCTGACCAAATCCCAATCCCCATCCTTGCCCACCCAATCCGTAACCACAATCCCCACACCCCCATCCCCCTTGCCATCACCCTCTGCAGCATCATGCCTGCAGCACAAAAACTCCGTGACCGCCGGATTCAACTTTGCAGCAATGCGCTCGGGCCAACAACCCACCTTCCAGAAGTTGCTCGCGGACAAGAAGTTCAGGTACAGCGGGCCGGGAGGAACGGGGTTAACGGCATCGGTGGTGATGCCAGGGACGGGACACACCTGCGCGCCCGCACGCTCAAAGTGCTCGCAGCAAAAGTCGATTTTCTGGGAAATGTTTTCGGTCTCGAGGACCTCGCAAAAGTCCTGGACGCACACGGCGCCGTGGTTGTCGCAGGGGGTGTTGTAGGCCCAGTTTTGGGCGTCGAGGCACCAGCCGCTGTTGTCGTGTTCGTGGGTCAGGGGCTCGGCGAGGGCGAACCTGCGCATGAGGACGATTTTGCCGCGGCACTCGCCGAGGGACGGGATGCGCGGTTCGGTGAACCAGAGGGCGGGGTCGGTGGCGTAGTGTTGGTGGAGGATGGTGGAGAGCTGTTCGTCGGTGTGTTCGCCGGGGCCCTCGCGCTTGAGACTCATGATCAGTGTTTCCGAAGGGTTTTCGCGGAGGAAGTCGAAAATGTCGTTTACGAGTTTGCGGAAGGGTTTCGTGCCGGTCAGGGAGATGGGGAAGACGCCGTGAACGAGGGCCAGGCCGTCGTGGTTGGGGTCCTCGGGCTTTTCGGGCTGCACGCGTATGTCGAAGAAGCGCACGCCATTGCGCAGTTGCTCCTTGGGAGACACGGCCTGGCAGCGCACCGAAGGCAGGGCTTTGTGGTGGGTAGGGCTGTTGTGGGTGCCCGGGATGGAGAGACCGGACAGCGGCGTCGCGTCTGCCATTTCCTGCATCCAGCAGCTCATGTTTGCCGAAGAGTAGATGGCCAGATGGCTTTCCTTGTCGATCCACACGGCCGTGTACTGCTTCCTCGGGTCCGGGTCCAGCGGAATCAGTTCCTGGGATTGCCTGGTCGTGCGTGTGTCGACACGGTACCGCTGTCCATCATACTCAAAAGTCAGTCTGAGAACATCCTTTTCCGATCTTTCGGCCGTATTGATATCCGTCCTGTTGGTGGTGAAAGGGTCAATACGAATCGACATGTCCTGTTGACCATAGCTCTGGGCGTTGACGGTGAGCGGTGCAAAAGTCGGCCCCTCTGCAGGAACATTGCCAGTCGTGTTCGAAACAACAAAGTGGGTTACATTGCGAGTGATGTTGGCGAAACCTTGGGGCTCGACGTGTGGGATCTCGAAGCGTTCTATCACCTTGAGCTCCAGAGGCGTCGAGCTGAGATTACGGATGGCAAGCGGTGGAGGGCCCATGACTACGGTGAGAAATACCAGACAGTACGAACAAGGTCACAAGTTCGTGACACGTCTTGCGATCAAAGGACAAGAGACGAGGTGTTATCACGTTTCCAACACGCGGCGTGCCAAGTGACGTCGGCAAGATCCCGTCGCCGTTCAAGTTTCCTCCCGAAGACGTCGTATGACAACGGCGTATCATAATACGCCTCGTATAGCCCTAGGAGTTCAAGGCATCTCGAGTGTTCGTTTTTCATTTCTCATTTGTCCTGATATCTACAAAGTGACTACGAACAACAATATGGAGCAGCAGAGCATCTTGCACAGTTTTGCCAGAGACGCAGCTGGCGGTCAAGTTCTGAATACGCCATGTCTGCAAACGTATAAACACGTAACGTGCGGTGTGGTCAAAAGTTCAGAGAGATGATGGTGGTTAGAGAAAAAGACCCCGCCATACTTACCTGTGCACAGAATCGAAGTATCTGCATTCTCGGATTTCCGATTGAGATCAAGTGACAGTGTAACGACCAGTAGTAGGTGCACGGGACTCGTTCTCGGCGGCTGCAATCGTTCCCTCCTTGAGCAAACGTTGCAAGTCGCGCATAGCCTGAGTGACTTGTAGCTCTGTGTCACCCTCGACAAGGATGTAAAGCTTGGGGGCATCGGTAGGACCCGGGTCTTTGCCGGCGGCATAAAAGTTACCCTTCGAGGTGATGGAGACTCCAGTGGACTCGAGAATCTTGGCCACGTTCGTGCGGTTGGTGACAGCCCAGCGTGCTTTCTGGGGGAAGTCATTAATCTCGAGCGTCGCGTGGTAGGCACCAGCATCAGGTCCTTTGTTGTCAATAGGAACACCAGGACGAGTCGCATTGCGAGCACCAAGGCGAGAGTTGATGTTTGCAGCAGCAGCCGCAACACGATCCAGAGGACGATTGCTTGCAGGTGCAGGGATTTCGGTCTTGTGGACCTTGATATCGGCATTGAGGTCAATGTGAGCCGGGACACCAGGGATGTTCGCGGTCGTAGGAGCAGGCGAGCCAGTGTTCTTGACAACATTGATCTTCTCCTCAGGCGCCTTCTTCTTGTCTTCTTCTTCCTCTTCTTCCTCTTCGCCTTCGAGCTTGTGAGCTTTACGTTCGCGCTGGCGTTCGGCTGCACGTTGTTCTTCGAAACGCTCAATACCTCTGCCACCAAACCCGATAGCGGCTCCCTTCTCCTTGCCTGCCTTGACGCGCTCGAGGAACTCTGTAGACATTTTCTGGAGCTCTTCTGGCACTGGCTGGTTACTCATTTTCAAGGCCTTTACCAAATCCACCGAGTATTTGGATTGTTCGGGCGTAACAAAGGTGATGGCTGTACCCTTCTCACCAGCACGTCCGGTACGTCCAGACCGGTGGACGTAATCCTCTAGATGGTTGGGAGAGTCGTAGTTGATGACCAGCTTGAGCTGCTTGACATCCAGGCCACGGGCGGCAACCGATGTTGCAACCATCACAGGGATGACACCACTCTTGAAATCTGAGATGGCAGAATCGCGATCGATCTGTTCTCTTCCACCGTGGATTGAAACGGCAGGGTATCCTTTCTGCTGCAGTTGAATCATCATGTCATCTGCAGATTCTTGGCGCTCAACGAAGATCAAAGCACGAGCGTCTTCATCATTCTCGAACAGCTCACCCAGAGCCTCAAGTGTACGATACATCTTGGTGGACTCGGGGCGCACCTCGATCTTTTGAGTAATGGTGTCGGCAACTGTGCTACGACCACCAACCGTGATCTGGACAGGCTTGTGAACGACTTTGCGAGCAAGCGATTCCATGGTGCGTGGGAAGGTGGCTGAGAAGAGGACAGTTTGGTGATCGGGGCGGATGTTGGTAAGGACCTTGACAACCTGAGGCTCGAAACCCATGTCAAACATGCGATCAGCCTCATCAAGCACGACATAGGTGACACGACGCAGGTTGGTGACTCTTCCAGAGTTGGCAGCAAGAAGGTCGACAAGACGACCAGGAGTTGCGACGATGATCTCTGCACCCTTCTTGAGCTCTGCAATTTGGTCCTTGATAGGTGCACCACCGTAGCAACACACAGCGCGTAGACCCAAGACTTTGAGATACGGTTTGCACTCACGATGAATTTGAACTGCAAGCTCACGGGTTGGAGCCATGATTAGACCAACGGGACCTTCCATGTTTTCTAGGGGACGTTGATCCTTGATGTGACGGAACATGGGCAGCAAGAAGGCGACAGTTTTGCCTGAACCCGTCTTGGCGACACCGATGACATCGCGTCCGGACATGATGGCAGGAATAGTCTGAGACTGGATAGGAGTGGGCATCTCAAATCCAAGATCACGAATGACATCCAGAACTTGGGTACCGAGACCAAATTGGGCGAACTTGAGTGCAGGACGAGGTACCTTTGAGCCTTGAACTTTGATGTCGTCGAGTTTGAAGCGCAGATCTCTGACTTCCTCGTCAGTCATCTGACCAACCTCCAGAGGTTCGGTGTAGAAGGCCTTGCGGAAGGGCTCGTAGTCAATCTTGGAATGATCGAGATTGGGGATCTCCTTCTTCTTTTTCTTCTGGGCCACCTGGGCAAGAATGTCATCAGCATCTTCTCCCATTGCATCCAAGTCTGCACCGTCTTGATCACCGAAGACATCTTCGGCTTCGCGAATCTTGGTCTTTGTAAACTTGCGAGTAGGCATGGGAGCTTCCTCGGCCAGATCGTTCATAAAGGCGTCAAGCGGATCAATATCATCTTCTTCATCCGTGTTGGCGGTTTGAGTGGTCTGGACACCCTCCATGGCGTCGTCGTCATGTACAGAAGCCTCGGCGGCTTGGGCAGCACGTCTCTCTGCGGCGAGGCGTGCAGCAGAGTCAATGTCTTGATCGGATCCTGCATCAGCAATGTCGACATCGCCATCGTCATCATGAGTGTCATTCGGGTTAGCAAGCGCAGCATCCCCAGCATCTTCAAGATCGGGTGTAGGAAGCTTCTCTAACTTGCGACGTTCGACTTGTTCGTCGTCCATGTCGATGGCGGGTGCCGGCTGAGGAGTCGATTTTTCTTCGGCGGGCGATGCTGTCAGACCGAAGCCTTTTTTGAGGGCATCTGATGCGGTTGCTGCATTTGCTGTGTCCAGGTTAGTCATATGTACAGGAACACAAAGCCGAGCAGAGGACAAGTTACCCTTGGATTGACTGGTAAAGGGTTTCTTGCTAGAGTCAGCCGCTTTGTTGGCAGTAAGAGGAGCCGCAAGAGCGGCAGTCTTGGACTTCCCGGGTATAGAAACATCACTTCCAAGCGCCGACAGCTTAGCCGTGGCAGCGGCAGCCTTCTTCGCAATAGCCTTTGGGTCGAACTTGCCACCAGCAAAGCCCTTCTGAGGTTCGTCCTGAGACACGGATTTGGGCGAAGATGCAGCTGTGTCAGTAGGGGCGGCAGCATGTGCAGGTGTGGCAGGTGTGACGGGGAATTGCGGCAGCTTCTTCTTTTCCTCTTGCTTCTTCTTCCAGGCCTCGACCTTTGCCTGACGCTCGAGCTTCTTTCGTTCCTCTTCTGCAGCCCTGTCAGCGACGTGGGCCGAGGCGGGTGTATCGGGTTTCGGAGTGGTGGCGGTGCCTCTGGTGTCGTCGCGGTCGCGAGCGGTTCGGCTTCTGGATTCGATCGAGTCGGTGCGTCTGGGACGCTTTCTGTCACGCGAGTCGTCACGGTGGTTGCGTGAATCACGCGGTCTATCTCTACTGCGATCTCTACGCTCTCTCACGGGAGATCTTTCTCGGGACCGCTTTCTGTCGCGCGAGCGATCGCTGAGTGGACGTTCTTCGAAGCGGCGATCACGGCCTCCGCGAGATGGAAGGAGGTCTCTGTCCTGACTGTAGCGATCTCTCTGCAAAGGTCCAAGTCAGCGACATGCGGACCAAGGTGGAGGTGGGCGCAGGCTTACGGGCTCTGGAGAACGGCGGCGGTAGTAGCGGTCGTCTCCGCGTCTGTCGCGACGGTCATCCCCACGGCGGTCGTCCCTGCGATAACGATCGTCACGGCGCGAGTCACCGCTTCGGCGAGGAGGAGAGCGCGGTCGTCCAGACATGGTGTGTAGACAGTTGTCGGTTGGTGAGAGGGATGACTTCCGAGCACACACACGTCGGCCCCACTGCAAGTAGCATCTGTTGACAACCGTGGACATCAAAAAGTCTGGAGAATTGCTGTAGGTTCACGCACGGGCCTACGAACCTCTAAAATGTTCGTCACTTGCCATATCCGGCTGTATGCCCGGCGACCCTGGCCTCAAGAACCCCATCGTCTTCTTGTAGATATACAGTAATGATAAGATCCTGGAACATGGTATTTCGAGAGTGGGGTAGACTGGAAGTAGAGCTAGCACATCTTGCTGCACTGATCTCGATTGTGGTGGTGGTGATTTGAATATGCAAGAACAGACAAGTCACTTGACAAGATGAAGCAAGCATGCAAGGAAAGGCACTTGTATCTTTTGATTAGGTAGACAAGAAAATGCAGTTGTGCAATTGTATCAGCGCTGGAGAAAGACAAGCCATCTCAAAAGAACGCCATGCAAAGAGAGAAGAAGAGTGAATATACAGAAAAAAATTCTTCTCTACAAAAAGGGAGGAGTAAAGTTCAGGGAACAAAACCAACAAAAGTGTGAGCGAATAGCCCGAGAAATTTGTTCAAATCAAGTCCTGTAGCCCAATTCATTCAATCTCTTACAAGCAGGCTTCTGCATATCCCTGGCTTCTTGCAGCTTGACTTGATCGGTCCAGAAGAAGCCCTGAGCCTGCTGGTACGTCTGCCGCTGCCTTTGCTGCTGCACCTCGCACCGAGTCGACAACTCGTGTAAGTATTTGCCGTCTGCCTTCTTATCCAACTCTTTCCATTTCCGCGTCGTGAGATCAGAGACTTCGCGTGGGTCGACATAGTACGGCATTCCGAAGCCAGAGGACACGCGTTGTTGGGTGAATGGCGGTGTGGGGTTGAGGTGTACGGAAGGACCTGAGGGTGTGCCGTTGCCGGAGAAGAGGCCGGAGAGGAGGGGGAAGATGAAGAGGAGGAGTAGTGGGAGGAGGGATTGTAGCGATTGAGCCAGGGAGGGGGGTGGTTGGTTGGGGTCTCTGGCTGCTTGTGGTCGTCGTCGTGGTGCGCCGCCGCCGAACTGATGGACGCGGACACCAGGGCCTCCGCCCATGTTGAAGACGAAACCTGGACCGTCGAAGAGACCGCCTCCTGTTGTTTTGGTTAGTCTGTCGGTTTTTGCAGACGTTGCAGAGAGCGAGAAGTAGGCATACCAAAAGGACCACCTCCAAAACCTCCACCGCCCATGCCCATGCCGCCGCCGCCAAAGAACTGACGGAACAGGTCTTCAGGACTGATTTCATCATCAAACATGCCACCAGCCGGGCCCCTCCTTGTAGCACCGCCTCCAGAAAAAGGACTCGCCGAACTGGCACTTGCACCCTGAAACCTGCTATCGGGGTCCCCTCCAAAGCGATCGTATTTGGCCTTCTTGTCTGCATCGCTCAGCACGGCAAAAGCGCGAGCGACCATCTTGAAAGCCTCGTCTGCCCCATCGTAGCCGTTCTTGTCGGGGTGGGTGAGCAGACTGAGTTTGCGGTATGCTTTTTTGATGTCTGATTCGGTGGCTGTCGTCTTTGACGACTCGAGGCCGAGGATGTCGTAGAAGGCGGTGGGACTGCATTTGCGGACGCGGACGACGGCGGCCTTTTGGTCGACGGTAAAGGCGCGGCCACTGCTGCCGTCGTGGTGCTGGCGCGACTTTTCTGACGACATGATATAACCAGAGGAGAGGCGGGGGCCCCTGAGGGAGTGTCGGAGAGTGTGGTCGACTGTGGTTTGAAGATGTGAAAGTGGATAATTGGCCTCTAATCAGCAGCAACAGCAGCAGCGTCGCGGGCCAGACTGGCGCAACACGGCGAGGACAGGGTCGCCCTTTCATGTGATTCGTCTGCATGACGGCATTTCCAGCTCGATATTCCTACACCATTTCCACCACCAAATATCACCAGACTCGCCAATTCACACACTGCCCAGAATGCCAATGCCAGGAGCAGACAAGACGACCGACGCCAAAGAGGGCGTCCTCACCTACATGCGCGCATGGGGTGGTATGTCCCTCGATCTCTCATCCAACGAGACCAATCCACTGACACTCGCACAGAATCCTCAGTCCCTCCAACCGCTCTCGCAACTCTCATCACAGCCCAGCACTTCCGCCCCTTTCAGAAGCTACCCATGCTCTTCGTCCCCGTCCTGCTCTTCTCTTCATACCTCAACTTGAACGGTTTCCCCGTCGACTCGGCTGGTGTGACTTCTGCTTGGAGTGCTGCATACTTGGTTGTCGCGAGGAGGAGAAAGCAGGCCTTTTCGAGCAAGTTTGGTGCCAGGGGTGCCATCAGAGGTCTCACGCTGGGTCTCTGCGCCGCAAACATTGTCAGCGGTGGTCTCGCCTACACTTTTGGCAAGAGAGAGGCCCAGGAAGAGTGATCGCGTCATATACCCCATCTCTATATTTCATTCCGAGAAGCTGGCGCCGAACACGACAGCTCGACTTGTACCAAGTCTTGAAACAGACCAAACAAGACGTCGAATTGATCGCGTGACAGCATTGCCACCACACGACCGTCCACTACTATGTATATATTTTCACCTAGGAGGAAATGGTCCATCAACTCGAGAGAGCAAGCACTCTGTACATTCAGTCTTCAGCTTCAGCTACTGGCCTCCTAGAAGAAGCCTCGAAGCTCTTTCGAGTCGCAAATTCCATGCTAGAAATCCATGCCCTTTTCCCAGCTGTTCTGCTTGTACTGTTTGCTAAATCGTCGAGAGATTGCGTCTCAGTGCTTGTCGTAAGAATACCGTAATGGGCTTTGATACCATGCTCGCTCCATAAAACCGATAGCCGAATATGGAAGCTTGTACCATCACATTGTTTCCTTAGCAGATGCAAAGACCCCCCTCTCTCCCTTCTGTATGGATAACCCTCACACACCCATCTCTATTATTTATTGAAGACGAAGAGTAGTTTTGATAAAACGTGTATGCAATTTCTACCCATACTCCATGACGACATGATATGTTGGCCTCGCGAGTCGCGACCGATGGCAAACAACCCTCAAACCACCATCCACGATGGCTAGCATACCAAAACACCCAACACCCAGAGCCACATGGAGACAGCGCTTACATACGACACGCTGGTGAATCGAATAGTCCCAGGCCCGCAAACCCTGAGCTATTTCGTGCCTCTGGTGATGCTGCCAATCGCCTTTTCAATACCACCGTGGATCGTGTCGAAACAGGCGCTATGTGCGGTGGCCTTGCCCATCATCACTGCTTCCCTAGTACATGCTTGGACTGTCATGGGGGGTGTAGATGTCATATCTTTCGACATGCTGCTACACAGCTATCACCTGCTGCTCTTCAACAACCCACGCCAGGACTTTTGTAGGATAATCGCCAACGAGGAGCCCGAAACAGCAGTCGTTGAGAACAAAAAGACACTTAATCAAGCTGGCAAGGATGAGCAAACGATACCGCGGTGCATCGAGCAGTCGTACCCTGTCAAATGGAGTGAGAGGTTGCCTTGGATCGGAACACTGCTCATCTCGATGCGTTTCGTAGATTGGAAGATTGGATCGCCTTCGCATGACTCCAAGCAACCTGCTCGCTGTTCGAACCCTCCAAGTCACCTACGCTTCATACTCACCGCTATCCTACGCACACTAAGTGGTTACATCGTCATGGATCTGACATCTGCCTGGACACAGCAAGACCCCTACTTCAAAACCTTTGGCACAAGCATTGATTCACATTTACCACAAACCAACCCGTTTGCTCCGTTACCACCTCGATTGCTCAGGTGCACCATAATGACACTTCAAGTGTGGGCGACCGTGGGCCAGCAGTTCCAATTACCGTGCACCCTGCCCGTCGCCCTGCACTGGACAGGCCATCTCCCCGACGCATGGAGCCCGCACCTCTGGCCAACCTTCTTCGGCAGCTTCACCGCCGTCTTCACAACCCCAAACCTCGGTGCTCTGCGCAACTTCTGGGGCCGTTACTGGCATCAGACCCTACGGCACTATTGCTCAGCCCCAGGGGTTTGGCTCGCGGACTCCATGCATCTGCCTCGCAAGAGTTATATCCGTTACTCCTTGCTCAGCGCAACTACCTTTTTCTTCTCTGGCGTGGTACATATAGGTCTGGTCCCTCCACACCCAATATTTGCGACCGAACCCGCGAATCACATCCGCTGGCTCATTTTGTCCTTTTTCTGGTTGCAACCCCTGGGCTTCGCAGTCGAGATGGCTGCGTCTGTTGCTCTGCGCCGTGCGGGTGCGTCAAAGTCCACCTGTGTCGTTTTGAACGTCTTGTGGTTTGTCGTGTGGTGTTGTCTCGTGCTGCCTTTGCTGGGAGACGCAGGGCGCAATCTCGGGTATTGGCGCGTGTGGCCTGTACCCGTGAGTCTGTGGCGAGGTATCACGATGGGACAGTGGTTGATGTGGTGACAAGTCGTAGAGTAGAGATAGAATAGGATTAGTAGCATTCTCAGTCTCAGGAGACTAGTCTGTTTAAGTCTTTACACATCTTTGCTGTCACTTCTTACTGTGTATATACTTGGCCTTTTCACACAGAGGAATCTCGATGCAAAAGATGATGAGCGGCAAGTGAGAAGCGAGCAAACGAAAAAGCAGAAAAAAACATCCATAATCACCTCTCACAATCCGAACCACAGCCCAGGGGAATCAGAGCAGGAGTGACAAGACAGACAGCATACACTTGGACCCAACGACACACGTAAAAAAGGGGTGTAGGAAAGAGAGAGTGAGTAGAACAACCAACTAGAATACCAACAGAGGGTGACTTGGAAGCCAAAAAGCCAAGCCCCCTTGCTCGGCTGCCATATCCAACCACCATCGTTCCACCTTCCCAGGACTCGGAAACACCCAAGACATCCTTTCTCACCAACAAGCAAGAGAGAGGAACAAAAAATACAACACTCAAAGAGTGCGTAAACTGTTCATCTGTAAGAAGAAAAACCAAAAACTAGCGGAGCGAAAAAACCCATGCTCGACGCCTTTTTCATCCCATAATAACCCCGCCGCCCGATTTACAACTGTTTCCCAGTTTCTCTAAAAAGCCGTGTCCTTTGATTAGACTCCTTGTGAACGCCATCGCTGTGAGGAGAAACAAAACAAAGGAGAAAAAAAAAGCATCGTCGTCCCACCTCTGTGTTCCGCCGAAAAAGAAATCATGCAACCAACCCTCTAAGTCTCTTTTGTCATTACCGCCATGAACGCCATGTAGAAGACTGTAAGAACCAGAACCGTTACGTGGATCGATGTCGAGGTTAGTCGTCACTTGACCGAAATGCGAGCGCCCTGCTCGTCATTCGATTTGATGGCAGCGACGTCTTCGTAAGTGGGGATCTCACTTTCACGCTTTAGGTGCCAAAAACCATCGTTGGGCTCTGGTGGAGGTGTAGGCAGCCAGCCTTGTGATTGGGCGATGGGGAGTACAATGCTCGGATCGAAAGATCTGATGAAGCTCATGTCGTCCTCGCGGCATTTCGGATATGAATAATCGCGGTATTCGGCAATGGCTGGGTCGTTCTGAACATACTGTGTCTTGCGGAAGCAGGCAGTCACGCAGCCAGTACGATGCTGCTCACGAGTTAGCGTCACATGCTCGTGTGATGAACTGAATAACTTGAACTGACCTTGCCACGGTTGCAGTGGATGAGAAGAGGATGGTTGTTGCGGTTCAGGACGACAGCAAGAGCAGTGGCCATGGTTTCGGGAGTAATATTGACTTTGCCGTCCTTGTTGGCAGGGATGTGGATCTGGTAATGGCGAATGTGGTTTTGGTCCATGAAGATGATGTACTCTTCCGATAGAGGCTCGGGAACCAGGGTGCTGAATGGCGCGTTAGCAAGAGCAAGTTGTCGAGCAGAGTCTCGAGACGTACAGAATGGTTCTGATGTTGAGACTGTTGATGAAGTCAAAGTTCTTGCTGGTTGGGTAACCACTCCTGTAGATGGAGTTTGTCTCGACCGCGCCGAAGTTGGCTGGCGGGACGTACATGCGCAAGCGTCCAGGGAGCGGGGCGATGCTGAGTTTCGGGTTCAAGTTCTCTTGAGCGACCATGGCGGACGTCGAGTCGTCTTGTTTGGACCCTGTTTTCTCCAGTCAGCAGCGATCGAGAGAAAAGACGGAGAGCCGGACGCACCTTTGACGTCGTTCGCCTGGCCGACGACGGGCTTGAGGAGCGACAGCTCGCGAGCGTCCATGTTGGGGGTTTGTGGGGTCGAGTCGAGCAGGGGAGAGGATGCACTGAGCATGTCGAATGTGGGAGAAAGGATATGTCGCGTGACAGTCGAGTCTCAGACGAGTCGTGCGGGCGTGTAGCGGATAGTGGGTGATATGGAGATGCGGTTGGGTGTCTGCGCTAGACGGCAGGCGCGTGCGGTTGCTGGATGGACAGCTGGTATAGCGTCAGAGCATGTTCGGTGTCGAGGCCGGTGGTGGGCACATACCGTGCTGTTCAGACCATCACAAGGAAGCCATGAGCGACATGGTGGGGGTGGTGGTGTTGATGCGGAAGAGGCGCATGTTGACCGGGGTGTGTGTGTTTTGTTGGCGAGGTGGTTGTAGTGGAAGAGGAGGATGTTGATCACGAAGTAGTGAATTTCAAGTGCAGAAGGCTGAAAGGCGCCGCTTGCAAAAGCATGTGGAGTTTCGACTTTCTGGGCCCAGCGATATTCCCGAATTCGACCTCTAGCGGCGGCACCCCCGTTGTCACTTTGCACGTGCTCCAGCAGAATCTCTGCACTTTCATCACCAAATCCTCGTCATCGCCAGCTGCTGCCTCGTGCCTTTGACTCATGCACCTACAGTCACTGCCATCCGACTGCTTCCTAAACCCCCACTCTGCGGAGCGCGAACTGTCACTGCAGACTCCAGAGAGCATTGTGTGCGAAGTATCGAGTAGCTTTATGACTCGTCATCAGTCCAAGTGGCATGCCCTGCATCCTGTCCACCCCCATTATTGGTTCGCTTGCTCGCACTCCATCGTATTTCCGGTAGCCAGTCACCAGTCTTTGTCTCTGATGATGAACTTCCGCCGTCTGCCCAGATGATGCTCCCTCTACCATGACCACGCAAACCCCTCTTTTGCGAATGTCTCAAGACCCTCGCCGTTTCGCCATCCCGTGTCATTGCCCACGTCCAAACATGGGGAAACGACGAGCTGATCAACGTGCCATCATCTCTTTGCTCTCTTCCGCCAATTCTGGGGTTGCCATCTGAGCATACACTTTACCCTGACTCACTCCGAAGACCTTCAAGTTGCACGTCATTGTCTGTATGATTTCAAAAGACCGTCATTGTGCAAAGAAAACTAGTTCATTGACGCCTATGACAAATATTACACCGATCTGAATGCGCAGTGCAGGTGATGGTTGAGAAAAGCAGTGACCGACGGAAAAAAACAAGGGGGGGGGGGGGATATGTGGGTAAAGACCTGAGCGACTTGTACTGAGAGAAGGGAAAAAAAGACAAGACGTAGATGTGCGTGAGCCGAGCAAGACGAATGATCGAGACCATCAGTGCCACGTCCTCGATCAACAAACACAGTGCCCTGCGTGCATGCCTTGTCCATTTCGCTTGCTGGATAGATTGGACATGTCTCTTGTGGTGCATGAACAGGACAACCAAGAAACTCCAATCCGAACGCCATGTGTCAGAACCAAGGTATAAATCTGGGGGATGTGCAAGTCTCTCAGGCCTCGGGCTGCAACCTGTCGTTCGTTTGACAGAGCAGCAGCCGTTCGGAAGACGCGACATGGTGAAAAGCGCTTCGTCCATGGTCACCGAACCATGTTTTGTTCTCCATACCGAGGTGGGGGATGATCGCGCAATCGGGCCTGCCCGCTTACAGGATCAGGCACTTCTTGCGGCTGCTACTCCTCTCCTTTCTTGAGGTGAGGGCAGCACGGGTGGCGTGCTCAAAGACCTCACGGACACCCTCGTTGGTCTTGGCCGAGCACTCGATGTACTCCTTGGCACCAATCTTGTCCTTGACTTGTCTGGCCTGTGTACTGTGTGAGTCGGGTTCATGTTTGATACAAAGTGTCGACACGCACCTGCTCCTCGGTGACAGGAGTCTGCGAAGTCTTGTGAAGTTCTTCGATGGTCTTCTGGTCGTGTCTGAGATCCTTCTTGCATCCAACGAGGACGATGGGAAGACCTTGGCAGAAATGCAGGACCTCGGAGATCCACTATCAAAAACGTTTCATGTCAGCATGCGACTAGGCACGTGAGGTGACGGTTCAGGGCGGGCGGCGTACCTTCTCCTGGACGTTGTCGAGAGAGTCGGGCGAGTCGACAGCGAAACAGATCAGGATGACATGCGAGTCGGGGTAGGAGAGAGGGCGCAGTCTGTCGTAATCTTCCTGGCCAGCGGTATCCCAGAGGGCGAGTTCGACGTGCTTGCCGTCAACCTCGACATCGGCGACGTAGTTCTCGAAGACGGTGGGGACGTAGACCTTTGAACAGTTATGTCAGCACATCGGGTGCACGATACTAGAGGCTGCTTGTCGCGCTCGGGCGTGGAACGCTGGCGGGGGTGGTGCGACGGAGAGGGGAAACAAGTCGAGCGACAACGGCGAGCCAAGTGTGTAGAGAGACGAACCTCAGGGAAGGTACCCTTGGAGAAGACACTGTCGACGGCGGGTCAGCAAGGTGTGGTCAACCGACGACAACAGGCGGCACTCTTTCTTACATGAGGAGACAGGTCTTTCCGCATGCACCATCACCGACGATAACGAGCTTGCGACGGATTTCCGCCATTGTGGAGACTGATCAACAAAGAGACTGTGAGGTGAGTGTGAGCGAGCGAGCAAGTTGGCTGGATAATCAGGCCAAGAACGCAGGTGGATTGTTATGGAGATAGGATGTGATGTCGGCAACGGTGATGGCAGTGATGTTGGCAGGCGACGAAGAGAAGGAGTGCGCGCACCTTGAGGCTGTCTGGCTTGGCACGGGCGTTGTTGGGCGGGCACTCTTAGTTTGTTTTCGTTAAATGCAGAGAAACAACACGTCTGCGCGCTTCTGTTGTTGGCTGGCTTATGGCTACGAGCGAGTCTGTCTTGTTCCAAAGATCAAGTACAGAGGTGGCAAGAGGGTTGGAAGACAGGCAATCACGTCAAACGGGTCCGGTCTACGAGCATCAACCAGCGGACAGGGGAACGTGTTATTACACAGATTGCGCAGAGTAATTACCATAACGCTAGCACAACACCCACGGCCGCCTCGGTGTGTCGGAAGGGGGCTTGGAAAATGGCCCTTCTCAAACTCGCCATGTGTTGTGTGGCTTCGACATGCACGCCTTGTAGCGAGCGCTACCGTTGCACTGCCGGTTCTTTCTTCTTCTGCCTCTTGTACAGTGTCTGAGCCTCCCACGGCTCACGCACCTCTACCCTGTCTTTGTCTGCGCCTCGCTCAACACCGTACTCACACCCAACGCTCGGATCAGGCTGGCTATTAGCTTTGTTTTGTTCAAAACGCGCCAAGAGGCATGCCTCATTAACATGTACCGCGACCAGCCACACGTGCTGTGCCACAGCAACCTGAATGATTATCAAGCTTCATCTCTCTCATACGCGCACCTGTCGCTGTATCAGATATCGTTTCGGGATCATGCCGGAGAGTCATCTAGGTCAAGGACGTTGTCTTGTTCTAGAGACTCTTCTCTACTACTTGCTCCTTCGCTGTAAATCTCCTTGGAAATATACACATGAGATTGTTTTAGAAAGAGAGGGAAACAAGGCGTGATAGAATGTCTTGACAGATATCACCTCTTTGAGCGAACGGTCGAGATGGTCAACTGGTCGTGCGTCTGCAAATATAGCATAGCGGGCAAGCAAGCAAGCAGCGACTTCTTGGATGTTATACCATCACTGATCAAAGACACAAGATCCGATTATCAACCCTCGGAGGTCGGATCAGGGATAGTGTTTCGACGAGGTGCAAACATGCAAGTCATTTTTAGTCCGCTTGACCACAGAGTTGAATCGTAGAGGACCCCCACTCATGAGTTTGCGGAGAAGATGCAGAGAGACAGTGCTAATGCAGCTTTTGTGTATGGGAGCATGAACGAAATTCAGTCCGAATCGCTGTTGTGTCTTGGGGTACTCTAGGTATGACCAAGAGGTCGGCGCGGGAGCAGGAGTCTTGGAGACAGCAAACAGACGGGTTTCACTCGACAGATTTTGTGTGTCAGTCTTGGAAAGAAGTAAGCTAGAAGAAACAAAGGCATGTTAACATGCATATGCAAGGGTGTTTGACAAGTGAGGGAGTTCAGTGGCTGCTCTCGAAAAACTCCAAACGGGCAGTGAAGCTTGGGTGGAAATAGCGGTCTTAAGGCGAAGAGCGTCACATCCAGCAACTAACCTAATCGATTGCCCGGACCGTACCATCACTTTGGTCATCACTTGGTCGTTATTGTTCAAACCGAGCCTATTCAGAGGCACACCCGCCACAGGTTCCTTTCGGCCAACTTTCTCTCTGGTCCTGCCTCACCCATCTATCCGCCACACAACATGGCCGAATCAGAAGCAGACAAGGTATCTTGCATCCGCGTCGCTGCTGCCAGGACGTATAGCTCCCTGTCCTGTCAGGTCTAACATGGGCAGATCCGTAACAAGCGTCTTGCCAAACTCGGCGGTGGCGGCTCAGGTCCTTCTTCACCAGCACCGTCGTCTCCGAGTGTCGAGACTCCACCAGCCTCATCTTCGTCCACCTCACAAGACAGACCGACAGAGCCAGCGGGCAACCCTTTCTCACAGCTGGGCATCAAGAACGAGACCAAGACGCCCGTCAAGATCAACATCACGCCTTCGGCCGCTCAGAAGCGCCCCAACGAAGACTCGCCCCAGCCAAGATCACGTCCGCAAGCCTCGGATTCGCTTGAGACATGGGAAGATCGCCAACTCAGTCAGATATTCCGTCTGTCACTGAAACCCGATGTCGTCCGAGATACTGCCTCGCAGCCGCTGTACTATCTTGAGAGCGTGCGAGGAGACCTGCTGGAACAAAATGAGCCGCTCCAGCTCAAGACGAGCCTGCTGGACCAGGCTCTTCCCGAAGCTGCCGGCCTCTTGACGAACATCACCCCACTGGAATATCTGCTGGCATGTTGGAAGCGCATTTCCAAGGCTTGCCGGGGCATGAGGAGTACGGATACCGAGAGTCCGCGATTCAAGATCTTGATGGAGGCCAGACGACTCTGCATGAGTTACTGCATCTTTGCCATCACCATGCCCGAGATGTTTGGTTTCGAGACGCCGCCAGAGAACGCGCTAGCCAAGCACCTCCTTGCGGAACCCCAGAGCGAGTCCGGTATTGATTACGACTTCCTCATCGAGGCCGTTTCGCGTTTTGAAGACGACGAATCCATCAAGGACGCTTTGGTCGGTGCTCTGGAACAGCTGAGTAGGCAACTGGCTGCGATGTCCATGAACGACATGGATTACAAGTACTACCTCATCGCTCTCAGAAATCTCCTCCAACACCCGAAAATCGTAGAAGCAGTCACGCAATCACCCGCGTTCTTGCCTGACGGCGTCGCGGCACAGGATATCGAGCTGGTCACCATTCTTGGTCCTTTCTTCCGTCTCTCACCTCTTCAAAATGGTGTTGCGCAAAGCTTTTTCACTACACCCAGGTCAAAGGATAGAGCTTACATTGTCAATGCTCAACGTTCGCTTCGCATGACACTCAACACCCACCAAGAAGAGCTCTTCGCCATTGCGGACAAGATCGTCAAATCTGGTAAGGAGCCGCGTGAGAGGCTGCTGGACTGGTTCGCTCACTGCATGAACACCAACCACAAACGTCGTGCCACGCGAGTCGATGAAAAGACCACATCTTCAGACGGCTTTATGATAAACATCACCAACTGTCTCGACCGACTCTGTGACCCTTTTATGGACGCTACTTTCAGCAAGATCGAGAAAATCGACGTCAACTACCTGAGAAGAAACCCCAGAGTTGACATCTCGGACGAAACAAAGATGAACGCAGACCAGAAAACCTCTGATGCCTTCTATGAGCAGAAGGTTGACGGCACCAACAACTTCATCTCTGAGATTTTCTTCCTCACCGTAGCCGCTCATCACTACGGCACCGAAGCAGCTAGCACTAGGATGGAAAGCATGCAGAAGCAAGTCAAGCACATGGAAAAAGAGCTTGAGAGATTCGAAGCAGAGAAACACAAGTACGCGCATGACGCCAGATACGCCACACGCTTTGAACAACATCTGCAGAAGTATAGAGATGAGGTCGATAGGATGCACAGCGTCATCCATGCGACTACTGGCGTGTTGCTCGACGAAGTCTCTCAAGCGAGATCTATGCAGTTCATGAGATACGTCATCGTCTGGCTTCTGCGTCTAGCATCAGGGCAGAACCTTCCGAAGGAGACTTTGCGTCTGCCTCTACCTGAAGAGCAGCCTGAAGTGTTCAGATGCCTCCCCGAATACTTCCTCGAAGACGTTGTCGACAACTTCAAGTTCATTACCCGCAACATCCCTCACATTGTCACTTCTACTCAGTGTGAGGAGCTTGCCACTGTTTGCATCACCTTCTTGCGCAACACGAACTACATCAAGAATCCATACATGAAGGCTGGACTGGTCACGATCCTATTCCACGGCGTCTGGCCTTTCGGTAACTTCTCTAGAGGTGTTCTTGGCGACCTTCTCAACGGTTCAGAGTTCTGTCACAAGCATCTCCTACATGCACTCATGCAATTCTATATCGAGTGTGAAAGCACAGGAACACACACAGCGTTCTACGACAAGTTCAACATTCGTTACGAGATCTTCCAAGTGATTAAGAGCATTTGGTCGAACCCTCTTTATCAAGAGAATCTCGGAAAAGAGGCCGACGTCAACACCGAATTCTTCGTTCGCTTTGTCAACCTTTTGCTGAACGATGTGACATATGTCTTGGATGAGGTATTTGGCTCGTTCACCAAGATCCACGACTTGCAAGAAGAACTCAAGGCGCCTGGTTCGGAGAATATGGAGCAGACGATACGTCAGGAGAAGGAAGAAGCACTGGCCGAACAGCAAGGCCGAGCCAAGTCCTACATGGGCCTGACCAAGGAGACGGTCGCCATGCTTACGTTGTTCACAGATGCTCTAGCTGGCGCCTTTACTATGCCAGAAATCGTGCAACGTCTTGCAGACATGTTGGATTACAACCTGGACGCGATGGTTGGGCCGCGACGACGTAACCTTAAGGTGGACCAGCCCGAGCAATATGGCTTCAAGCCTCGTGAGCTACTCTCGGATCTGGTGGACGTCTACTTGAACCTAGCACACCACGAGAGTTTCCGTCAAGCGATTGCTCGTGATGGACGCTCGTACAAGCCCAACAACTTCGCAGAGGTGATGCAGCTTATGGAGAACTTTGGTATGAAGTCTTCCGAGCAAATCAAGCAGTTCACTGCCTTGACCGATGCCGTGGCGCTGGTGCACGCCCAGGAAGTCATGGCCGAAGAAGACCTTGGCGAGATTCCAGAGGAGCTTCTTGATCCCATCATGGGCTCGTTGATGGAAGATCCCGTACTATTGCCCAGCAGTAGACAAATCGTCGACCGCAGCACCATTCGCTCGCATCTGCTCTCAGTCGCTACTGACCCATTCAATCGTGTACCACTCGCTTTTGAAGATGTGGTGCCAGCCGAAGACAAGAAGAAGGAAATCTTGGCGTTCATTGAAATGAAGAGAAAGGAGAAGGCTGCCAGCAGCGCTGGTGACCCGATGGACACAAGTACATGAACCACGAGCTAATAATGATGGAGGCAACATGGGATGAGATAGATTTTGCTGCAGCAGTATAGATGCAAGCCGAATTTTCACTGTGCCACAAATGCAGATTTTGGGTGATTGTGTGAAGACCCATATCTGCCAAAATGTAGACCATCAACCTCATTTGTAGCCAAAGGCAATAACAAAAGACATTTCGGGGCAAAAGCACAAAGAACAACAAGTCAGTTGTGTCGAAAGAGAAAGGCGTTCATAGTTGGGACTCTGTGCAAACGCCGCAAAATCCGACGCATCCACCAGATTACCACAGACGTCAAGATCATGCCATGCAAACACATCAACCGACTACTTTAATCCTCGACCATAAACCAACTTACCTAACCGTCAAAAATCGAACAACATGCGTCCAGATGGCCCCCGCGATCCCATCGTCGGCCCTGACAGCGGTCCCACGCCACCATTTCCTCTCAAGCTGAACGGTGAAGTCGTCAAAGGCTTTGGACGAGGCAGCAAAGAAGTCAGTATCATCTCCCCATCTCACAGTGGTCACAAAAACTCCTTTTTGTTCGATCCTGTACATCAAGTAATAAAAAGACACAAAAACGGGGGAAAAAAAAAAAGGGAATCCAGATTACTGATTTGCCAGCAACACAGCTCGGTATCCCTACCGCCAATATCCCCCTCTCGGGCCTCACGGTCGGCGGCCACGACGCCATCGAATCAGGCGTCTACTACGGCTACTGCTCCCTATCTTCCACCTCCAAAGTCTACCCTCAGGTCATGTCCATTGGCTGGAACCCTTTCTACAAAAACACAGTCCGCAGTGTCGAAGTCCACGTCCTGGAAAAATTCGACAAGGATTTCTACGGCAGTCATATGAATCTGGTCATTTTGGGATTCATAAGGCCAGAGTATGATTATGTGAGCAAGGAGAGTTTGATTGAGGATATCGAGTTTGATGTCGGTGTTGCGAGGAGGAGTTTGGAGAGGGAGGGGTATGCTAAGTTCAAGGAGGATCCTTATCTGCAGGAGTTCGAAGGGAGGAGTGGTGTTGCTAGTTGAGGGGTGAGTCAGTGGGTGGACAGGAAGTGTGGTATGTGGAATCTCAAAGAAGGCCAAATCTATCAACGCTTGTGATATACACGATAGGGGATGGCACAAAGAAGAGATGAATGTCAAACTTCGATAGCACAATCACAATTCTAATCAGGCTGAGCGACAAAGAGTCCACCAAGCCTATACAGCATTTCCCATCCGTGATGCAGGCCCTATCCTTGACAAGCCAATCCCACCAAGCCATGCAACCAGCCCAATGAGGTATCCAGCCAACGCCACGCTATAACACAAAAACAAAGCCTTGAAGAGACACGAATAACCCTTCCCAAACAGTCTAACTTAGGTCCATCTCATCATCTGCTGTATGTTGGTGTTGTTGCTGTCCGGATGCAGAAGCCGCACCACCAGTCTCGTCTATCAGGTTCATGAAGATGTTGTCATACTCATCGTCATCGCTGCCAAAGGCCGAGGAACGATCGTCATAGACTTCTTGACTGTTGAACTGCTGGTTCCGGGAATTCTCGTCCTCTTGCATCAACGCGACCAAGGCTTCCAGCTCTTCATTTTCTTGTTGCAGGACAGCGTCGGCCTCTGGATCGAGAGGATGATCTGACTGAGATTGAGGATCCCATGCCATCTGGCTGCTACACGTAGGCAGCTCGTAGTCTGATGTTTCTTCTGCTTCTGCATAATCAGGGTGGAGTTGTGGTGCGGAGCGTACTTGTTCGGCTTCCCATCGTCGCTTTTCTTTCAGGTAGTCGAGTCTGGCCATCTAGGAAACAGTTAGGACTGTCATCAAGTTGGTACGTGAGGTGGCAGCATACGTCGTCTATCCTCGAGTCCCATTTATTCTCATCGCGGGCCTGGCGGACCTTGCGCAAGAACATGTCCCTGCGGCGTTCGCGCAATGCATCGGAGCGCGGTACGGGAACTGCTTTTACCGGTCGAGACGAGAAAGGTACGTGTGGTTGCTGATTTGATGGGGGTGCTGATGTTGCCATTGATGTGTCGGAGGACCAGAAGGAAGTAGATGGACTTTTGACATTTGCGCGTCGAGGAGAGAGTGGCGACGGCACGCTGGGCAAGAATTTTTGCGGTTGAGAAGGAGCAGATCCAGAATATGAAGTTGCCAGCATGTTTGAATGCCCCTTCCTCCTCTGTCGACTGTGAATATCGTCTTTGGACGAAAAGATGGTCGCTCCTTCCACGTTCCCGCCACCAATCGATGGGAAGACGCGGCGGTTTCGCGATTCGCGCCGAGGGACACCGAAGCCTCGACGTCAATGTCTTGGCGCCGGCTCTACTCCACCTCTCTTGGGTTCGTGCCACTTTTGTTTTTCCCTGCTTCTTTTGTGTGCCGCACCATTTTGACTCCTCTCGCGCAATGTCAATCTTTGCTGCAATTGAGATATGTTCATCATGCATGCTACCGTAGCCTTTTGCTCGCTTCCCTGCTCCTCATCCACTGAGGGCGGGGTTGCTGTGGTAGGACCCATGGTATTGCACTATGTATAGCCAGCGATGGCCATCTGAACGAGCATCGAAAGCGTATTCTGCTTCCGTCACTTGCTCGATATGATGACCCTTCCCTGGGTACTGTGCGGCCTGCTAAGCCTTCACCTCGACCATACTCTGGCTCAGGATAGCAACATCCTTCAACACGTTGATCCGCTCATAGGCACAGGCTTCGGAGGTTTGAAACAAGAGAAGAAGGGCGAAACCCGCTCTTATGTTGACAATCGCGCAGGTCATGTTTTTGCCGGTGCTACTCTGCCTTTCGGTATGTCTACTCATCTATCACGAAGAAGTCGACCTTAGCTAACCTCCCCTCCCAGGCATGGCCAAAGCTGTTGCAGACGTCAATGGTGAAAACCAGGGCGGTTATGCGAGCGACTACAGTAACATCACAGGCTTCAGTCACATGCACGACAGCGGAACAGGAGGGTAAGTTCATCTCAGTCCTTCTCGATTCAATTTTTGCATGATGAGCACTCTTTATTTTATGTCATCAACCCATCGATACCCCTTGAGACCATTTTGAGTTTTGTCTGATTACAATCTTTTTGCTCTATCCTTACAATCACGATGTTTTGAATATATTTCTAACACGGTTGTCAATACAGGTCGCCTTCGCTCGGCAACTTCCCTCTTTTCGCACACCCTGGATGCTACAATGATGACCTGAACGAGTGTAAATTCACATCTACCGATAGAGCAACTCCTCAAATCAACGGCTCGGTTTTGGCAGAACCAGGATATTTTACAATTACTCTTGAGAACTCTGTTCGTGCCGAAATGACTGTGACCAACCACACTGCACTATACCGCTTCTCCTTCCCAAGCGGCACTGCAGATATGCCCCTGAGCCCGCTCATCCTGGCAGATCCCATTGACCTGCCGAAATCTAGAAGCAATGCATCGGTTTCTGTGGATCCAGATACAGGAAGAATAGTCGGTAATGGAACCTTTAGTCCCAGCTTTGGCATCGGAACATATGACCTTCACCTCTGCGCCGACTTTTCTGGTGCCAGCATCCGGGATACTGGTGTTTTCATGAACAACAGGGCTGGCAGCCAGCCCAAGAACCTTAGTGTTGTTCCCGATGGGGTAAACAACTCACCTGAGATACTTCCTGCTGGAGCTTGGGTGCGATTCAACGCGCCTGAGAACAACGCAAATCAAATCTTGGCTCGTGTTGGGTTGAGCTTCATGAGCACCGCCCAAGCATGTTCAAACGCTGAGAAAGAGATTTCTGGCTTCGATTTCGAGGTCACACGTTCCGCCGCCCGTCAGGCTTGGAACGATAAGATGAGCGTGATAGCAGTCACACCGGGAGATGTCAGCGACGAGTTTCAGACCATCTTCTGGAGCGGACTATACCGTGCTTCTATCAGCCCGCAAGACTACACTGGCGAAAACCCTCTTTGGAACAGTATGGAACCCTACTATGATTCATTCTACTGTATTTGGGATTCATACCGCAGTATTCATCCCTTGATCACACTCTTCGATCCTGAATCTCAGGCTTTGATGATCAGAAGCTTGTTAGACATTTATCGATATGAAGGCAAACTTCCAGATTGCCGAATGTCCTTGTGCAAAGGGTTCACTCAAGGCGGCTCCAACGCTGATGTCGTCTTGGCTGATGCATACGTCAAGAATCTGACACAAGGCATCGACTGGGCTCTTGCGTATGAAGCTGTCGTATCAGATGCTGAAGACGAGCCACTCAACTGGGCAGTCGAAGGACGTGGCGGGTTGACCTCATGGAAGTCACTGGGCTATATCCCTGCCGATGATTTTGATCCCTACGGCGTGGGTTCTTTCACCCGTAGTATCTCCCGTACAGTCGAGTACGCATACAACGACTTTTGTATTGCAGAAATGGCACGTGGCCTAGGGCACACCTCAGACCACGAGAAGTACATTTTGCGCTCAGAGAACTGGAAGAATCTCTACAAAGAAGACCAAAACTCTACCATCAACGGCACAGAGACTGGCTTCACAGGGTTCCTGCAGCCGAAATTCCTCAACGGCACCTGGGGATACCAAGACCCTATCTTCTGCTCCCCTCTACTCAACTTTACATCGTGTTATCTCAACCCTGATGGTCACGAAACGTATGAAGGGTCATCATGGCTTTACACGACCTATGTCCCTCAAGACATGGCCTCTCTAATCACCACTCTTGACGGTCCAGATTCTTTTGTGAAACGTCTCGACTACCTCCACGAAAGCGGTTTACTGTACATCGGCGACGAGCAAGGCTTCCTACCAGTATACCAATACCACTACGCCGGCCGCCCAGGCAAAAGCGCCGCACGAGCACACTCCTACATACCCTCTCAATTCAACACAACTGTCAACGGCATTCCTGGCAACGATGATTCAGGTGCCATGGGCTCTTTTATCGTTCTAGCTATGATGGGCCTCTTTCCTGTTCCAGGCCAAAACGTATATCTCATTACACCTCCCTTTTTCCCGGAAATCAGCATCATGAATAAGATTTCTGGTAACAAGGCAATTATTCGAAATGTTGGTTTCGATGCTGAGTACGAGAATATCTACATTCAGAGTGCTACGCTAAATGGGACGCCGTACACGAAAAACTGGATTGGGCATGAGTTTTTTGTTGATGGGAGTGTGCTTGAGTTGACTCTTGGGCCTGTGGAGAGTGCTTGGGGTACGAGATATGAGGATCTGCCTCCTAGTTTATCCACGGGTTGAGCTCGCTGTGGGCACTGCTAAATTCTGTGACGCTGCAGAGATAGCGGCCTGAGCATGCGTCAGCTGTACCCGATCTTTCCAAAACTTCTCATGCTCGAAGTCCCTCATCATATCTCTGTCGGGACACTTGGGTCTTATGCATAGTCGACGAGCATTGCTATAAACATCTCGATCTTCTCCAGGCCTTGTCAGAGCCAATGTTCATCTTCTTAGAAGTCCTCTGTCGATGCCACTGTTGCCGCTTCTCAAATTCACTTTCTTGATGGCTCATCGAACGAATTGCTGGCACCCTGGGAGTAGTAATGCGCTCAGAGTGGCATGGTCGACAGAGTAGCTTCGATACGAGCCACGACCAGATGGTGGAAGGTTTGTCGAAAGGTTGCATGACTAAAGTTTTTTGTCGTGTCTTTTCCTGGGAAAGCGAATCTGATGCATATTTGTACCGCGTTTCCGTATGGGTCACCGACCTCATCGAAGACATCTTCAATCAGACCGTCTGCGACATCGTAGTCATCAACGATGTTCGTGGTAGTGGTGCTGACATTCCTCGCCTTTTTACACTCCTCGAAAGATCGATTTAGGCCGAGCTCGATCAACATAACTCCCAAAGCAAAGATGGCTTCATTGCGTATGAGCTTGTTCCGTAGGTTGGCAGCAACGCTTGTTGTCGGCAGTGGTCTCAAGGCGCAGCCTTGCGTCATGGAGACACATCGACCTGCAAGAGGTGATCCGACAGTCGAGACATTCTCCGAAAAGAAACAGAGCCCATCCTTGTCCCACGTATGGTTCAGCCAAGGCGTATCGCAGAGCAGCAATGTCGTCCACGCAGCAGCCACGGCTATCTCCAAACGCTTTCGACGGCTCAATCTTAGGTGTGCTGGTGGCCTGTTTGGTGGAAGAAGATTTAACAAGGTTGCCTCCGCTTTACGCGCTCCAGGAATCGATGTAAGATGGACACGTTTCGTCCCGCCTGGCACAGGCAAGAAACCCAGAGGTTCACCACCATTCTCCAGTCCCTGGACGAATCGGCAAAGCGAATCTATCTTTTTCGCAGAATCGGCTAGCGAGATGGTGGCTACAGGATTGCTTGGGGAAGGAGGAATCGGGCTGGTCGAACGATTTCTTGGCCGCAACTGGGAAAACAGACTTCGTGGTTGGGGTCCTGGGCCCATCGGCTGTGAAGGTGGTAAAATGAGCCTCATATCTGATATGGGCGGGCCCAATACTTGCTCAATTCCTGTATTGCTGACCGTACCAGCTGCATCGATCTTGACTTGTGCCTTCCGCCATTGTGGGCTTCCTGTCGAACCCTGATTGTTTCTTACATCGTAAGACAAGGATATACTAAACACAGGCGACTTTGTTGGTCTGTTGTTATGCCAATTCAGATCAAGGGACGTTTGATGCGAGCATGAGCATTGCCAGCATGCATCCAACGCCTTCTTTACTTCGGATGCCTGTGAGCGTACAGCATCGCAATCGTCCTGGTTGTAACGAGCAACAAAGCGTCGAACCATTGGGGACCAATCTTCCAAAGGGATCTCCGGCCTCGACAACAGCGAGCGGAGGAGCATGTTTGAACGGTGTAATTCCTTAAACATACCCTTGCGTTTGTTTGTCGACAGACTTGTCTTCACCCGCCGCCACTCCCATCCGGCACGAGACGAGATATCATTTGACTGCTGGAGAAGATGTCAGTCGATTTTGCAATCCGACTCAGTCCTACTGACCTGGCCGCCCGCATTCACCGTGAGGTTAGCCATCAGTTGATTGACTGTACTCTCCATTCTCCTGATGTGTCCTATAAATTGCTCATGCTTCCCAGGGAAGCGAAGTTCAAGGCACCACTCAAGTTCCGTGTATGTCGGCCTATACAAGCCTATCATTTCCATCGTACCATCAAACAAAGTTTGTTGAAGAGAGACGTCGTCCCTTATGCTCGTTAGTGTGTCCGTATATTTCGCATAAGATCGGCCGAACTCCAGACATTCCTGGTATTTGTCCAGAGCCAGAAAGACAAGCGGTATGGCACCCAGCACCAGTCCAGCCGCTTCAGCCATTGCTTGTATGGACGGGTTGCAAGGAGCGAGAGATAGGGAAAACATATACGACTTGCATCTGAAGTATTGCCCCGCACAAGGTAGAACATCTGCACATGTCAGCAAATTCGCACCAATGGCAGCAGGAAGGAAGCGTTGTGGCTACCTTCCCGTGACATTCCAACAATTGTCGTTTTCTTTTTCTCCGCCTTAAACTCTCCACTTTCTTGCGAAGCAACATTAGAAGGTCGTAGTATTTCATCATGTCAGATGATGAGATAAGTAAATCCAGCGCATACAGACCAGCTGTTGGCTCGATGGATCCTGACCTTGACGATAGAAATGATTCCAAGTTTGTAAACCTACGGGCTGGGAAGTAATGAAGCTGACGATAGCGCAGTATGTCGCAGGTCGAACGACCTGAAGAAATCAAGGAGGAGCATTGGAACTATATTCACTATATGGCAACCAGACTGGAGAAGCAAGGGCTTCATTGGGAAGTTTGGATTGATGGCGTGATGGTGGATCCTGTAGAGGTCTGGAAGGGCAGGGCTCGCCTGCCGCTGACGCAGCAGTATCTTCGTAACGACGGTATGTCTCGCATCTGCCTTCTGCGCACGGAATTCTGACAATACTATTATAAAGCTTCAGTTATGTTCGCGGCTCCCAGCCAACCTGACAATTGTGTCGTCCTGCCCTGCGACAGAGCGAAGTTACCAATCAGGCCACCAATTCACCATCTCGGAAGAAGAAAAACTTCGAGCTCATTGCCGAAATTTTCTTCGAAGACTTCGACACACGACATGTCCTCTGCTCCATATGACTTTCAATCCGAATTGCCATACCCTAATCCTATTACGAGGTCGAAATCCGATTACTCAGGAGGTTCATCACATGATCACAGTCTTACACACCCATATGAGCCCGCTGATGCCACTGTAGATGACACTTTGCAGACGACATACAATTCCGAGTCCGATGCGATTGCAAAAGATAAAGGCCTAGAGACAAATTCCACCTGCCACCTATTTGAGCGTTGTCTTAAGGGATATGAAGAACTTTTGCTTGCTCTGCAGACCGAAGGTCTATGCTCGACACACCTAACTAACAGTCTTGTACCAGAAGTCAAAGACGAATACAGCCGACTACGCATTTGGGGCGAACAAACGTGCGCTGTTTTGCCAGAGAATGCAAGGCACTCGTTGGACAGACAGCTTTCTGAAGACGACTACACCAAGAACGTCGTTCTGAGGTCTTTGCAACGGTTAGCCAACCATATCGGGAGAGGTCTGTTCAAATAAAATACCGGTGTCCAAAGTTGTGACTGACCTTCGCAAAGCAATTGAACAGACAGAGAAGACGGCCGATATTGACGCAGAACACTCGTCTTCGTCTGAAGAGAGTGTCACGACGCAAGGAGGTCTGGAAACCCCCTGGGAGACCCGGCTCCGAAAGACTATCAACTCAATATTCGAAGTGATCCGCTCGTTGTATCGTATATCCGTTCTTTTGAGATGTCCTCGAAACTCCACCAAGTCTCTGGAATTGAACAACTCTTCTTCTATTACTCTGAGGCGCATGACGGAACACGTTTACTCGTTGTCGAGCTTTCGCGGGCGGAGATTTAATTCCAGGCATTGAAGGATGAATTTCTTCTGGGAGAGACTGATCCGGGCCAACCGATCTCGCCGCAAGCAATTCGACTACTGGATCAATATACCAGATGTACCTGGTTCACAAATAAGAGCTCTGGATACATCTAACAAATCGGATCGGCAGAAGGGCAAGAATCCGTCCGTAATTAATAGTCCCTTGTCAACTTTCGTCGAACCTGCCGTAGGCGACAACACCGAAATCAAACAAGGGCACACTATCTACGCCAAATCAGTGGTTGGAAGGTCAAATGCCAAAGTACCTGACGTTCCGCAATGTGCCCAGACAGACACCACTTTCAAATGTCCGTTCTGTCATTCTATCCTGGACTCGACAATGATGCAAAAAAGGGAAGCTTGGGAGTAAGTCTTACAAGTTTAGATGGGATAGACCAAACCTCATGTCCTGACCTTGAACAGAGAACATGTCTTTCGCGACCTTCGACCTTATCTTTGCAGCTTTGAGAAATGCTCGGATCCAGGGAGACTTTTCGCAACTAGACACGAATGGATCTACCATGAACAACAGATGCACCGACGAAAGTGGACCTGTCCGAATGGATGCGCGAAAAGTCTACCATCCAAGGCAGCTATGGTTCAACATCTCCTGACTGAGCATTCGAGCATCGTGGATGAGCGCCAGGTGTCAACATTCGCGGATATGTGTGAGAGGGAGATTGATGACACTGAACCAGATCAATGTCTGGTTTGCTTGCAGCGGATGTCGCTATATCACCTATATGAACACCTTGCTACACATATGGAAGAGATTGCGTTATCGGTTCTTCCCCTGTACCCAGACGAACTCGGTCAGTCCCAACATGACAACAGAAACGCACCCACTCAAGGACGGGATCATACAGCACAGTCCTCGGAAGAGTCTCAACATCCTCAATGGCGGGAGAAAGAAAAAGCAGAGGCATCAATATGGTTAGAGGCATCGATATGGTTAGAGGCGCAAATTAAGCTCATAGCTACTATGCGAGCCAGATTGGAAAAGCCAGAATACTCTGAACACGAAAAGGGCATAACTTCCAGAGAAATGCCCGGCTCTCTGCCAAGCGAGGAAGAGTGAATTTCGGAGAACAGACTATGGATCTAATATCTCTTGGTTCTTTTTTTTTTATTTTTAATTATACTTTAATGAAAATATGGGTCAACATATCAAAACAGTAGATGGATATGTTGAAGAAGATGTCTATTCAGTGGGCAGATGTTCTGCTTCTCATCTACTTGGTGTTGGACTTGAGAGGTACAGATGGATTGCAAGAGTCTCTTGTTCCTTACAGAAGGTGCGACTAACCTGTCTGTACAGTCCTGTATAGAATCCTTCGAAAAATCTCACAGTCTTCTCATATGATCGACGAAATTAAAGCTTGTGAAGAGGTAAAGATTCGGGGAAGAAGCGAATGCCTGGTCAGGGGTAGAGTGGGCTGACACACCAAGGTGACGACGAATGGCAAAGGATTGTTGATATGATTATGAATGAAGAAACTTCATTGTATTTGGCCACTACTCTCGCCGATCTCTTGCTGTGAGCCAACTATTGTTGCACATATGGGCTCTTTCTGCCCCATCAGTGATCTCACTAGCGATCCCAAACCCAGCCATGCTGCTTTAGGTGCTTGACATCTTGAATCTCATGATAGGTGTTGCATCCAGCTTCGATGTTGCGAATACAGTCTTCCTTACTCATGATACCCTGACCCACATGACAGTGATAGTGACAGATGGCTTGGAAGCACATGTGGCTTTCATTAAAGTCCTCCGACAATCGTGGGCCTCTGCAAAGAAGTTCCCAGAGGAACTTCTTCGGCAGATCCAGAGCGCCAGTCCGCTCAATGTACAGTCTGTCAGCCCTCATCTCCTGGACCAAGGTGTCAAGCATCAGGTCGTACAGCTTGCTGTTGTGCAGGATGAGTAGAACGACCCAAGCAACTTCGCCCAAACTGATTTCGTTGTCGATCCAGTAAGCAGCTAGCATCGTGATTGTGTCGTTGGCGAGGTTTCCGATGCCACGTTTGTCAGCGAAAACATAGAGCTTGAACAGGTGCTTTTCGATCGCTCCATTGCCAGTGTCAGCAGGCATCGTCTTTTTGTTTAGCTTGCCCTCGTAGAGCCAGAGAATGAAGGTGCGGAGGATAGCGGGCTCTTCGTCGTCCAGTTTGACCATTTGATCTTTAGTTTCGGCGAAGCCATTGTTGAGAGCAGCCTTGAAGTAGGTAGACGAGTCTAAGAGAAGCTTTTTGTGGACGTGAAAGCTTTCGGTGTTTGCTCCCGAGCCGACGATGATCTGGGCAGTAGGGCCAGCGGCGATAGCGTCTCTGTAAATGTGGTCAGTAAGACCTTCGGTCGACACATGTTGTTATCCCGTGGCGCGTTGCGTCAGGTCGGGATGATTGTAACTTACAAGAGCGACATCTTGCAAGGACGTTGTGTCGTTCAGTGTGCAGTAGAAGCAGCAAAGATTGTGATGACCTTGAGATAATGTACACAACGACGAAAGTGCAGAAGTGGTGATGAAGGGTGAGACAGTTACACTGTTGGTTCGTTATAATCTGGTCGACAAAGATGTCAAGGCGGTTGAAGAAAGACAGTCAAGCAGGTGCGCCAATGGGATAGGTGAAAAAGACTTGAACTGAGATCAGTTTCACTTTGTCAGAAGCCGCCGCTACACGAAAGCAAGATGATTAGTGAAGGAAAGTCAACGTCAGCCATCCGAGACAGAAGGCAACACGACCATGACAACTGTGTGAGGACGACAAATAGTGAAGGACAAGAGTTGAGACATGAACAAAACCAAGGCGTGCTCGAGAACGTTATTTGGGGTCAAATGCGACTGTATTGTTGTGGTGTAGCATTGACTCGCGATTCTTGTTTTCCGGTCTTTGTCTCCCTAGCTTATCTCTCCGTTATCATCTACCGATCCTGCCTGGTAGAATAGACCGCACAGCCAGAGACCTTATCTTGTTTGCTTGAACTTTGTCCCAATTCCTCATTTGTTCACATCCCCTGCCTTCTGAAAGTCGTGCCACTTCCAGTCCACTTGCTTCGAGAGTGTATGGTCTCCCAAATACGACCTGCAGTTGGGGAGTGCATCGAGGCAGTCTGGGTAAGCACAGCTCAAAGACTTTTCGTGGATGTGGTAGCGGCATATGGACTGTAGACAGTTATAGGGGCTGTTGAGTTCTCTGGGGTAAATACTCTCTCTTGTGAGAAGATCTACCAGAACCTCCTTTGAAAAGTGTTCGAAATGATAGGCCTGCAAATCAGCGAGGCCACCGATCCTCATGCTAGTTATCATACTGTCGAGCATGAGATTGTAGAGACATGACTTGGGAGAAAGTAGAGGTAGAAATCTTTGACTTACGGTGTAGTCCACAGCCGTGCCTAACCAATAGTATGCGAGTCTTGTGATAGCGTCGTCGGCCAGGCCGTTGATGCCGCGTTTGTCGGCGAAGATGTAGAGCTCGTACAAATGAGCTTCTTCGCCGCCACACAGTGAATCGTCGCTGCTGCATATGCAGGAGTTGGAGTCAATCGTATGTTCGAATAGCCAAGCGGCGTAAGTACGAAAGACATTGGGATCGTCGTCGTCGAGCGTGATTTTCTGGGTTGTGGTTTCGGAGAAGCCATTGTTCAGTGCGGCCTTGAAGTACGTGGATGAGTTACAGAGCAGCTCTTTGGGAAGATTAAAGACGACGGCAGAGCTTCCTGCTCCGACAGTGATCTCGGCGAAAGGGCCAGTGATATTGCTTCTGTGAACAGGAGACTGTCAGCGCTTTTCGATCTTGAATATGTCGGTGCTCGCACTTACCGAACTGACATTCCGGGCGACGAGCTGCAACAGCCCATGTAGAACGATCTGTCAAGCGCTGATCGTGGATGATTTGGTTTGATGGGTCGAATGGAAGTAACCGTGGCGTGGGTGCATGAGAAGTTAATCGAGGTCTGTGGAGTGAGGCGAGACCGTCAGATTATTCGTTAAATGAAGGTGGGGAGGAAGGTGTTAGTACCAGTGCCCTTGATTCATACCCATCTGGTACCGCGACTTCCAGACCTCAAATTGTCATGCATAGGATAGTATTCGTACGGAGTCGAGATTGTGTCTTGACAGCAAAGGTTGAAGTGTGGAAAGCACAAAATCGATATGAGGAAAAGTACGATTTCTCACTTGTCTGTCGTCTTGGACGTTTTCTGCAGTCTTCCACGATGTTGTTCCATCTTTTCATGTTGTACTTATTATGTGAAGTGCTTCCATCGTGCACTTGGAGATGTCCCCTATCCACAGTTCACTATGTTCCGTGAGTGCTTCTATTCACTGGAGATAGAACGCATATTATCAGCGTGACCTCTGTTTCTAAGAACAACATACGAGTTCACTGAATGGCAGCTTTGCTGCTCTGGAAAAAAATTGTTCGTCGAGCAGCCTCCCATCAGCAACTTGTCTCAAGGAGACGACAGCGCTTGATGTACTAAGTTCTGCTGTAGCCCATACACCCGAGCTCAATGTTGTAAACATGTGCATCTTGTCCCCATATCGACAATTTCCAAGCTCTTTTGGGTCCAATAGTGTGAGACTTGGCGAAGGTATAGAGTCGACAGGAAGCGGCTGCGAGGGTTGGCCATCGTTGGTTCTGCTACGATAGACATGACAGGAGAGTGTCGCGTGTCACTGCTGCCTCCAATAATGCCGGAAGTCGTGGTCATGTCACAAGGAAGATGCCCACAGGAGCGCTCCACGAAAGCCTTGAATTCGTTACCTAACACATTGCTGTGGCTCGAACGGCTGTCGGGAAACATGCGCGATCTTTCCTCTTCGCATGTTCAAGCTCGACGTCGCTTGCTTATCCCCCACATATACTAGGCCCAATATGGACTGCTTCTCCGCCCTCATCTGGGGCTCCGATTGGTTGCTAGAGCCAAGCGATATCTACAGCCGTTTGCCTTTTAGGCAAAATAGGTGCTTGATACTGGTTTCCCACCGCCGGCCCCGGCCAAGTTCACAACAGCGGCTCCTATCTCGCAGTCTGACGCTTGTACCTTCCTCGTACTCATAAGCCGAAGACTGCCGCTGTATGCCGCTGGGAGCATGAGGAAGGTCCAAGGTGAAAACGGCCATCCTTCACCCATTATTCAACATGACTTGCGTAAACCGGGGCAAGCCATGGATCCTCATAGCAGTCAAGTCCAGATTCCACTGATAATATGCACAGGTTAAAGGAATGGGGACCATCATCCTGGGGTAACCTTTTGCATTCTTATATCTTACAAATGTCAACCAGATCCCCAATCGAGCCTCTGTTTCGCAGTTTTGCTACCTTTTCTATACTTGCAGTAGTTATACCACACTTTCACCATGGCTTCGCTCGCCGCTGCTCTCCCTAACACACACGCTGGTGGAGATGATGAAGCTCTTAGGACACATGGAACGATACCAATGAATGACATGCCAGTCTATGCCGATGAGAGGGTAAACATGGAGGAATACAAAAACTCCGTGCCCTGGTGGAAGAGGATATACCAAGACAGTTTCACGCAGATGATGCTTCTCTCCATGCAAAGTTTCTGTGGTCCAGCCATGGCAGATGCCATTGCAGGTAGGTCTTCTTCCTGTATATCTCGACTGCGGATACATGATTGACCATCAATAGGTCTGGGTGGTGGTGGTCTTGCTTCGGCTCAAACAAACAACATCGCCAACGCCATCAACTATGTTATGCTCGCACTGGTCTGCTTTCTTGGTGGGCCTCTTGTGAACAAGCTGGGTGTCAAATGGTCATTGGTCATTGGCGCCATGTCTTTTCCAATCCAAGGTTCATCGTACTATTGCAACAGCAAGTTTGGCAACCAATGGGTAGGCATCAACCTCGATCATTCCGGACTAGAACAACACTGACGTCGTATAGTACATTATCTTCGGTGGCTTCATCTCTGGAATCGGCACGGGAGCGTGGTACGTTGCTGAGAGTGGAACCATCATGTCACTCGCGCCTTCAGGAGCTCGTGGAAAATACCTGGCGTTCTGGATCGTTGCTCGCAACCTTGGACAGCTGGTTGGAGGAGCTATAAACCTCTCAAAGAATCATGTAAAAGGTGCTGACGCTGGTGTCACTCCTGACACTTACATTGCATTCTTGATCATCGAGTGCCTTGCGTAAGCACAATCGTTCTTGTTCCAACGCTGATATCGACATACTGACAACTCTAGACTGCCATTTGCCCTACTCATCTCTCCTCTTGAACGCGTCGTTCGATCCGACGGTACCCGTATCTTGGTCTCTGAGAAGATCGGCACAAAGCAAGAATTTAAGCTCATCAAGACTACCATGACCTCCAGCCTCATCGTCTTGTCGGCAGCGTGGGCCATGTGGTCGTTTTTCGTCAGCCCTCACTTCCCTATGTATACCATGAAAAGTATGCTGACTCTCTTTCAGTACTCCGGCACTTGGAGCACATACCTGGGGATCTACTTCTCCGTTCGCGCTCGTGCTTTGTCCTCCTTGATTTCGCCATTCCTTTGCATGTGAGTACACCCGATCTCTCCATTATCTCCGTATACTGATCATCACAGTGCCGGATGCTTCGGTCTCGGTTTCATCCTCGACATGAAGAGCCTCAGCCAACGTCAGAGAGCACGCGTCGGCCTCTTCGTAGTCGTCATCCTCAACTTAGGCGTCTACATCTGGAGCATCATCATGCAAGTCAAATTCAACGCCAACGACCCCGGCAGAATCGATTGGGATGATTCTCTATATCCCTCCGCTTTCCTGCCTTACTTTTTCGTCCAGACCACTGGACCCCTCTCACAATCGTACATGTACTGGCTGCTTTCATCTTTCGCGACTGATGCTCAAGCAAACGTTCGCAACGGGGCAGCCTTTAGATGTCTCGAAGCTGTTGGACAGGCTATCAGCTATGGCATGAACACGCAGACTGAAGCTAGTCCTTTGATCGGGTTCTGTGTCAGCTTCGGCCTTATGGCTTTGGCGACTGTTCCGATGATCCTGCTGACGAACAAGACTCCCGATCGTATCCCTGCTGATGTGATTCTGGAGGGACAAGAGGCACTCGATGCAAAGATTGCCGATGAACCTGAAATCGTCACCGGCAAGATGGATCAGAAGTAGAAGATCCAGACGGAGAACACCGCGCGTTCTGTGTGTGTAATGATGTGATTTGCATGGTTGATCGCTAACTATGTACAATATTCGTGCGATTTCCTGTGCTCAATCCCTAACTCCCATAAAGCATAATAAACTGGATATCTTCAAATTGCTTCTCATCTCCAACCATCTAGCAGTAGGACTGATCAACAGTGTTGGACACAATGCCAGCGTCAGCCAGACCCTCCCATGACCAGTAGTCCTGGAGCTTGCCCTCACCATCAACACCATCAACGGTGTTCAACATCTTTCCGTTCCAGAAAGCACCACCCGAAGCATACTTCTGGTAAGCGTAAACCTGAGTATCGTACAGAGTCTTTCTGTTGCTCAAGGTGTTGTTGTAAAGCGTCTGGAGAGACCACTCGCCGATGAAGACGGGGAACTTGCCGTCACCTTCGCCAATGTACTTGGCTTGTCCACAGACAGCAGCAGGGACGTATTGAGAGTAAGCACCGGCGGCGGCGAAGAAGTAGATGTGGGAGTCGATGACGAGGTTGGTGCCGGAGGGGTAGAAGGGGGACCAGAACATCTCGCTGAAGAACGAGTCTTGAAGCATCAGAGGGATTCGCTGGTCGACCTTTGCGATGCGGGAGAAGACACCCTTGATGTATGTGTTGATCCAGTTGACACCGGCATCGGTAAGGCCAGCGGGGGTAGCGAAGGCAGCAAAGTTGTCGCTGGCCTCGTTGATGGGAGCGATGGTGAAAGCGTTGCGGCGGCCAGAGGTCTTGATGAATTTCAAGACGGAGTCAATGGCCTTGAAGCTGTAGTCGAGGTTGGTGGCGTTCTGGAACCAAGCGTTGTGGCCAAAGGCCTCACCAATGGAGAGGGTGTTGACACCACCGGGCAGAGAGTGAAGACCGATGATAACGTGCATGTTGTACTTGTCGATGGCGTAGTTGGTGAGGGTTCTGAGGTAGTCCTGCTGGTTTCCAGAGTAGAGCTGGCTACCGGGGACCTTGGTCCAGGCGGCATAGGTAGTAGGGATACGGAGAGTGTTGATGCCCTTGGCGCCCATCTTGTCGATATCGGCAGTAGTGAAGAAAGAAGCATAGCGCTTTTCGAGGATAGGTCCACAGACTGAGAAGCCGACGGTAGAACACCAAGTCCATTCGTCAGGGAATGGGCCAACATTGGCTGCCCACCATTCAGTGTCCTAGGAGATGTTAGTACAATGCTTCCAGTGAGTTCAAACAGTGGACTTACATAGTTCTGTTCGATTTCCAACCAGGCACCTAGGTTGACACCGTTGGCCTTGTATGTAGACCAGTTGATGTATTGCTTGCCAGGCTTCGACCACTTGCAGTTTTGTTTAAATCTCTTGGCGGCGAACTCGACTTGCTTGATGGCAAGGTTGACCGAGCTGATGATCTGACCATGCTGGTTGGCATTGGTCTGCAGAGTGCAGCCGAGAGCAGCAACCTGCTGGGCCAAGCCGTCGGTGACGGTAGAGGTCACGGAGGTGATGACATGGTTTGTCAAACTCAGGATGTCTCCAAGGATGCTGGGAGTAGGGGCAGCAAGGACCGCAGAGCCGGAGGCAGCGAGAAGGAGGGTAGAAGGTCTCATCTTGTAACGAGTGAATGTGGTAGATTGGTATACCAGTTGTAAGAAAGAATGAAGAGGAGATGAGATGCTGAGAAGGAGTATAGACGACGAGAGGACGATGTATATATACTAGACCATGTAGATACAGAGACCTACTCGCCTTGCGATGATACTTACGTAATTGAGCATATCGAAGTGGTTGCGTATGGCAGAAGAGCGTGGCTCGATGGCTTGGCGGCTCTCTACCATGGGAACTTCTTCTTCCCCAAGGACGAATGCAGGCATAGATTTAGGGCAGTGAAGCTACAGCAGCATTTTTATCAGCAGCACCACCTTCCAGAAGGTGGCACTAGAACTTAGAAGGTGTACATGAAGGTGGTAGCGAAAGCATCCAACGGGTGGAGGGCCTCCAAGGCGGTAGCAGACGTTGCCAATGCTTCCAGAATGGGCCGGAAGTCTTCCATCCTCGCTTGCCTCGGCTCACCCGTGCTCCAGCATTTTCTGGGGAACTCGTTGACAAAACTTCAGACCGGCCTGACTGCCGGATGGACAGTAGAGTACTCGAGTAAAAGGAAAGAAGTTCAAAAATTGCGGCTGGCGACGCACAACTGTGGGAGGATTGTACGAACCAAGCATCCGTACATGTCTTGTCGCGGTTCTTCTCAGGCTCACAGCTCGACCTTAATATCGACAAGAGAGCTTGATCGGAACCTTGAGTCTTTTGTGGATACAGGGACTCACATGGTATGAGACATCGGCAAAAGCATGTCTCTAGAAATTCTATTGTATGGTATGAGCTCCAGCCAGGAACCTAGCGGCCCCTCGAAGCATTGATTCGTTGAACCACATGCACGTCATGCAGACCTGAAGGCCAACCGAATGACGCGATAACAAGCGGCGTGAGAACGAAGAAGAGGGCATGTTGTTCGTCTTGAGCATCGACGTGTTGAAGAAGTTGTGAGAAGTCGCCATGACCTGTCATCCACAACTCCGTAGGGGTGTCATCAACTGTCATCTCGGCCCGAAGCTGTCACGATGTGTATCACAGAGTACATCTGCTTACAACCCGTGTCGTCGAGCATTACTCGAATACTTCTTCTCTCTTCACGAGAGTCGAGCAAAAGCGGTATTATAATACATTCAAGAACCGAATGAGTTCCATGATAAACTTGAACTTGGATGGTTTTCCTCTTTGCGGTTGTTTTTGGAGAGCTCCACAGAAAAGCAGTATGACGACATTATCGTCGTCAACACCACATCTCTCACCTACGTAGCAACAACCACTTCTCTCGAGCTTTCCCTTCCAATATCTTCCCATATCAAGATTTTCATCATGTCTCCAATTCGTGTCGGTCTTATCGGTCTTTCCACCAGCTCCAAGAGCACTAGCTGGGCCAGCACAGCACATCTTCCATACCTCCTGTCCGAACAGGGCAAGGCTCACTACGAAATCAAAGCTTTGTGCAACTCGTCCGTTGAGAGTGCAAAGAAGTCTATCGAGCACTACAAGCTCCCTGGGGAGGTCAAGGCCTACGACTCGGCAAAGGATTTGGCCAATGACAAGGATATTGATCTGGTTGTTTGCGTCGTTGGTGTCGAGAGACACTATGAGTTGTTGAAGCCTGCCGTCGAAGCTGGCAAGAATGTCTACACGGAATTACCTTTGGCATCCAACATGGACCAGATCAGAGAACTGGTCAGCTTGGCTGATAAGAAGGGTATCAAGACCATGTTTGGATCTCAGGGCCAGGCTGCCCCTGTTGTCAAGGTTCTCCAGAAGATCATTGCTGATGGCAAGATTGGCAAAGTCTTGAGCACTTCGCTCAATGGTTGTACTGGTATTGCTGGAGGTGCAGCCATTCCTACCAGTTACAAGTATATCATTCAGAGAAAGGCCGGCGGCAACCATGCCACAATCTTCTTCCTTCACAGTGAGTTTGAATCACGACAATATCGTGTTCGTACCAACTAACATCTTTAGGCTTCACTTGCTTGCTCGAGCTCTTCGGCGAGCTGGAGTCCTTCGACACCATCATGGGCATCGAGCGTCCCAAGGTCAACCTCATCGACCTTGAGAACCAAGGCAAGGTCGTCGACACAATCACCAAAGACACACCGGACAACATTGCCATGCAAGGACGCTTCAAGTCCGGCACTCTCTTGAACTACGACCTTCGCTCCGCTGCTCCCTTCCCTGGTGAAGCTGGACTGAGGTGGACCATCAACGGTGAAAAGGGCGAGATCCTAGTCACCAACCCGGCCGCCATGTTCGACATCACCCACGAGGGCGTCAAGATCCAACTGCACGAATTCAGCAACGACAAGGCAGAGAACATCGAGTTGCCCTCTGACAAGTTGGCTGACCTCAAGCACCCTTCGCAAAACGTCGGTAGGCTGTACGAGGCATACGCCAAGGGGGACACCAAGTCCTATTGCGACTGGAAGTTGGCACTCAAGCGTCATGAGTTGATCGAAGAGATGTTCCAGAGAGGAGATGGAAGCAAGCCTTTCGGTGAGAAGGCTGCGTACTTGTCAAAGGATAACTCCAGCTCCTCGAGTGGTGCGTCTTCTGGGTCTATTCAGGGTAGCACTGCCGAGGTCGATGCCGATGCAGAAGGTACCGTCATTGCTGATAGAGAAGTAAAGCCTCGCGAGATCACGCGCGAGGCTGGCACTGGAGGTGCTCAGACAACAGTCCAGTCGCTTGAGGCAGAGGGTTTCGGTGCTTCATCAGGACCCAACGATCTGAGCAACAACGGAGGCAACCGCGATCTTGCTTCGTAAGGGAAAAGGTTCTGTTTATCACGACATACTCGTACGAATATATACGATTAATCAAAAAGCTGAATGAAGACCTGTATCTTGAGTATCCCATAGACCACTATCTCAAAATCCCTCTACCAGGCTTTTCCTCACCAAAAAACTCGGGGTTCACCCCATCATAGCCCGGGTCCGCCAGGTGAGCTTTGAGCAAAGCATTAGGCCAGCTAACTGCAGGAGCTTTCTGCGGCATCTCAACCGCCTGCCTCACAACCGCATCCCCCAAACACCTCTCGACATCCAACCTCGGCAGCAACGCCTCAATCTCCTCACAACACCCCTCGGCCTTGTACTCCTCACGCAACGGAGCCCCGAAATCCATCAACACTGCCATTCTCACGATCCTGGTCAGCGGCGAGATCCTCTCGGCGATTCCCGGGGTGGTGTGCAGCGCGATGGCCGTCCAGACCGCACGGCACTTGTCGCTCGAAACGCGATGGGATTGCAGATGAGCGGATGCGGCATCTGCGCCCTCGACTTCGAAGCGTTGGGGTCCGTTGTGTGTGTCGCAGACACCCATGTCGTGGAAGATGCAGGCGGTGAAGAGGAGATCTAGGTCTGGAGGTGCGAGGTAGTGTTTTGTCTGGCTGTTGCTTTCGTGGTTGATGAGGTGTTTGGCGAGGAGGAAGACGCGGAGACTGTGGTTGAAAATCGGGAGAGGTAGGTTGTTGTAGGCGAGGGTGAGGGCGGTTTTGCTGAGTGTGCTGTTGGGGATGTGGGTTGCGATGTTTTCGGTGAGGTTGAATGGGATGGTTGGTGGAGTTGAGGATGACATGTTGAATAAGGTTGATTCGTAATCGATGTGGACTCTCGTCTGGTAAATATCGACAAACAAGAAACAAGTTGGGCGGGCTTCTTATATGTTGCTTGTATGGTGATCGACTCGGGGAAAGTTGTTGGTGAATATTGATATGTCCTTCTTACGCCCTGTCATTGCCAGATTTGTCAGGACAATATCAATGGGCATATTCCAGGACCTACCTGGAAATCTGACTTTATGTAGCCATCGCTTGAAGGAAGGTTACCTAGTCATCATGTATATAACGTTTCTGTTTATATACGATGAGTGAATGCCTCTTTACATTAATCTTGATAGTCTGTGTAATTCTGCGACCAGGGTCAGTACACTAACAATTCCTTTTTGCATAAAGTTATGCTGAGCTTATCTGTATCGCCGAAAGCTCGTGTCTAACCGAATGTATAGTGATTAGCTACCTATAAACCCTTGCTAATGGCTAGAAGTAGTTCTCCTTAAACGTGTCAGGTATGCTACTCCGTAGTTAAGTAGATGTTCGCGGGATAGCGATAGATGATAAGTGAATATGAGATGCATAATTACGACACGTGCCATCCAAGTCTCCGACGTCCGATGATTAAGGTGGGGTTGACCCATACCGCTCGGCGGTCGCTGTGCGTAGACACCGTGATGCTCGAGCCTAAACTCCACGTCCATTGGCAGGCACGAGGGGTCATAAAGCTTGAGTGAAACGGCTGGCGATGTGCCGAGGTCATCTCGGTGTACTAGCACTAGTGCAGAATATAAGAGCAAGGAAGATGGCTACCTCTACTGTTGACAGTTTTCGAGAACTGTTGACCCCTTGACTATCCATACTGCTGCACGACTAGACCGCTACGATGAGGACCAAGGAAGAAGTCGCGAAGCTCTCAGAGATGGACCCGGAGCTCGCTGAGGTAGACATCGATAGCCTTCCTCCCACAATGGACGATATGCTGAATTCGCACAGTTCCTCAAGAACAACACCCTCCCCAAGGGCAACTGGTCCGATATCAAACAGTTCCGTGCAATGCGCGACGAGATGGAGAAACAGAAGCTTCAAGCACTGGGATCCCCAGCCCCACACGTCGAGGAAGAATTCAAGAGCATTACCATGAGGGATGGTTTCGAGAGTCAGATCAAGATTCACAGACCGGCGGGCAAGACTGGGGGGCCTTTGCTCGTCTTGGTATATGGTGGAGGCTTTGTGGTTGGCAACAACCAGCAGCTTACGCCCTATGGCCGTGGGTTTGCCAGGGCCTTTGACGCAGTGGTCGTGACGATTGCGTATAGACTGGCACCTGAACACAAGTTCCCTGCCGCACCGAACGACACCGAAGATACTCTGTTGTGGATTGCAGAGAATGCAGAGTCATTGGGTGCAGACCCCTCCAAAGGGTTTATCCTCGGAGGCATCAGTGCAGGAGGTTCGTCGTTCCCAACCCTCTTCTATGACTTGAGCGTGTCTGATATACCACAGGCAACCTGAGCGCATGCATTGCCCAAAAGACTCTGGAAGACAAGAGCCTGGCACACCCTCTCACGGGTCTTTGGCTCTGTGTCCCCCTGGTTTTCCCAAGCGAGGATTTGGTGCCAGACAAGTACAAGGATGTGTGGTTTTCCCATGAGCAGAATGCTGAAGCGCCTATACTCGACAAAGACGCTATAGATGCTATCGGAGGCCATCTGGAACCGGACACAACTTCACCGCTCTATTCACCGTTCAACAGCAAGAACCCTCACAAAGGGTTGCCGCCAACTTATATTCAAGTCGATGGATTGGATCCCCTCCGCGACGACGGATTGATTTACGAGCAGGTGTTGATTGAGAACGGTGTCAAGACCAAACTTGACATCTGGGCAGGATTGCCTCACGCACATTTTGCTTTCCTACCGTTCCTGAGTGGCAGTAAGAAAGCAGTCCTTGATACATTCTTGGGCTTTGGTTGGCTTTTGGGAATCGACGTTTCCCCTCAGAAGGTGCAAGAAGTTATGGTCGCACCTGCAGGCGGCTAGACTGGTGAAGGTCCATATCTGTGAATGAGAACTTGGTCGATGTTTCTCTCCTGTTTGACGACTTCTGCGCAGTTACAGCAGGTACGTGTGCAGAAGACCGCGCCATCTCTCTTGTTTCGGTGTGATATAAGTGTACTTGAAGCGATGCACGGTCGAAGAGGTAACAAGGTGGAATAACGGTCCTTGATGGCTACGTCAGGGCAAGATAGCTGGTGGCGTATGCGTAAGCGTCACAACTGTGCCCTGTTGCCGCTTAGCAGCGAGGACAAATATTTCTGGGACCGACCTCGTATGAGTGTACATGTTTGCCCTCTACCTAAAACTCCTGCTGGTATGCTCTAGCCAGCGAATGGAGTTGTGCTCCAAAAGGCTCAAATTCTTGGTACGCCCGAGACAACTTGACGCCGACGGCATGTGCTTTTCATCACCTCCTTCTCTTTCTGGACCCAAACCCACGACCGGACATTCGAGTCGATGCCATGGTCGAGTGTCATCAGCATCCTTCATGTCCTATACGAGGGTGAGAGGATGACGGTGTCGAACGAGCTTGAGTGAGGTAGGTCGGCCACAAGGAGGCTTTTTCGGACCGTGGTGGGATTTCGTGTATCGAGGCTGTGCGTGTATGGATGGGTGGATGTGCGTACTGGTTGGGCTTTTGACAAGTAGCGAGTTGAGATGGAAAACAAGTCGACGCTCTTTCAGCAGACTCTTTACTGATTGTCGTAAACAGGATCATACTTCATTGCACCAGAAGCGGAGACATGGTTCCCATTGGATGTACTGCATTGAGCATCTTGGCTCTGCGAGTGCTTTCTGGAAGCAGTGGTCTGGGATACGAGCAGTTCGGCAGTGTCGACATGGCGCACGACTTCAAGTGGATCTTGAGTGCTGCGAATGCGACGAAAGATTTCCTCAGCCTCGACCAGCGGCCGGTTGAGCAGGCAGTCGTACAGCCTCCGGAGCTGCGCGTTCTCCTGCGCGAGCTCTTCGTTCTTGCGTTTCAGCGCGTTCGACCGGGTTGTATTGGCTTCGACATCGTACACACAGTCTTCGTATCTTTTTGCGCAGGGTTGGCAAGTCGGTCTGACTCCGTCGCACTGGCACCGGCTGTCAATGGAGCCCTCTGCCCGAAGAAACACTACTCTTACCTTGATGCGGAGCCGCCTACAACACGCACATGCCACATGAACCACGCTGCGTTTCGGCTTGGTGACCTTTGCGTCCGCCAGTCGCTGGGATGCGACTCCTGAGCCTGACTTGCTGCTCGTTCGAGCCGATTCACTCGAAGGCGTCGAGTCGGTGGGGGTATGGCTGCCGTCCATGGGCAATGTCATGAGCTGGATCAGAGACACAAGAGATGCCTCGACGACGTTCCACAACTTCTGGCGGCAGACTCCAACTTGCGCCTCCCAATCTCAAAGTCAGAAAAGGCGGAGATGCTTCCGAGAATTAAGACGAGAGAAAGAGCGAAAGGACATGCAAGCACTGTTTTGTGAGAGCGGGCCCATTTCCAGCGTCTCGCCTCTTCAACTGACCCGGACCTAGACGCTGGCAGTGTCTCCGAGCACACTAGAAACGCTGTTGAGGCATGCGGCCCTCGAGTTCGAAGAGAGGAGGTCGGAGCCTCGGCGGGATGGCCGACTCCGCCGTCTGCTTTGCTTGAATGAGATCGAGCGATGGAAAGGGTCTGGACCCTGGGAGAGCGTTACACACTTTAGCATCTGGTCGTTTAAACTTCATACAGAGACTAAATAATATTTAAATCCCACATGGACGCAGTCTCTTCTCTTTGGCAGTCAACATAAGAATCGTGGTTCACCTCAAATGTTCTTCACGCAGACCTGTGACTGATTGTCTTGACCACGAATCAGAGCCGTGAACATAGCACGCCCTCCTCTCCAGTCTGCATGGAACACAGCATGGTCGCCATTGATAGCCATATCAAGGCCGCCCGGGGCTCGAAGTCCATATGTTCCAGTTTGGATTAACCCACCGAACTTCTTGTAGGGTCCCCTCATGTTCCTCGATGTCGCGTACGACACATCGTAAAGAGGTGTGACGAAGCAGTCCGAGCTGTAGTAAAGAACGCATGTGCCGTCGGGCATCTTGGTAAGAGATAGTGCTTCAACACAAGGACCATCAGCAGGATCGTTGACTACGAGCGGTGTCGGGAGACCGATCTTTGTGAAACCATTGTCCACCAATACCTGTTTAAACATTATTGGCGTACAACATCGGGCGCCCGTATTGCAGGTGCGTCGGGGTTGACCCAACTCGGTAGGCTTGGAAGTGCATCCTTCTCACCGAAGCTCGTCCAAGTATTGAAGTCGTATGTATGAGCCATCGGAACATGCACACGCTTTGCGTTGACTCGAGACATGGTTGAAAATGCCCACCACTCATTGCCAATTCGTTCAACTCAAGGATCCGGGAAATCTATGCCGTTCATGACAGGGTCAACGTGATCTCTTGCTTCTCAATCGTAGTGTTGTCAGCAATGCTGAAGTCGTCAGTGGCCATGGCATGGGCGAAGGGCAAAAGCCCAACTGCCAACATGGATATGGACCTCAGACAACGAAGAGCCATTTTGCTGAGGTTGGAAAAACAGTGTTTCTCAGGCGGAGGATAGTATGATGTGCCGCACGACGTTGGCTACGATTTCATACAACCAAGGTATTGCAAGTTGACAAAAGTAACCACCTACCATGGTTTTCATCCTGTGACTTAGATGAAAGACAATAATGGATACTATCTCTTTGTTTGTGATATCAAAGCCTGTTGGTGACGCCTCGTCGAAAGGTCATTTTGCTGGCGACTTCTTTGCTGCAAATGGTAATTGATCCGGCTTGGGCGTCGAGTTGTCCTTTGCATCCGCTTGCAGCGTTTTTCATCGTTGTGTCTACTATTCAATCGTCCCATAAGAATGGAATTGAGGGCTGCTCCAGTAAAACTTGACCATCTTTCCAGTTCTGGTGTTCAATAATGAGATGTTGAACGAAGCCTTGCTGTGCAGCAGCAAAGGCGACTCGGAAAACCGTTGTGTTGCACCAATAGAACTGAGAACAGAAGGTCGAGGGTACTCATCTCGCATAACATCACCAGTGACTTTGTGGCAGTCATGGAGTGCAGTTCAAGGAGGAAAGAAGACATCGCGGTGAAGGTGACTCGGTGCGGCAAGGTCCGTCATGCCGATCGCTGAGGATGATCATTTGGAGTCGACAACAATCAATGGTATTCACATGGTCATTGTCACAAGAGGAGGTTGTGTGTTGACCGGATTAGATGACAATGGTCTTGTTGGAGGTATGTCTACTGATCCCATGTTGTATGTCGACTGGGAGAACAGCGACTTCCTGATGAGTTCTCTGTGTGACGCCAAGCCACACCACAGCGTTTTTCAAGTCTGCAGCTCGAGCGCCAATGACTTTTGACGAGCACAAGACACAATTCGACGGTCGAGAAACTGCTTTCTCATGGTCGAAAAGCCGGATATGTCTGAACAGGTAACTGAGTCGCCTGGCGCGTTCAGCCCTCGCACTCCTTCGCAGCAACTGTTCAACCCAGATGTGGTAGAGGGGAAATGGCAGCCAATGCTGGAGAGTGTTTGCACGTTCGAATCCGAGATGTTTCTCAAGGTCATGCATAATCTGATCAAGAATCCTAACATCATGTCCACCCACCTGTTCCGAGCGGATATACTCTACGATAGCGATGCCGATCATACTATTATCGAAGGGCCGACGACCACGCAATTCAGCGACTTCACAAAGCACCTCAAACAAGATTACCAGCCGAGGTATACTGAGCTTCCCGGATTCAAGTGGCAGAGGACATATGTGCGACAGCTTGTTCCACGCAATCGACAGCTGGACCGAGATCTTCCGCAGACCTGTCACTTTTATACACACCAGGATGGAGAAACTACGAGGAACCTCATTCTTTATGTTCCGCACATCGAGAGCCCCGAAGACATGCCGTGGTACCACCCTAGAGTCCGCGCAGTTGCCTTCTCCCACGATTGGACGCCCACATCTGGATCAGGAGTTGTCGCGGTCCATTACTCCTTGTTCCCTGACGTACCACTGGACTCGAGACTTGAGCGAACAGCGTTACAACTACTCACCAAGATCCACAAACATAGTAAAGGACAACAAGCAGGCTACCAGAAAAGAGTCCACCACGATCTAGTCGTTCCACAGAAGACATTCCAGGAGACATATGCAAGACTGAAGAGCACGTATGCGAAAGCCTTGATTGAAGGTTGGGCAGAAGTGACAGACCCAGCAAAGCACGTCTTTGAGGACCTGGGAATTGCTTCTTTCTTGATCGAGCTCTGGAAGGTCATGTATGATTGCGATACACCTGCAGATGACAACGCAAATGCCAGTCGACCAGATGATGATAGCCATAAACCTCCGTTTCCGGGATTCGTGGACATTGGCTGTGGCAACGGTCTTCTTGTAAACATTCTGATCAAGGAGGGCTTCCCAGGTTGGGGGTTTGACGCACGTCATCGAAAGTCGTGGGAGACGTTCGCACCCAACATTCAGAGCAAGCTTGCGGAAGGTATTCTTGTACCCGACGTGCTGAACACGCATGATGCTACCGAGGCCGACAACGACGTAGCAGGCGTGGTGGAGAAGTTGGAAGCGGTAGATCTGCTTCGAGACCGAGATTTCCACAATGGCCTGTTCAAGAGAGGAACATTCATCGTGTCGAATCATGCAGATGAGCTTACTCCATGGACTCCGCTTCTCGCTTACCTCAACGATTCTCCATTCATTGCTATACCATGCTGCAGCCACAACCTGGCTGGTGCTCGATGGCGAGCGCCTATATCGAAGGCTGCAAAGGAAAAAGCCGCCGCCCAGCGTCGTCAAGAGTCTTCGGCGAAGGAGGTCAATGATGCAGACCAGCTCCGTGAAAACCAAGCCGCAGAGACTGGGTCCTTGAAAAAGCCGGCTGGCACGAAGAACGTCCAGTCAGCGTATGCTTCTCTCTGCGATTATGTCTCAGGTCTGGCGACTGATGTGGGCTTCGTTGTGGAAACTGAAATCCTGCGCATACCTTCCACTCGTAATACCTGTATCCTGGGCAGGAAGACCAAACCACTGCAGAACAATGAAGAAACGTCTAAAGAGCAACATGTTCGGCACATCGTTGCAAGGGAACTTAGTGCTCCAATAGAAGACATCTGCACTGAGTTTGTAAGGTGTGCTCAGAAACTGGTTGGGAAGAAAGGCGAAACTCACTAAAGACCCATCCTGCTTTTGATGGGTTCAGGTTTTGCTGCAGCCTCTGTGCGGACAAGATCAGAACATTCAGGTTCTGGACGAGGTGAATGATCGGCAGTCGCACTTCCTAATTCGTCAGGTGAGGCCTTGTTTCAGCCTCTGAATCGTGCGGCTTCAACTCCGAAGCCCCCTTCCTTCAACCCAACGGCAGAGTCATTCTGTAACTCGTGGATGGTATACAACAAGATGGACGAAACATTCAGTTGCCGGTTAGGCTGGTCATATCCAAAAGGATGTTACACTCTCATACACGTGGAAAACCACCATAGTTTCGCATGTCGCCTTCCTTCCCACAATTCATTCTGGCACCTCTTAGCAGCGACATCTTGATACTTGACAAGCAGACCCTGCACCCTGGTTTGTTTATATTCCAAGTCTCTGGACTTCGGTACAATGAAAAATTTACCCTCTAACTTCCTCTACCCATGAACCCAAGTCTTTCCACATCAACGATGACTACCGACACAAGAAACATTGTCATCTTGGGTGGCTCGTACGCAGGACTGAGCGCGGCACACTACTTCCTCAAGCACACCCTGCCCTCGCTACCCAACTCCGAGAGCGGATACCATGTGTACCTTGTTGATCCATCGACACACTTCTACCATCGCGTCGCTGCTCCTCGTGCTTCGGTTTCTTTCGATTTGATGCCCACCACGAGTACATTCCACGACATTTCCAAGAACTTCAAAAGATACAAATCGAAAATCTTCACGTTCCTCCAGGGGAAGGCAACCGTTCTGGACACTACTCAGCGGACTATCACTATTCAACATATCGGAGTCGAGAAAGGCAAACAAACTGAGCTTTCATATCATGCACTGATCCTCGCGACTGGTACCAAGACTCACTCGCCGATATTGTCTCTTCAGGGAGGAGGTCATGAAGAGGTCATAGAGGCCCTTACGGATTTACATGACGAGCTGGCACATGCCAAGTCCGTTATCGTGGCTGGAGGTGGACCAAGCGGAGTTGAGCTTTCTGGAGAAATCGGCGAGTTCCTAAATGGTGCTGCTAGCTGGTTCAAAAAGAGGCCACCAAAGCTGAAAACGAAAGTCACCCTGCTCTGTAGTTCGGAGAGGCTGCTTCCTGTCCTACGTCCAGCGCTTAGCAAACAGGCCGAGGTATATCTGGCACGTGTTGGTGTCAGTGTCAAGTACAACTCCAGGATAGAGTCAACAGAAAAGCTGGAAGATGGACGCACCAAGCTGAGCCTCACCAATGGAAAATCCCTCGAATGCGACATTTACCTTCCAGCAACAGGTGTAACGCCTAATTCTGAGTACATTTCGTACGAGCTCCTTGATGACGAAGGATATGTCAAGACCAACCAGGAAACTCTTCGTGTAGATGAGGCAGGGCTTCGCGTTTATGCCATTGGAGACATCGGCAGTCACACGCGTGGTGGCATCATGGAAATCTATGATGCGATTCAAGTTCTCATGACCAACGTCCAGCGCGACCTCCTCGCTGCGCACAACGACGTCAATGCCAAACCAACTGGAAGCGACCGCAGATACAAAAGGAACACATCGGAGACGCAACTGGTTCCAGTAGGCCGATCGAAGGGTGTAGGCGCCTTCAATGGTAACAGATTGCCGGCTCTGATGGTATATATGATCAAAGGCCGCGATTATTTGTCTGGCGCAGCAGTCGAGATTGTGACAGGAACGAGGTGGGACAAGCCAGCTCGGTGGAAGCCGACTGACGGTTGATGCAAGCCATACAACAATTTATCCGTCCTCAAGCAAGGAAGAAAAGGAGTTGCTGGCAGCCGGAGGAGACCGAGCCACTAGATTAACACCATAGCGACCACCCGGTGTCAGACGGAGGATACCATAATGTGCTGTTTTTTTGTTTGTCTTTTCTATCTCACCTCCAGTCGACGCCCCCATATGGACGTGTCATTGCGCGCATGCGGTAATCTTTGAGGTATATACTGTACATGTCTTCGTTCTTCTGCAGGCTCCCGTTGGTCACGCTACGATTTTGGGTGACGTGGGGCCTGAAGACTGGGCTCGAGTGCGTCCGTCCGACATGCACAGAAAGAAAACTTCTGTTGCTACTAGCTGTAAGGACAACAGATTTGCCGGCAGTTCTATCCTCTGCGTGCTCTAGCTTGTGGGAAAAGAAAGGAGGCTGGGAAAATATGTACAGCTGGCTGAAAATGCACATGCCTCCGACGTCATCGACTCGCGTATCACCATCTTTTGCTCACCGATCTTTTGTACCACTTCTGATTTTATATATACTTCGCCATTGCTTGATTCTAAAGTGTTTGTTGCTTGATTGAACTCACTTTTTGCTCAAAGCCCAATATAGCGTTTTCTGAAGTCTCTACTATAGGTAGTTATGCTTGAAGTCACCCCTCTATATCTCTAGGTTGCTAACGAACGAACAATAGTTATAACTATTTGAATAGAGAAATTGCACTTTGAACATCGACAACTCATCTGCTGCTCATACTGTTTGGATATTCGAAGAGGCTTCAAAAGGTTGATCTTGCAAATTGTCTGGTCGCGACTTCCCTACTCGTTCGTTCTTGCCAAAACTGCCCATTCACCATGGCAGGCCTGGGACTCAAATCGTGCGTTGCCTTCTTTCCCTTTTTCTTCTCCAATCTCTTCTTTCATCCTTCAAGCGCATATCTCGTTTCTTTTTGTGTCCCACTGTCCCTATCCTCCGCACCCACGAAAGCACATCTGCATCGTCCTTTGCCACGTGTGTTCTGTTTCGAGTTACAAAGCGCCTGTTTTGTTGTCAATAGAAAGAGCTTGGAATGAATCATGGCGGAAAAGTTTATGACCGGTGCACTGTATGAGGCATGCTATGTGGTGTAAGTATGCAGAAGTCGAAGTCGAACTCGATGCAGCTCTTCGCGGCCGCATTGTTCTCGGTCACCGGAACCCATCTAGAGAGCGACGAAACAATGCACAATCGTCTACTTCGGAGCTCGGTGCTGCACGAGATACTCTCCTCGTTTGTCGAGCTCGGCGCAAACGGCTTGCTTCACTAAGTGCTCGCTTTTGAACCACTTTCACACACTTTGATTTCCTTCTGTGTGCTCATTTACCACATTTGCCCAAACATTCTTCTGCTTTCACCACTTGGATACAGATCTTGGAGACCAACAAGATGCCGTCGTTGACTAATGTTTTGCTTCACAGCATTGCCTACATGGCAGAGAAGTTCCCCGACAAATGGATGGAAAAGATCCCCTATTACCGCACAAAAGAAGAAGAAATGGAAGAAGAGGAGCGCGAGGCTCGTCGTCGTGCTCGCAAGGACAAGCGCAGACACTCTCACTCTCACAAACGCTCTGGCAGCCACCGCAGAGACCGCCACTTTGACGATGATGAGCAATCCGACAGCTATGATGAAGAGGAGTACGACCGCCGCGATCGCAGAAGACACCGCAGTCTAGGCGGACGTCGTCAGCAGGCAGAAGAGAGATCCTCCCATCGCAGATCCTACAACCCTGCCGACTATGCTCCTGTCGACAGACACAGCTATGCCGTCCAGCCCCCTGTCAACTCTCGCCCTGTGGTGGTTCGTTGATACTCTTTGCAACTCAGAGATTGTTACTGACTTGTACACAGAACGGACACATGCCCGGCGCAACTCCTGCTACGACCTCCTTCACCAACGGTTCTCACCCTACATCCACTTCCGGCCCGATCCCTGGCTATGTGCCTTACGCCCATGTCTACAGCACACCTGCTCAGTCACAGCACACCTCTCACGGCCGTGATTCTCGCGACTCTCCTCGTGGCTCGTCCGACCGCTACGAACGCAAGGATTACCGCGTCGATCCCAGAGGCGGAAGGTATGACTCTATCATACGACGAGGCTTTGGCAACTGAAGCTGACCCCATGTTCAGATACCGCGATGGCAACGACTACGACAGCGAAGAAGATGCCAGATACCGCCGCCGCAGCAGTCGCTATGACTAGACGTCTTCCAGCGACTTTGGTACGCAGGCCGACTTGCCCACATTCACATCTTCCCCAACCTGAGTCACGAAACCAACGACATGAATGCCACGGACACGATAAAAAGCGAACAACGACAGCATTGGGCGGTGAAAAACATTTGCATGCAGAAAGCGACTCGAGTGCATGGTTTTTGTTTCTTTTTGCTTGCTTGCTTTTTTTTGCTTTACTTCTTCTCTCATGCACGACGGAAAGTCTCGTTGTATTGCGACTTGCTTTATCAAAGAACAAATCTCATACTCTGTTCTCATTTCGATTCTCTGTGCATCTGTCGTGAAAGTCTCAATACTGGTTTTTGCAAGATGTGTAATGTCCGGTTCGATTTCGAAGTAACTATCCAAGATCTGGCCACAAACGTACTCTCGCTCAAAGGTATGTCTTGTCAACATAGGCAGCAGAAGCATACCCACTTCCCAAAACATCAGCAATAGCAACAGGCTTGCTCAACTTCTTGCCAAACTTTCTAGTGCCGGCAGCGCCTTCGCCAGTGTTGCCATACTCGCCAAAACTGACATGATCAGTCCTCTCATCACCAGTGTTCCAGATGTGCCAACCCGCCGCATTGATGACATCAGAAATCGACGTGCTCTGCACAGCAACCCTCGCATAAGCACCCCAAGGCCTGCCGAGGTAGTAAGCACCCTTTGCGACATTTGCCCCCGACTTGGCAGCAATGGAGCAGTGATCGAGAACGTAGTAACCAGCTTCATTCGAGGCACGACCCGAGGCGGTGACGTAACCGAGACTTGCGGCCAGCACGCGGATGTCGCAGTGGGAGAACCAGACGTTGCCGTGTTGGCCAAAGATGAAGTCTGTGGCGCCTTCGATGTAGGATTTTGCGAAGAGTTGGGTGCCGGTTTCGGCGAGGATTGTGTCTTGGTAGCCGAGGAATTTGCAGGCGTAGTAGCCTTGGTTCTGGGGTGGGTGTTAGTGGGATGGGCAGGGGGAGGAAAGGGAGGTTGGGATGAGTCTTACGGCGGCTGCGGCGTTGAGGGCGAGGGCTTGTTTGCCTTTTCCGTAGCTGTTTACGAGGTTGATGTTGTAGAGCTTGAAGTTGGTGGACCATGCTCTCAAGGTAGCGGTCTTGTCGTTACTGTCGACTTCGTTCTGAGACAGCTTCTGGGTGATGGTGACGACGTTGTGGTTGTAGTCGTCCGTGTTCTCCGAGTAGCCGTAGATGGTGAGGGCAGCTTTGCGGGGTGCAATGTAGACTTGTTCGCTGTAGGTGCCGGCTTCGATGAAGATGGATTGAGCGGTGGTGGAAGAGGTCGAGAGAGCGTTGACGGCATCCTGGATCTTGGAGTATTGGCCTTTGGCAGGGGCTTTGCTGACAACGAGGGCACCGCTGGGGGCGGAGGTTCTGCTGGCAGCCAGTGCGAGGCAGAGGTTGAGGCACAAGGCCAGGATGTAGGGGAGCATTGTTGATGGAGCGAGGAGGGATGAGTTTGCTGTTCGAGGACTACACTGAGACGCAAGACAACGTCCTTTATGTATCTTCTCAACTGCTCATCTAACCACAAGCTCCTATACCCCGAGTGTCTCATTGGTGGAAACATGTCCACGGATACAGGCAATGTCCGGGTTCCAGAAGCTCGAGAACATCAGGTGGTAAGGCTATAATGCATGGCAATATCGAAGTATTAGGGCCAGGTCTGTGTTGTCGACGAGGGCAAGAGGTGAGGGGAAAGTGCACCAAGTACCAATATGAAACATCTCCTCCACGCGTTCGTCTGCACCACGCGGCCTGGCAAGGGTGGGAGAAAGCTTGATATAACTACAGGGGTGTTTCAGGTGCGTCGGGTAGCACTGGTGGCTTCGGAACCTCTACAAATGTACAAAAAGAACAAAAAGAAAGAAAAAAAACAGAACTCGAGCGAGAGCTTGGCGTGCGGCGGCGAGCTCCACCACTGCCAAGATGGCTGAACATGGCGCGCAGAAAGCGTACAGTAGACCGAGACTATCCGACTGCTCCATTTGCAAGCAGCAGGACACGGGCCTGAAAAAGTGGTGAAAAGATGAAAGACAGACTCGAATTTGATATTTCTCGGTCGTGCCACTGCTAGTTTTCGTAGTGTATTGCATTGGAATCTATCTTGAATGGCCATAAAGCACTTGGACGAGCTGGGCTCTTCCACGAGAACAAGCTAACTACAAGTGATGCGTACGCGAGATGCGAGAGGGTATCGACCTTGCCTGGACAAAGGCGTGATGTCTTGGTCTGTCAACAGCAACGTATAATGCTTCTCAACCATCGCTAGCTTAGTTGAGGTTGATCTGAAGCCCCAGAGTAGCGTTGAGGTTGCTGTTGCCGTAAAAGTACTCGGTACCAGCGTTGCCAACGTTGACATAGGTAGACTCTTTGAAAGTGCCATGCTGCACGAGGGCTTCCAGCCACTGCTTGAGATCACCGCTGAAGCTACCCTCGAACTGCTTCTCAGGCATCATGGTGTGAACGGTGATACCGGTGTCATCATTCTTGCCCTCGTACAGCTTCCAGGACGTGCCGAAGAGGTTGTTGATGGTCGCTTTTGCTCCATTGGTCCAGCCGATGGGGAGTTGGCCGCCTTCGTACTGGAGCCAGAGCATGAGTTCTTGAGCATTCGATGATGTGGAGTCGCCCTTTGTGTTGCTGGTCATGAAGTCGTAACAGACATTGCCCTTGAAGGCAGTGCTGTTGGTTCTGGTCCAGTCGTATGTGGTAGGGATAGAATTGATCCCAGAGATGGTTGTCTCGAGATTCTGGGTCAGGCCAACGAAAGCGTAACCCTTGGGCACGTTGTCGCTGCTCGGGTTGTTAGCAGAGCACTTGACAGTGACTTGGGGTCAGGGAAGAACCCACGTTGCTTTGACATATTCGATGTTGGTCTCACTGCTCCAGACAATATTCTTGTTTCCGGTAGTAGGAGCCTCAACATGATCATAACGGGTGCACTGTGTGCCAACCGATCCAGCGGCGCCATAAAACATGTTGTACACGATCCAAGGAGTGTCATAGAGGACGACATTGTCGGCAGTACCGCAAAGGTCGATTGCAGCTTGCTTGGCAGAAGTGTTGATGATCTGCGACTTCTTGACCATAGAACTAGGGGCGGCGAAGACGGGCGCTGCCAGAGCGCCAAAGGTCAAGGCCTTTGCGAAGAAGGAAGACATTTTTTTTTTTGGATGAATGAGTGACTAGAAAAGAATAGACAACGGAAGGGCAAAGAGTAAAAGGATTGCAGAATGAAGAACGCAGGCGTGCAAGCGGTGTTGCGATGCTTTATGTATATGGTGTTGTAGGGCTGGGAGGAGTTTTAGGGCTGATCTCCATTTGAAACTTCGAAAGCCAGGCAAACTCGTCAAGCTGAAACAACCATAATTCTCAGCCTGTCTTCTCTACTTGCGCAAGCAGGGAGGATCCAGATTGCATGGTGATTGCTGTTGATAACCGATCCTCGACCTGGTCGGTGTTTATACCATGTTGATATTGCAGGTCGTCGCAGACCAGCTCAATTGAGCAGGTGATTGCTCGGAGATGGGAAATACTCCGTCTGATGATAGCTAGGCGTGACGGGAAGCCCTTTCGTTGAATGCCAGCTCGATGTAATTTCCGGGTTTGTCAACCATGAGCAATCACGGAAGCGAAGGCAGACGTGTATGGGATACAAAGTATTGAGCTGCTATAGCGCAACTGTCTGCCGAGGGCAATGGAGCTGCCACGCGTTCACGGAGGTCGATGTTGTATGACATGGAGCTGCCGTCCCCAGGTTCGGCTTTGCTTTTCCGGCTTAGCATTGCCTGACGAGCAAAACAGACAGTCCAAGTGTTTGGTTGTATTCGCGTCTTGAACTGGCCGGCTCCGGAACGATGATTGTTGTTGACAGGTCGCAAGGACTAGCAAGAGCAGTTCATGGGCCTGACTTGCCGCGAGGAGCGAAGCCGAAACCACCACGTCCTTCGGGACCTCTAGGCTGACGGACAGGCTGCTCGTCTCTGGAAGCAACGGGTCTTGGACTAGCAATACTCCGCGGTTTCTGTTCATAGGTGGGATCGAAGAGTTGGTCTGGCTGATAGATTGTCCTCGCAGGTGATTGGTCAGCGGGAGAGTTGGACTGGCTGTCCCTCGGAGTACCATTTTTGCCTCCTCTTCCTCTATTACCTCTGCGCGAGGTTCGGTCCCCTCTAGTGGACGATGTGCGAGAGGCTGACGGATCTCTGGACGAATCTGCAGAACCGAACAGACGTTCGCGTACTTCGGCGTATTTGCGTTCCTTTTCCTTGCGCTCTTGGGCAGCCTTGCGTTGTCTTTCAGCAAGCGAAGCCTCTTGTCTCTTCCTCTCCTCTTCCTCGCTGTCGTCTTCGTCTTCCAGATTGAGGCCAGCCATGCGGTTTGCGATTTGTGGAGTAGGTCTGCGGGTCAGAAGCTTGACTTGAGGTTTGAAGTCGGAGTTGACAGGAGCGGCACCCTTGGCTTCGAGAAAGTAGGAGCGTTCGGGCTGTTCGGCGGCATCCCACAACTGCTTGTTCAGTTCCTGGTGCTGGGCTTTGCGTTCGGCGCGAGATAGTTTGACCGTGGGTTCAAGTGGCGCTGCGGACTTGGCTGAGGTCTGGTGTTCGGTCAGCTGTTTTCATAGCACATGTATGTTTGTCTGGGGGCATACATCAGCGGCCTTGTCCCAGTCATCGTCCCATGCGTCTGGCATTGTGATGGTTGGACACGGGCGGATGGTGGATGTTCAGTCGGATGTGACGACGGGCGCAGACGGGACTCGGATCGACGTAAGAGTCCAGTGTGCGATGGAGGCAAGGGGTGGTTGTGAGAGGTGGCAGCATGAAAGTGTGGTGAGTGAGTGAGTGAGCAAGTCAGCCAGTGTGTCAGGACAGGGTGGGCTAATCGGAAATGCGCATGGTCGGTGGTTGCGGGCCGACGCGCTTCGGCCGTTGGACCCCGCGCTGCGTCACTCTGAGTGTGGCAGTTGCACCCTGCTGCTGCTCGGTTCCATGTGCACGTCGAGCAGTGAGACTGTCATCCTGCTCGTCCAGCCTGCTTGGCCCAGAAAACCACCCACTCGAACCGCCCTCCCGCCCCAGCCTTCATCATGACAGGTACTTGACGCTCTTGCCGCCGGCTGCCTGCCTACACGACCAGACTCATGACTAATCCACTTTACTCCTCCACCAGGCGCCAACTCTCCCTTCGACCACGACGGTGACAGCCTCATGCAGTCTGCCAACTCTTCTCCCAAGCCGAGCACCCCGAACGCTCAGATCCGCTCCATCGCCATCTCCGACCTGTCGCCTCCCAACTCTCAAGGCGTGCCTCTTCCTGTCGACATGCCCACTGTCGCTCCCTCTGCTTCTGGCGCAAACATGAACGGCAAACGCCCCATTTCCTCCATCGACCACTCCCAAGACTCACAGGGCGGTGTGTCCCTCAGTGCTGCCATTCCTACCGATGCTTCCGTCAGGGCTACCACCAGCTACCAGTACACCCAACCAGAGGATGCGCCAGGCTATGCTTGGAAGAACAAAAAGGCTCAAGACGAGTTTAGCCGTGCATGGGACTCGCTCGTCGACAAGAACCGCAGAATCGGCAGTACGTCTTCTCACCCTTCTAGCGCTATAAACACGACTTGGTTAACACGACCCAGACAAGTACGGCGACCCATTTGCCATGGCTGATCGCGAACTCGCCATGATCAACTCGCGCCAACAGTAGCCGAATCCAACCCTTCTGCACTGACGAAATCACGTCCTATTATTTTACAAGCATGGCGCACGGCGTTTCAACTCGATTTGGTTTCTGGTGGACGAACAGCATTGGCGGAATGGCAAAAAGGGCATGGCATGGGGACACACATAGCACAGCATACGGTAGTACCATCGGCTGAATCCAAACAACCAGAATCTCACTACTACTTGTATCATCTGCCTCGACTGCAACGTAGTGTCACGTCGCCTGAAGCTCCAGTCACAACCCGTTACTCGTTGGAAGAAGCATAGAATTACATGTGTCGAGGAGCAGCGCGTCCTGTGTGAGCAAATGCACTCTGTGCAGTCACTGCTGGGTGTCCTCATAGCCCCCAACCCTTGTCCAGTCTGTGACCGATCTCCACCATCTGCCATCAGGCGTCTGCAATGTCTAATCACTATCCTCACTGGCGTCATCCAACGCCTCGTCCCTCATACCATCACCCACCCTGCTTTCCTCCTCATCAACCCCATCCTCGACATGCTCCTCCTCACCCTCTTCGTCATCATCCTCCTCCTCCTCCTCATCATCACCCTCTTCCTCACCCTCCACAACCTCCTCATCTTCACCCTCCAACGCATCGTGGAACTCCTCATCATCGCCCTCCTCCGACACATCTTCCTCGCCAGCCTCCCGTCTCATCTTTTTCGACGGCGGTTCCTCGTCATCATTTCTGCCATGGCCGTTGACAGCAGACATTTCAGTGGCATCCAGCATCGAGGCATCCGCATCTCCGTTCTCGGCTCCGCTGTCTGTGGGTTTGCCGTCATCGCCAGTTTTTGATGCTTTTTCCTCGCGGATCTTGCGGCGGTATGAGTTGCGTTTGTCGCATTGTACTGTGTTGTATTCTGTTTTGGGGTTTTGTTAGAAAAAGTGTTGGATTTGGAGCGGGGGGTAGGTGGTTGGTTACTCTTTAGTTCTGCTTCGAGGCGTGGGATGAAGTGCTCGAACTCGTTTTCCTTGAGTGCTGCTATCACGTCTGCGGGTTGGATTGTCTTTTTGCCGCCGAGTTGGGCGTACTCGTTTGAGCTGGAAGTGACAATCTTGTTAGTATTTGATGGGAATGGAAAGGGATTGATGAGGTAGATGGGGTTTTGAGGAGCATATATTTTGTAGAAAATCACACATGAAGTGTCAGAATCAACTTACTTGGATGCCAGGAAATTCACAAAGACAGTACAGCTCTTGCTCAGTGCCAACAAAGCATCCTTGTGAATCGATGTGTTTGGCGGCAGAACACCTTTTGCTAATCGTGAAATCATGGTTCGCGGTAGGGATAGGTCCTGTTGTTGCATCAATCAGCATTTCCCTCTGTTTTCACTTTCAGAGAAGAATCAAAGCTACCTCTACACTCGATCCCTCGCGCACTTGGCGGCCAGTGGGTGCAGGCGACTCCTCGTCGCCATTCGTGACGGTCGAAAGGTTTGATTTTCTGCCAGGCATGGTTGCGATTTGGGGTGATGTTGATTTGAAGCTGTAAGGAATGTGATACCAGCCTATGTTGATGTTTTGTTGGTTTGGGTTAAGAAAACGAAAAAGACAATCTCTTGACAGAGTTGCTCTTCGCTATTCCAGAGTGCCGTTTGTCGTCGGCGCAAGGAGATGGAGAGCGCGAAAGTTTCGCGGCTTCAACGCGTAAAGTGGTGTGAGAACGGATAAAGCTCTAGAGAGTTTCTGATCGAGTCGTTGTGTGCTGCGACCTGAGAAGATGACAAGCACTGAGTTCAAAGAACCGGAGAAGTCTGTTGCTGAAGGCACGGGTATCAGGTGTTCAAGAAGTCTGGAGTTGCAGAGATCCAGTCGAGCATCCTGTTCAGAGTCCACGTCTCGGCCCGAGCACAGACCAGTGTGAGATGGACCCTTCTTGAATTCATACTTCAATCAGACTCACAAACATCCTCGATGTCGTCTTTCTATCCTGGCAAACGCCTGTCTACAAAGGGTGAACGCTGTACAGTCCGCTATGTCGGCGAAGTCATGGGTAAACAAGGCCAATGGCTAGGAGTAGAATGGGACGATCCCACTCGAGGAAAGCATTCTGGATCTCACGACGGAGTTGACTACTTCAAGTGTAGGTGATGTTCGGGATTTTGTGTTTCCTCGGAGTAGTTCTGATCTCATCTCAAGGTAGGAGTTCTCATCCCACGGCTGGTTCTTTCCTTCGTCCCTCGGCAGCATGGGATCAACCCAGGACTTTCCTCGAAGCATTAAGGACAAAATACGCAGCGATCGGAACCGGAGAACAAGCAACGAACCAAAATGTTATCAGAATCAGTGGCAAAGAAGCTGAAGAAGTCGGGTTCGAAAAGATCGCCCGCCAGCAAGCTCAACTACAGAATCTTCGCATCGTGGTACTGGACGACTTGCTGGTCAAGGCCTACGACGAAGAGACAATAAACCTGGAAGACAGCCCAGACCGGATATCAGAGATATGTCCGAACATCACTGACCTCGACCTGGGGAGGAACTTGTTCGAGACTCTTTCCGAGATCTCTGATATATGCGATCGTCTACCAAAATTGAAATTCTTGAGGCTAGAGTAAGGAACCGAGATATCAATGCTGGTAGTTGCTAATTTGTGGTAGCGCAAATCGACTGAGAGATGGTCTTGGGCGAGAAGGCTCCTCCAGTGAGACGAGTTCTGGTCTGGCTCAGATCACTTCCGCGAGTCTTGATCATATGCTATGCACAGGCAAAGAGGTCAGCCGCGCCTCTACACTGAATACGGAGCATCATGCTGATCATTGTCCAGCTGGAAACTCTTCTTCGCTCTATGCCAAAGATCAAAGAGCTATCGGCATCGAGCAATCAACTGGGTTCCTTGAATGAATGCAGCTTACCAAGTACTTTGACCTCAATCGCCTTGGAAGACAACAACTTTTCAAGCCTGGAGGATATACAACACCTGAACATGTGCTGCCCACAGCTGCGCACGCTGAATCTTAAGAACAACCAAATCTCTCACACCTCCAAGGATCCGCAACACAAGAACACATTCAAGCTACCAGAAACGATAGTCGACGTGGATCTCGCATACAATAACATAACATCCTGGAGCATCATCAACGAACTCTCGACAATCCTTCCAGGATTGAAGCATCTGCGTATAGCTCAGAACCCTCTTTTCTCCTCATTGCGCTCAGCAGACAGCAAACCTCTAACTTCAGCTGACGGCTACATGCTCACTATCGCCCGGCTGCCCCAGCTCGAGACTCTCAATTACTCCAAGATCACCGACAAGGAGCGGCTAAACTCGGAAACGTACTACCTCTCCCAGATCGGCAGAGAGCTATCTCTATCGCCCAAGGAAAGGGAAAAGGCTATATTGGCTTCCCATCCAAGGTGGAAGCAGCTGTGCGAGGAGTATGGCGAGCCGAAAATTGAGCGTCAAGCAGAAAGTGGAATCGATCCCAACTCTCTTGCAGCAAGGCTATTGGAATGTTCAGTCTATTCGCCGGCTGCAGCTGGAATTGCCAGTCTTCCAAACGAACAAAACCCGCTTGTAATTGAGATACCCAAAGCCTGCAGTATCTACAAAGTTCATGGCATTCTCGGCAGGCGTCTGGGCGTCGTGCCTATCCTCCTCCGCCTGGTTCTGGAGACCGGCGAAAAGGACCGTGTGGACATGGCTACCTGGAACGGAGTCGAGGAGTGGGATTCTGACGAAGAGGACGCAGAAGAAGTCGGCGAAGAGTGGAAGGAAAGAGAGGTGGAGCTTGTTGCTGGCACAAGACCGCTAGGCACTTTCGTCGATGGAATGAAGGCAAGGATCAGGGTTGAGTTCAAGGATAGGTCAAGCACCATGGTGCAGTAGTCTCAAGAACATGCTCGTCAGATGATTACCAAGAGCAATAATGGAGATTGTAACAAAGACAAGACCTTCCGTCACCCTGGCCGCTTCCCCACGCTCGACTCGCACCTTCCCTTCAGGTTCATCCAACTGCTCTTTCTTTCATTCTCCCATCAGCAACTAGAGGACAGCCAATGGTTTTCACGAATGTCATTCATTAGTTTTCAGATTGATATTTTCTGTCCTACCGATGTATTGTCGCGTCTGCCTGTGGCTGCCTGGAGAAGACAAGCCAATTCCTCCGAAACCTCTCCTTTTGGTGCCCACTCCCCAACATCCAATCTCCACGACTCGAACGACATGAAATTTTGCCCTATATAAACACCTGAGCATAGGCCGTTTTATTCCCCTACAAGACAGTCATATCAGACCCCTCAACCAATCAATCATGTCCGCCACGGACGCGACCCAGCAGATGACAATCCCAGAGAACCTCAAATGTCACCACTTTCTCAGCGATGCCGGACAGCGGATATTCCCCGGTCTGGGTATAGATCTGGATGATTGCAGACTGAATCAGAACAAATGTTCACATCATCGCCTGGTAGGTGCGAATCCAACTTGCTGGATGGGCATGATCCTCGCACTCCGCGAAACCAATATGATTCTGGCAATGCAGAAGCTCATGGAGAAACCCGAATGGCATATCAAAGTCTTCGATGACACCATCTGCACCAAATGGATGTCCGAAGTCATGAGTCAAGTAGAAGACTTCAGTGAACTGATGTGGCAGTATTGCGTTGCGGAGCTTCGCGACAAGGCCAAAACGCTGGAAGAGACTGGTATTGTTGCGCCCGTCGACGTCGATGCTCGAGTCGTTTACTCGGACAGCACAATCTCTGAGGATTTGAGACAAGATCTGAACCGAGCGGTTGCATCACTGGAGAACGTGCCCACCAAAGAAAAGGACTGGCACCCTAGGACCCGGGAAAGAGTCCTCGATCTTGTTCATCCTTCCCTCTTCCCTCTGGTTTATGGTCGCTCTAGAGTCTTGAAGGAGGGTGTGGTTGGACTCGACGACTGCATGTCTTACGCTGGTAAAGGAGATGTCATCGAAAGGCCTGTTCTTTCTCCTCGCCTCCTTTACTCAGCCGAATCTCAATGGCTGCCTTGTGAAGTCAAGTTTGAGAGCGAAAGCGACGTGAAGATCGTCAGCTACATCAACAACTTGCACCCTCGAGAACACTCGGAACTCTATCGCTTGATTGAAAGGGTCATTGCAAAAGCAGTACCTCTGTGGGACCAGCTACTGAGCCATACCGGTGGCGGACTATCTGCAAACAACGGCACTATGAGAAGCCGTGACTATGTCAGACCATTCCACCCTCGTGTCAACATCAACGACTCTAGCTACGAATGGCCTCATGGCACAGACACCCGACCAACGGGTTGGACGCTCGGCAGGCATCCACAAACTGAGGAGGAAAAAGCAGAACTTAAAGCTTTGGTGGATGCTTCTGATGGTCAAGAAGACACCAGACATGAGGTCGACAAGGAAAAAGGTATCGACAGCGGCGACAGCCCTGACAGCTGGGAGCTGGATGAGTGGTGGGAGGAGAACATGCGTGTTTTGCACATGCCTGAACCAAAGCCGTATACACCCCGCGAGATTCCAGAAGAACCTCCTCTCAACCTCCGCAGGGAATACGCCGACAGTGGATTGCAAATCATCATCAAGTTGGCCAATACTTATTTGACGCCTGATGACCCGAAATGGGAAGGGGGCAGCTGGCACGTAGAAGGCAAGAATCACTGATCCAATCCAGCGACACGATACTGACTGAATCTCAAGGCCTCTTGAACGAACACATCGTTGCGACAGCCATCTATTACTTCTCCAACAACAACATCACACCATCCCATCTGAAATTCCGCCACAACGGCTCCGACGATGCTCATTGGGATATGGAGTACGAACAAAGCGATTTCGAGCACCTTGAGAAAATCACCGGCTTCAAAAACGACGAGGACAAACTCATCCAGAGTCTGGGCAGTGTGCTCTGCAAACAAGGCCGCCTGCTGGCTTTCCCAAACGTCTTGCAACACAACGTCGGCTCTTTCGAACTCGACGACGACACACAGCCCGGCGAGAGAAAAATCCTAGCACTCTTCCTCGTCGACCCACACGTGCGGATCCTGTCGACGGCAAACGTACCTCCGCAGCGAAAAGACTGGTGGGAGCAAGAGCTCCGGGAGAAGCGCAAACACATTGACAAGCTCAAAAGCCTGCCGAACGAAATAATGGAAAAGGTCTATGCAGACGTCGAGGACTTTCCCATTTCTATGGATGAAGCCAAGGGGATTAGAGAGAGGCTGATGGAGGAGCGGGGACCCATCGCGGAGAACATGGTTGAGTGCGAGGCTACGTTCTTTTTCTGCGAGCACTAAGGATTTGCACCCTGTTTTCTCGTAGTGGTAATGTACAAATCATCAGAAGAAAGTGGGTATCATTCGAGGTAAAAACAAAAGCCAAGTGGACCAAAACAATCTAATCGAAAGGCAGCCTTCTCAGAGATTCACCGCCTTGCCGTTTCTTCATCTCTTGCATGGCACCAATGGCAGAAGGAACCTTGATGCCACAGCAATCATCCCAAGTCTTGCCGCTGTGGTCGTGAACATGCTTCATACCGCCTTCAGGGGCAACTTGGCCTTGTCCACCTTCCGTCTCTTCCATTTCGCCGGCAACGTCTGTTTCATCTTCTGTGCTCATTTCATCGACGGCGGGTACAAGGCCGCCGAACAAAAAGTGCTGCATAACAGGCAACTTGCCCAAGACTTCGGCGACAAACATTTTCTTCATGCCGGCTTCGACCTTTTCCCAGTTCTTTGCGCTGCTGATGTCGTCGAGCATGGGCGAATGCCAGCGCAGGCCATCGACATTTTTGACGCTGTTGACGTAGGCGACTTGCTCGAGATAGAGGTAATCTTTGGAGCATTCTTCGAGGATGAGAGGTTTGTGGATCGACATGGGGCGGATGTGGGGGTGGTGGACGAGCTGGGCGCTGCCGAATAGGAAGGGGGCGAATTGGTAGTCGTCGAGGCCCCAGACGCCGTGGGAGCCGGCGGGTTCGAGGTAGTATGTGGATTGCACGACACGCATGACGCGAAGGTAGCGAGGGAAGACCACGAGGGCGATTTGCGGGAAGGTGGACCGAGGGAGGAGGTCCAGACGGTTTAGGCATAGTAGCCAGATGAGGAAGTTGAGCTCGTGACCGGAACCGTAGTCGATTCGGGTCTTGTTGCCAAACGAGTGGAAGATGTATGTCGAGACTTCATCCTGGGCAGCGGCGTCTGTCACACCGAGCTTGTCGTGCCATGGCTTGAGTAGCGTCTCGATCTTGTCGAGGTATGTGATGAAGGCCTTGTTGCCAAAGCGGGAGCCGCCAGCATCCTCAGCAGGGCATTCGGCGACTGTTTTCTCTGCTTCTTCTAGGATGTCTACAATCGTGTCGACAACCGAGTGTCCTGCAGCCTTCTGGACGGAGGTGACTGTTGTTTGGCGGACCGAGTCTGAGAGGCCAAAGACAAAGGCCGTGACCAAGTCGTATGTGGGGGAGTTTAGGAACAGATCATGGTCTTTCTTGGAGAGAATGCGGCGTGTAGGGTGTTGGAATTGAACGTCGTCCTTGTTTGGCGGAGTAGGGAGAGCGGGAGTTGGTGGTGGGGGATTTAACGGAGGTTCGGTGGACTTGTCTTGCTTGCGGCGAGGGATGAGTTTGGGGAGCTTGTCGGAGAGGTCTGGCGGTGGACTAGGGATCTGGGTATCGGGCATGGGTTCGGCAGACGGCATCGTGAGATGTGTATGTGTTGACGAGAAAGGAAGGACCTGAATGGTTTCCCTCTAATTGTTGCAGCTCGGCCTTGGCAACGATGCCACATGGTTGCGGAGGTGGGTGTTGATCATTTCCACCCTTCCTTCCTGAACATCGCCGCTCCATAGGGCTCGACTACCCATTCGCGCCTTCCCTCTCGGCTTTGGAGTGCGCGTCTCATCGCTCTCTTCCCGGACCTTTGCGACTTCCTCCCAGCCACCGCCGGCCAGCGACATTTCCGCCTCGGCCGCCAAGGACCACCAGGGAGACGTCATTATTAGGCCCGGCTCTGCAAAAAGATTCATATAACATAACAAACACGACTGCATGCCATAGCCTTGTACAGCCCTCGGGCATGTCCTGTTCCCGATGGTCAAGCGCCCGCGACTCCCCTTTCGCATTCCTTTCTTCCGCATCTTCTACAGCACCACTTACACCACCCTCTTCCTCCTTATCCTCATCCTGCTGGCCATCACTCCGGCAACCCTCACCTATACCGCCCTCCGCGCCCGCGCCTATCAGTATGTCTTTGAGATCAACGGCGTTTATTTTCTGGTCGCCATCTTTACCCTCTTCATCTACTCGAGCCGACTCTACACCAACCGCTCCGTCCTCGCCGCCGTTGGCAAGTCCTGGATACCCGTGCAGCCCGGCGAGGTCAGCAAAAACGTCCGCAAAGAGGTCGTCAAGGCTGCCAACAGAAGCGCTAGGATTGCCTTTGAGACCAAGCCCAGGAACCTCCAGCCCGAGCTTGCGCGCAACAAGAAGCAACAAGACGAGCTCGACGACGGTGAACCCACAACAGTCGGCAACATAATCCACATCGATCCGCAGCATCCTCCTTGGGGTCGCATCTCGCACGCTGGTTGGTCTTCGCCCTCTCAGCTAGACGCGAACCTCGCCCCTCACATTCAATTCCGCACTGTTGTCATGGAGCTGCCCAATCTCATCGAAGCCCGTGCTGTTTCGCTGGCTCCTCCCGACCCGTTTTTCAACCCTCCTGCCCAAGGTGCCACCACTACGCCCGATCTACGCGTTGTGAATCTGCTCTCGAGATATCCCACGGCCGACATGCGCTCATACCTGGCACAACTTTCTGGCCTCGGCCTCATTCCACCAGATGCCGGTCAAGACTTTGTCCAACGCTACGAGCATGCTCGATTCTCTCCTATACCCATCCACGAGGACGAGTTTGAAGACCTCATGTCGGCTTTTGCGACCCTACTCGCCAACATGAACCAGCTGCCACCTCGAGTAATCGACATGGCCCACTCTGGCTCAGATCTCTCCTCGGAAACTTCGAGCCTATCTTCTATCTCTTCCCGCAGCGATAGCATTTCTTCCTCCATCACTGGGTCTGTCTTCCGCGCTCGCAACCCTGGCTCGAGACTACCATCCTTCTATACCCCACGCGCATCCATGTCTATCGCACGCACTCCTTCTCCAGACACCCGTCGTGCAGCTCCATTCTCAACACCTCGACCACACACTTCGCAAACTGCCAACACGGTCTATCGTACACCCTCCCAACAGACCTTCTCGACCATGAACTCGGTTCGTAGAACAGTACCAAGCGGCCGACAAGGCATGGTTGACGGCAATGGCTCGCCCGCAGCCAGTCTCCATCGACTGGAAAGCTACGAAAGCGGGCAGAGTGTCAATCGTACACCGCTTCCTTCCAACTCTGGCAGATCCTATCACGGATGAGTTGGTGGCTGTGCGTGAAATTTCTTTTCTTCTTTGTTGATATTATTCTCCACATTATACCCCTTTATGTTAATGAAACAAAAATGTTTAATGCTATCCTCTTACTCTTCTTATCTTCTACCTTGCCAAAGTCAAGAAGAAGTTGCAACATCAGAAGGCGGCAAAGAACAGCCTCTATACAGGAGCAAACGAGCCAAGATTCAACTCGGCGAAAATCTGTCTTTCAGGAACTAATCTGCATTGCATCTTCACACCACCGTCTGTTTTTCGCGTAAAGGACGTTCTCTCATCTCGCCCTTTTCCTCCTCAACCCCCATCTCCTTTCCCCGCTAAACCTCCTCACCACCCTCCTCAACCCCATCACTAACAATCCTAATTCCTTTACCTCTACCCTTGGCATCCTTTGCCGCCACAACCTCCACACTCGCGCTCTCCCCACCACTACCCCTGGATCCAGACCCGGAAAACGTCAACGAACTCATCGATCGCAGTCCCTCCAGCCACTTGGCGAGATGTCCTTGCTTCCCCTGCTCTGCTTCCTGTCGCAGCTTGGTGTTGTGCGCGGTACTCAGATCCAAGAGGCGGGCGCGCAGGGTTTTGTGGCGTGTGTGTTCGGTGGCGAGGGTGGGTGTGTTGAGCGAGTGGGGGGCATCTTCAAGGGCGGTGCGTTTGTGGTGTGCAGGTGCTTTGGTGGCGGGAGGGTGTGCGAGGCTTATGTTCGCGTGGGTAGAAGAGGTGGAGGCGTGATGGCGATGTCTCTGGTATCGTGTGAGAAGATATACTAATGGCCTTTTCAGATGCGCTTACCGACGAGGAGCGAGAACAGTGTCTGTGTCTCTCGTGGGATCTTTCTCTACCTCGTTCTCTTGCAGAGTGGCGGCGGGAGATGCGTTGGCCGTCTTGTATTGCTTTGGAGGTGGCTTTGGGTCTTGGTGGGGAAGCGTGGTGCTCGTTCGATATCTCAAAGTGGCAGCATATGTACAGGCAAGGTGGCATGGTGATGACTGGTCTGTAAGAGCCCGAAGGTTTGCAGATCTCGTGGAGGATATCTCTCTTGTAGAGATGGAGGAGTCGATTGGCGTTTGTCGGGACCGAGACATGAGTGCCTGTGACGCGCAAGACATGTACAACACGTTGACTCCTATGGGTGTTGTCTCACACCTGCTGCGGATCTGAGACTGCAATCGAAGTGGCATATGTGTTTTTGTCATTGTTTTTTCTTCGTGGCTATGTGATAGGTAGATGGCTGATAAATTCCCGGTACATTACATGGTTGGGCATGAGTATGCAGTATCCGCTCAAACACGATCATCAAAAGTATCATCCTCATCCGCAAGATTGTATCCCGGCTCCTTGACATAGGGAGGGCTGCGAAAAAGACGTGTCAGACACGAGAAGCAGTCAAAAACAACCGCTTCGAGAAGGGCAGGTCGCAGGACGTTTCCTACATAAAGTAGTTTCTCAGACCAACAATGCCGGCAGTCATGACGGCAAATCCACCCAGCATCTTGCTCCAGTCGGGGTTGTTCAAGGTGGCCTGGCCGACGCTCAGGGCAACCAAGTCGTACACGAGGCATCCGCCAAAGATCCAATCGCTGCAGGCGGCGAGACCGGCGAAACCAGCGCCGGTGATGAGCTTGATGGCGGGGCTAGGGAGGGCATCCTTGTAGTATGCAACACTGAGGTTGTGGAGGAAGTCGAGGACACCGATACCAGCAAAGGTCTTTGCGTTGACGTGTGTGAGGACGGACGAAAGGGAGGAGGTGTTCATGGGGCCGAGCTTGGTGAAGACAAAGTAGAGCTGGGCGAAAGTGTTGACAACGACGAACATGTTGGAGATCTTGAGCTCTTGTGAGTTCCAGTAGAACATCCACGCTTTTGTTTGATCAGCATCTTGTTCTGCCCCGAGAGAAGAGGTGCAACTTACTGCCGATGCAAAAGTTGCCAAGAGCGTAGTATGGGACGAAATTGACAATCTGGTCCAATTCGCTCTTTTCCTTGGGCTTGCTGGGGTCAAGCTTCCACAGGCGGTACAACCAGGCCATCTGTACAAACTGCTGAGGTGCGAAGAAGCCACCAATGAAGTAAGGCTGAGGACTCCAGAAAGACGTGTTCCTATCGTTGATCTGCTTCATCGAAGGTGTGCTGTTGAGTCCATACTGCTGAAGTGCAAAGTCATAGATAAATGACGCAGGTGCGAGCCACTTGGCAGTGCTGTATTCGAGACCCATGATGGCGGTGTGTTGTGATTTGAGGTGAATTGGGATGGAAATGTGTTGGTGTCAAGAGAAGAAGGAGCACCCAGCTGATAGATATCCTACGGATGCTACGAGGAATGCTGCCAAAAAGTCATGAACTCATCAAGCCTCCAAAGACGAGTGATGACGTCGGAAAGAAACCATCTCGGTATTTGTTTTGCACCGGCTTCCGGTCATCTGATCTAACAACTTACCCTTTCTCGCAAGAGCCTCAGGAAAGTCTCTTACAGACTCTCTTTGGCTGAACTGTATGATCGATAAAGGCAGAGGCATGAATGGCTGGAGAGGAGGTGTGGTTTGGAAGCAGCCTACCAAGTCACTTTCAGATTGCCGACAGCTTCATCAAACGCCAAGCCTTTTATCGGTCTTTGAAGGAGACCAGCAACAGTACATACCAAAAGATGCATATAACCTGCAGTAAAGCGAAGGATGGTAGGTGTATGGATAGACTGAATCAAGACATGACAGTCCTCCATGAGCGCGAGAAATAGCTCAAAGAAGTCCAGTCAGGAAACTGACAAGAACGAAGCCAGGCCTCCCGTTTCAACAAACATCTCTCAAACATCACAATCTTGCATCGACGAATCCAAAGCCCTAACAAGACATATCCAACAAGAAAGGTGACTGTAAGTTTCACCGACGCAATCGCGAAAACGCTCAGCCCTCATGTTCAAATGTCACCATGTCCTGCTGGGCTGACTTCCGTACTTTGCCATGCCATCGATGGATCGAGCCCTATATACCTATTACTCGTGAGTCGTACTCCTCGTAGCAACAAGATTTGGATCAAAACAATGACCCAAGACTCGCGCTCGTTTCGACTTGCAGCGTCGAGGTCACCCGTTGTCGGTCTAGGGTCTAGAATACGGTAAAGGAGAAAGTGGATTGTGGTTGCCAATTGTGGGTTCTGATATCAGAATGCAGAGGCTGGAACCACTCGAGTCGGTCCGTGACTTTTCAAGATCGATTCGTTGCTCAGTAAGAGTTACAGAATAACAGTGTTGGTGAGGAAGCAGAAAGCAAGGCTTTGCAAACACATTTCACAGGAAGAGAAAAAGACAGAGAGCGATGTTGGTAAAAAAAAGATTGAGTTGTAAAATATTGAAAGTCATAACAATTCGGGTATGTACATTAAAAAATCTCAGCGAGAATAAAGTCTCCCGATTACGTTCAAACATGCAAAGAAGGAATATGCGCCTTTTTGCCCACCCTTACACCAATGCTATGCCAAAAGAGAGAGTTGGAACTTTTTTGTAGAAAAAAGACTTCCTGAAGTCTGTACAATGTTTACTTCTCCTCCTCAGCCTTGGAGGCGGTGCGCTCGACAGGGTAGTTGCCCTGCTCGGCGACACCAGAGGCGTAGGCGTCCTCGGGAACCTTGGAACCGTCCCACTTGGAGGAGGTGATGGGGTTGACGTGGAGGACGTACATGGTGTCGATCTCCTCGAGCGAACGGTCCTTGGACTCGATGACGAAGAAGTAGACAATGGCGGCGAGACCAAGACAGCAGCCACCGAAGACGAGACCGAAGAACCAGTGGATCTCGTCGACAATGACGGTACTGAAGAGCGAGATGAGGAAGTTCCAGATCCAGTTGGAGGCAGTGGCGAGACCCATGCAGGTGGCACGGTAGCGGGCAGGGTACAGTTCAGCGACGACGGCCCAGACGAGGGGACCCCAGGTGGTGGCGAACGAGACGATGAACAAGCAGGTGAAGACGATCAGAACACTTCCGGCGGCCTGGTCGTTGTGGTCGGCGAAAGGAGGGAGCTTGAAGTAACCAACAAAGGCGTAGATCATGAAGCAGACAAAGGCCCAGAGAGCACCGACGATGAGAGCCTTGCGGCGACCACACTTGGCAACGACGTAGAGACCACCGAAAGTGCAGACGACGTTGACAGTACCGAGAATGATCTGGGTGACGTACGAGTCCTTGAGACCAGTGGCCTGGAAAATGGTGGTTCCGTAGTAGAAGAAGAAGTTGGCACCGGTAAGCTGCTGACCAGCCTGGAGAGTCATACCGAGGATGGTACGGTAGGCCATACGGGGACCGGTGAAGCACTCGTACCACTTGGCACCGACAGCAGCGTTCTCCTCATCGAGCTTGACGCGGATGTCGTTGATCTGGTCGTTGACCTCCTTGTGGTCGGGGTCGATACCGGCGTAGCGGGCAATGATGTTGCGAGCCTCGTCCTCACGACCGGCACGGTAGGCGAAACGGGGAGACTCGGGGAGGAAGAGGATACCGCCACCAAGGATGAAGGCCCAGAGGAAGGAGATACCCTCGGGAATTCTCCACTGAGCGCTGGTGGAGTAGGCGTCGTGGGTGCCAAAGTCGATCATGTAAGAAGTCCAGATACCGAGGGTGACGAAAAGCTGGTAGCAAGCAATAAGGACACCACGGATGACACGAGGAGCGGATTCTCCCTGGTACATGGGGACGACGACGGAGAGAGCGCCGATACCGATACCGTTGACGAAACGACCGGCGGCGAACTGGCCCCAGGACTGCATGGAGGCGATCTCGATAACGACACCAATGGCGGTCCAGAAAGCGAAGAGAGAGATGGAGAACTTGCGGCCAATAACATCGGCGAGTCTACCAGCGACGAGGGAACCGACAGCGGCACCGGCACAGAGAAGGGCAGTGATGGCACCCTGGCGGTAAGCGCTGAAGTAGTAGGTACCGTCGGGGTTTTGTTGACCGAAGCGGTGGAGGAAGTCAGACATTTGCCAGTAACCTTGAGAGACGTTAGCAAACAGCTCCAGGAGCCCTTTCAGATGGCCAAGACGTACCAGAGATTTGACCAGAAGCATAACCGAACATGAAACCACCGATGGAGGCAACGAGACCCATGAAGATGGCCATGAAAGTGACCTTGCCAGCAGGGGCAGGGAGCTCATGGTTGCCGGCGGTAGACTCGACCTGACCAGCGGTCATGGCCTCGTTCTCGGTACGCTTTGAGAAAAGACCCATGGTGAAGATGGGTTAAGATGTTTGGCTGGTTGTTGATGGAGGGAAGAATGGAAGGAGGGAAACCAGTCAAGGGCGGAAGAGATGGTCTTATGACAGCCAGGTGAGGTCTGCTGGGGAGATTGAGAGTAAAAATGAGGAGAATCGAGCTTATAAAGAATGGAGCAAGACAATGGGACGGCAATAGATCGGGGTTGCCTCTGGAGTGCTCCGGATGCAAGACGGCACTCGACGCGGGCGTGGGTAGAAGAGTCGGATGGAAATGATGGAGCACGAGACACTTTGGGGTCTGTTGATGGAGGTTTGGTTTCGATGTTCTACGCTCTGCACGGAGGATATATATGGGTCCAGGGAAAGGTCGAGCCACTAGTTGGAATCATGCAACCGAGTAACGACGTCAAACCATGACCGCGGTCCGGTGATAGTTCAGGTCACCTGCGAGCAACAGCTTCGAGCCCTGAGTTGGACGAGAAGCTCTCGGGACGAAGCTATGAGCAAGATTTTGCTTTACGTGCCGAAGCCGACTGAACCATCACGAATCGAAAGGCGTTGGTTACGGGAGTTGCAGCCAACATGTCGCTCAAACGCCCACCAAAAGTGCATCAGCCCATCGAAAATGACGTCGGGGTCGACGAGCTAATTGGACACCCACGTAACGGGAACACAAGAGAGATTTTTTTTCCTTGGAGGTGGAGGGTTAGGCTGGGGCCCATTTTGGGGTTTGATTGCTCCAGGATCATGATCACTCGCTTCGCAAGTCGGTGGGAGCAAGTCTGGGACAGCTCCGGGGCCTGATGCAAGTCTGCGAGAGGTGATGTGGGCCGTAGAAGGCGGCCAGAAAATGCATCGAAGGACGTCGGCCGAGGGCTGCCAAGCTTCAAAGGGCCGTCGGGAAAGCCAATATCGGCCCTTTGATGGTTTTTCTCGGCCCGTCTCGCAGCTTCCGAAGCCTCTTGTCAAGCCACCCGAGAAAGTCTTTTTCAACGTCTGTCGAGGAACAGATGACGTCCCTCTCGAGATCTGGAAGCCGACACTACACGACTCGACATTTCAGATCTGATTACAGCCGAAAAGATGTGGTTTTTGAGGGCTCAAAGACGACATCTCAGTGACCTTTGCCTCTCGCGAGAAAGCGAACGGCCTTGTGGACCGCAATATGTTTGGCCGACCGGCGAAGGACCGACTCTCGGTGAGCATACAAGGAAGGCAGTGGTCTTACTTCGGTTCTCCTCCGTTCAACAGGTTCTTCTTCGGAGCGTGTTGGGATGAAGACGAGATTCTATACGGGGGTAGCCAATCGCACATGGCCGGCAGATGGAAGACGGGTTTTGGAAACACGTCAAACACGCCTCAGCACGCGTCTCGTTTGCAGATTGGGACATGTAACCTGATGATCCCCCGAGAGGTGCAGCCACGCGCAGACTGTGGTACTGTTTAAGCGACCCACAGTTGCACTTCAAGGTGGGATGCAGGCTCGAGGTGGTGGTGAGAGACGTTACGGGGAAATGTGGTGGAAATGCGGATGCCGTGGAGTGTGGTCGCGGTGGTGTTGGGCTTGCTGTATAGGCGGGTAAAGTAGGAGCAAAGCGGAGGATGTGGCGCCCCACGGAGCAAAACTGAGGTGATGAGAAATTTCGGCGTGTCACGATGAGATGGAGTGATCAGCGATACATCAGGTGTTGCCGTGCTCTGATGGGTGCAAACTAGTAGTACGTGAGAAAATGCTCAGTCTAGGGATTCTTTCATGCTGTTGCAGAGGGTGTTGATCACATGGAACGCTGATCATTGCGATGCGTAGGGAGGTGATCTTATCAGCGGATCTATCCGTGACGGTCCCCATCATCCGGCAGCGCGTAACTTCTCTTGTAGCTGTCGCGTCGACAAGTGTCTTGCAAACTTGACCATCGCCATGACGGACTCACAATCACCAGCGCCAACGGCCGAAGCACACCGTCTGGTGCAGGAGAATGCGCCAACGATATCCTCCCTGCTGAACCCCGAGGTCAGAGGACGTTCGCAGCGCGAGCGCAAAGAGACGGCCAAGAAGCGCGAGGCCACACGCGGCATGACACCGACCGTGCCAGCCAAACGCAAGGCGACTGGCGCCTCCAACAACCGCCCTGGAGCTGCTCAGTCGGCGCCGTCGCCCATGCGCTACCAGATCCCCCCGCCCAAAACCTCCGACTACGATCCGCCCAAGCCACCCGTCTTTACCTCGCACGAACCTCTACCCTACACGACTCCCGACGGCACGACGGAGCTCAAGAAAGTAACGGACCAGGCCGAGAACAAGCGCGCATACCGATACACGCTAGCCGTGGCCGACCCCAACTTCCGACACAAGCAGTTCTACCGCCAGTCCGACGGCTTGCCCTACGGAGCCCGCATGTCGTTCGAAGACGCCGACCGTTCGATCCACTACGACGGCAGTGGCCACATCTTGACCAACGGAAAAGGATGGCGCATGGCGAGGGCCAACGTCTGCGCGCGCGAGGGTTCTCTGTACTACGAGGTGCGTGTCGTGCGTGGTGTGCCCGCTGTCCAGGGTGAAGACGCCGCTGCACTCAAAGGACCACAGCCCCATGTGCGTGTCGGCTGGGCACGTCGAGAAGCTCCGCTGGATGCGCCCGTCGGCTTTGACGGCTACAGCTACGGCATCAGCGACCTGCGCTTCGAGCCCATGCACCGCAGCAGACCCTCCAAGTTCTTCCACCCCAGGACGTCAAAGGCAAAGGCCAACACTCCCATCCAGCTCGACGACAGCATCCGCACAGGCGATGTCGTTGGCCTTGAAATCACCCTGCCCTCGCTGTCGCTGCATCAAAAGGTCGTCCAAGGCCATTACAATCCCGCCGTCGACCTGGGCGATGGCTTTGAAGACCAGCCGCCACGCCCCGACCCGTCCGCTGAACCTCACCACATCATCCGCGATCGAATCCCCGTACCTTACAAAGGCAACGTTTACTTTGAGACCATGGACTATGTCTCGACCAAGGCTGTCGAAGCCTACGCGGACCGCACCCTATCTTTGACAAATCTGTCTACTCCCGCCCCTGGCGCCCCGACCAACATCAAATCACATCCCGGCCCTCATCATCAAGATCCGCCGCTCCGCACTCTACCACACAGCAACATTCGCGTCTACAAGAACGGTCACTTGATCGGTACCGCTTTCGAAAATCTCCTGTCCTTCCTGCCACCCGCCAGTCAGGTCAGCAAAGCTCAAGGCGCACGCGAAGGCTTCGACGACGGCATGCTGGGCTATTTCCCTGCCATTGCCTGTTTCAGCGGCGGCATTGCCGAGCTCAACTTTGGCGAGCATGGCTTCTGGTTTCCCCCAGCCCATCTGAAACCCGCTCCCACCATTCCCGATACTTCCGACTCCAGCCAGAGATTCTACCCCGGCCGTGCTCTCCGTCCCATCTCCGAGAGGTACGACGAACAGATTGCCGAAGACGTGGTCTGGGACGTGTTTGACGAAGTCGATTTCTTCGCCCAAGACGGTGGCTTTGGAGGCAAGGTCGGCGCCGGCGCGAATGCCGTCAAGAGGGGCGTTGCCAGCTTGAAGGAGGAGATGGACTAGGATTCTACTTCGCCACGAAAGCTCCGCCCTTTGCGCCTTACCACTGTCCAGACACCTCTGCGCCAGATGACGTGGCCGGAACCACTGATCTCCCAGACACCTTCGCCGCCGGAATACTCTCCCCTGTCGAATCCTTCGCCCCCGGAGGTTCCCTCTGTGACTCGCCCTTCTCTCACACTGAAGCTGAAGTTTCATTAGTATCGAGCTGATGGGTTGGCTGCTTCTGAGAATGTTTATCCTAAGTGGTCGGTTTGACTTGCTTCCATTGAAATGTTTGAACATTGTATTACAAAGAGTCGAAAGCAGAAGCTAAGAAGAGCTCTCAGGCTCGAAAAGTCAGGGCGCGTGCTTGACAATGTTGAATCGATGGCACCAGCGCTGTCTGTCAGTCGCCTTCAAGCCCCCTTAAAGAAGCATCTATTCGATAACGGCTTCTTCGTGAAGCAGGATTGCGAATTTATCCAGCCACTGCCATCAATCGTGTTCTGATCATTGTTCCTCTTGCTCGAGGGAGATGTGATAAAAGGTCAACAGTAGCGCTATCCCAACCAAACAACAAGCTTCACTTGCCATTCTCTCCTCGTGTCACTCCAAACACATCCTTGTCATTGTTTAGGGATTGAACTCTACACGTGAAGAGCAGGGTGACGCCTCCTTTGTTGCATCACAATCAGGGTCATGCCCTCAACAATCATCTTGGCAGTGTAATCGCTCTACAACTTGTCAATACCTCGTACAATCTTCATCAACTCATCAGTGTAGTTTCCAACCACTTCTTCCGAGGCACAAGGAAGCAAGGATCCTCAATACCGTTATTCTACCTAGGGCAAGCATACATCTCTGCATAGGTAGTATGCCTGATAGTCATCTCTCGTCACAACATCGTCTAATCATCAATGCTCGTCAATCGTCGATCTAATCTCCGTCCTCGTCTTTACCTAATAACCCTCGACCTTGCCTGCCCACTCTGGGCTACCGTCTCTCCATTCCGAGAATTCGACTTCTCCTGGCATCTCTTCACCGTTCGCAAGCTTCAGACGTGGGAACGAGTCTTGAGCCCAGACATATGAGCGACCATCCTCCGCGACGGCACCGTGGTTTTGCGGGTTGACGAAGGCATCTGGGTCGTTGGCATCGCGGAAGTTGGTTCCTGTAGTATCTGTACGAGGTGAGCCACTGAACCGCCGTACAAGATCGCCTGCGTAGTCGACAGCGCGATTGAGTAACCCACGGTCGTCGTTTTCGTCTCCCTGTGCATGTTCTTCTTCATTGACCACAGCATCGTCCCGAGCTTCTTCCTCTGCCGGCCTCAGACAAGCTCCGCTGATTCTCTTTGCCTTGTCCTCGTTGACAAGAACCAGAGACCCAGAGTGCCAACCAGCGGCCGTGACAGAAAGTGCAAAGTATGTGCCAAGGTCATCGTCGCTCTGGGCATCGTCTGATCCTCCAAACTTCTGCTCCCAAGCATTGCCTTCTTGCTCGATCCATTCGCTAACCTCGCCCTGAACGTTGAGCTCTGAGAGCATACGTATGCGCTCTCTGGCCTCTTCAGGGTCTCGACCACCGCTTGTGAGGAAGGTGATCCACTTCTGCTTCTCCTTCTCGAACCAGATTCTGCGGCCGTGCAGGTTGGCATGAGGAACCAGGCGTCCATCTCCTCCGATGCCCTGGTAACGAAGTCCACGAATCCGACCCTCGGGATCTCCATGACCACCAAGTCCAAGACAGCCGCAGCTCTGGGGCTCTGTGCCATACGATGTAATGTAACCAGGGGCATGCAGAGCGTGGAAGTGGTAATCACCAAAAGCTATCGACATGACCCGAGACTGTTGAAGGGCATGGATGCGGTTGAGAGGCGCGACAGTATCCTGGGGAAGAGGATGGAAGAGGCAATGCAGATGATCGTCCTGGCTGCCTGTGTATACAGTACCATCATTGGTGAAGATTGCAAACGACCGGAAGGATCCTTGGACATCTGTAACGAATTTTGTCTCTCCGTGCATTCCAAGCGGCAGCTCTCTGACATCGTCCAGCGCCTTGCTTTGTGCTTCCCACACAATCTTGGCCGCGTAAACTTTGCCGAGATGCGTGTTGAATACAATGTAGTGCTCGAGACAGATGAAGTTCTGCACCTCTCCAAGTGCAGCACCTGCAGAAGAAGGCTCAAATGATGTAGCATTTCTCTGGAAATCAGTACCTGGGCAAACTGCGGTTTCCATAATCAGCACAGCATCTTCTTCCCCTTCTGGCTGTCGTGGGCCACGAGTCAGGGGATGCCAAACAACGATGCCAGCGCCGACTACTAGAGCAGCGCTTTTTGCCCAGCCCGCAACGACTTTCTTGACATAGCCGCGAGTTGATGGACCAGCGTTCTCTCTGATCATTGTGTCGACGTTCAAGAATTTGACTTGAAGTGCAGGTAGGTTGATGTGATTCCAGGACCATATGTAACCAGCATCTGATAGAGCGAGAACATGACAGCGTCCTGCGGAGAACTGTTTGATAGCTGATGCTGGCTCGTAACGTTCGTTGGGATGAGGGAGCCCTGCGGGATAGCGAAGTTTCTCGGGTATCGACTTGGCAGGTTGACCGGCGACTATTCCGTCCATAACACCGACACCGTACAAGCCACCTTTTGAAGTCAGAAAGTTCGTGGACCATCCGCCGCATTGCATGTCGGCGATGATGCCCAGCGGCTCCATGTTCTCCATCTCGGTAGGCCATGATACGTGTTGACGGGCCCGTATCACAGGTCTACGGCGGCCAGCGGGTCCGATCCCACCGCGTCCAAAAGGAGATCCCATGTGCTGCTGATGACCATGGCCGAGGCACATTCTGTCGTTGTTGCCCCAGGTAAAGCAGTGGGATTCGGTCAATAGCCTACGGTACATCTTCTGCCATCTCAAACCATCATTCTCGACGACCGGCTGGTTTGGCACACGGAAGGTGTTGCGCGCGGCTACGCTCCAGTATGGGGCATGTTGAGCGATATCAGGTTGATGCAGTGCCGTGCAAGTTGATGTCAAGGCCAGGAAGCTGGTAACATCGAGGTAGGGAAAAATCAGATATAGAATATCTACTGGAAGATCCGGCAATTGTGTTGTTTCCGGCATGATTATGATGATGTCTGATAGTTGTAACGATGTTGGGTACGAAGGTAGGTAGACAGAGTTGACCATCAAGGCAGGGTGAGGCAGCAGCAGTGGCAGCAGCACAGCCTCAAGCTTGGACCTCGAACCGAATCAAGCAGGTGCGCAGCAAGATAGTGAGTGTCACGAGTTCACATCAACAATACAGGTGGCTCTGTAGTTCTCGAGAGCAAACGAACACCAAGATCTAACTGTGGCTTTGACAAGTCCCAGGCAACTGCGCCTGATACTGTGTCGACACACCTGTCACAACGGCGTACATGTCGGTATTGTTACTAACAAGCATGCCAATGCTGGGTCGGCACGCGGGCCGAAGAGCTTGAGGGAATGCTTGGCAAGAACTATTCCCAGAGCCGTCTTCCGGGCGAGCTGTAGAAACTCATAACCACAACAGTCAAGGACACAATCCGTGCAAGAGTGTAGTTGGAATCCCTACTATGTAGCATTATGACCATCTGTACAGCCTCTTGTGTGTTGCTCTAGTTTCCTGAAGGTCATTCATGGGCTGTGCATCGGGCGTTCCTCAATTTCCCCCAGCACTGCTCAGGCTGAGTTCTAACAAGGCTCGTGCCAAGACGAATCCTTCGAACCACAAGGACTGTCAGCAACTATAAGTAAGGCACGCCTCCAAGCGAGATGCCAAAGTCATAATCGAAACACGTCAAAATGAGCGGATACTTACCGGAGCATATCAATATTGTTGTGGACAGCACCCCTCAAGGGATCCTTGGTACATTCGTGCCAGGTCAGACCATCTCGGGCAAGGTCATCTACACTCCTCGAACTCAAGTTGACATTGATCACATCATCATAATCTGCAAAGGGATTTGCTACACAAGAATCACGGAACGAAGCGGCAATACTACAAGTCGGTATCCTGAAAAGATCACCTTGTTCAGAAATCTGGAGACGATATTCAGAGGTCCTCATACTATCCCATCAGGGACATATGAATGGCCATTCCGTTTTGAACTGCCCGTCAAGGCCGATTACAGTCGAAAGAGTCATTCGAGGGATAACATGTATCAGACAGGCTTGCAAGGACTGCCTCCATCTTTCAAACTGGACAGCGAAAAGTTCTCAACTCCTCCGGAAGCACAAGTCAGCTATAAGCTCAAAGTGAAAGTAAACCCGGGGAACATCATACACAAGACCAAACTTGCGAAAGAACTTCCCGTATGGCCTCTTTCATCTACCCCTCTAAAACCCCCAGTATCGCTGGACAGTTACAGTGAAGGCGACGGGCGCTTCAAGAGCAACTCTCTGCGAACAACTCAGCATACGTTCAAGCAGAAGATGAGGCACGCCTTTACCAGCGATTCTTCGTTGAAGACTCCAGAGATCAACATCGCGGTCAAGTTCAAGATGCCTCGATGCGTTAGTGCAACCCAGTGTTTGCCATTGGAGCTTTCTTGCAAATACACCAGGACGGGCCCGAATGACCCTGAATCCCCCGAATTCGTCCTCTCTGGCTGCACTTTGTCCCTCAAGGTGTACGTAAAGGTCAGAGCGAACGGCACTCTCAGCGATCATCATGGCGACGGAAAGGAGACAATTGTCAGCCATACAGTTCGTGGCAATGATACCTTGCTGCCACTTGACGGCACTTTCGTCCCTATCTCGGAACCCATCCCTCTGGCAGATATGCAGCGACACGTCCATCGCCTTGTTCCAACTTTCAAAACCTGGACGATTGCGATAAACTACAAAATGGTGGTCAAGACACGCATTCGTCATGTCCAGACAGGCCATGTTTGGAAGTTTGAGAACAAATTTCCCTTTGAGGTATTGCCAGGAGAAGTGGCAGTGCCTGCATATAGCGAGCAGCAGTCATCTTTGGTCGAGGCTGGACCATCATCACTCTACCCACCCCAGCTCCAGGGTGGGCAACAAGCATCGTCAAGCTCTACAGCTCCACCAGAATTCCGCGATGATCTGGCACCACCGTCATACAACTCCGGGGAGACCTGGAGGACAGGCCCCGAAGTCAAGAAGGTGTATTGAGCAGATGAGATTCTCACGAATGTGGTTTTAAGACCTTACGATTGTACTTACTGATGATATCGAGTCGGCGATTGGGATCGGATTGTGTTTGTTGTTTCTTGAGTTTGGGATACCCCTTAGCATGCGAAAGTACGACCAGGTCGAGGGAGGTATTGTGAGATTGGGTAGTCGTCCGCGACGCAAGCTGTATGTAACAATGACACTCACTCTACACGTTGCGCTTAGCCGCCCGACGCCATATCTAGTTCAAGTCGTGCTTCGCGATTGTGACCTCACCTTGACAGTATGTGCTGACAGTGCAGACAGACACCACACAGTCCGTCCAGCCATCACGCACACATACAGCACCATCTGCTCTGTTCCAAGTTGACTGCGACAAATACTTTGACACAAAGCTGGATCCAAGGCCAAATCTATCTGTCCATCTTGGTCGGCAAGTTCGCCCGTTTGCGAGTCGTGATATCAAGAGTAAGGGTCGGGAGTGTTCGGCTAGGATGATCGTGTTTTTAGATCGGATCTGAAAATAAAGAATCTGGGTCTTTTGACAGCCGCATCCGAAACGCACCGACCGTTTCGTGAATCCGTTGCTGATGAGCCCTTGTTCTTGGTGCTCTAGAATCTCTAATCAGTGATCTACGCGTATCGCAACCTGATTCCATATCAAAAGATCAGTAATCATGCTGCAAAAACAGTGCATCGCAGCCTTGCAGACGCTCCCATCTCGATCTCTCCAGTATTAGCGAGGGAGAATAAGCAAGAAATGGAAAGTGTTGACCCGGTCTTGGCGGGAAACGAAGTGCTTTCGCAACGCTGACGGAGGCTTGGGCCGTCTCCGAATAGTAGCATCTAAAAGTCAGCTGGTAAAAATGACGAGGACATTTCGCACGGGAACAAAACAAGTTGGCGCTATCATTCCAAATTTTGCCCCTTGACATGTCCAAAACACCCTCGAAACCCCTCCCCCAAAAGATCTTGGTTTGTGTTTTGTTATTTTGACCTTTATCTTCCTCTAGACTGCATCTACGGAAGCTGGATAAACTGGATCTCTCTGGCGTCGACTTGATGCTGTCGATGCTGCAAGAAACCGGAAAAGCGGTTATGGC
>JAHRBU010000005.1:0-38774 GCA_019677095.1 Aureobasidium sp. SLJ-2021a
GTTATAATACTGTCTCTTATATAGGGATCTCGTAGCCTTTAATGCCTTTTTAATCCACTTATTAGGCTAGTAGTAATCGACGTAAGCAGCTCGGTAGGAAGGGTAAAGAAGGATAGTAGACTAATATGCGAGTGTTCGATCGTTAACTACGTACTACGATTCGTAGACATAACGACTTAACTATAGTGCGGTAATAAAGGAGGGGTTGCTAACGTGCTTAATAGTTGCTTTATTATAATGGACCCGAAGATAGTCCATTATAATGATGACCTATAGTAGTTAGTAAGAGCTAGATGCTACGTATAATAACACTTACCTACTTAAGCGTAGATTCGTCGCCTTCGGTCTCCTTAGTAAGCATAAGGAACTGCTTTAAGAAGTCGTATGTCTTTCGAATAACAATCTAATCCTCCTTATAAAGCGCAAACTTCCTTAGCTCTAGATATTTCTACTGCCACTCGGATAGGGTCTTATAGCATATAAGCGTACGCTCGAACATACGATAGTAGCTATTCTAGCGAGTGGAGTTGTTAGTAATAGGAATAAGGCTAGTAAGTAGCTTAAACTTCTATATAAGGCGACGGGTGCTTTTAATAGTCTTTATTAGACACTTAAGTAAGCGAACTAACTAATCTACTGCCTAACTAGTATCCTTACGGGCAATAACTATAGCAACGTCGTTCGGATTCTACTACTTTGCTTACTTAATTGCTTCCTTAGTAGCATGGTTCTAGAAAGCTTATAGGATAAGGTTAGTTTAGTAGCCGAAGTAACGGGTCCAATATTAGATAGGATCCTAGTCGATTTTAATGGTCCCGAGAAGCTTTAAAAGCTCTACCATTATAGTGTCGTTATAGGTAGCATTATCTAATGTTATATAGCTAGGGTTCTTAATCCCTAGTAACTTAATGGTTTTAAAGAGATAAGGCGTAGTAAGCTTGCCGGCATGGCCATTAGGCAGGTTATGTAAATTTAGGAGTGCTTTGCTTAACTTGCTATTAGGTGTAACCTAGCGACCGGTAACTATAAGTAATTCTAGGTTGCCGTAGTTCGAGGTCTAGCTATCGGTTATAAAGTGGACCTAGGACTTAGCCTACGTAATAGCTATCCTAAGCTAGTTCTACTAAAGTTAATAGAGACGTTTAATATGCCTAGCGACGGTAGTATAACCCTTAATTAGTATAATAGCAGTAGTAGGATTAAACATAGCAAGTAGCTAATGGAACTCGGGATACTTAATAAAGCGGAAGGGTAAGTAGTTACGAGTAATAAGCGTAACTAGAAGCTCGTTAGCAGCATTAGAATCGACTAGATTCCTAAGCTAGTTTTAGAAGGTAATTTCCTCTTACCTTTTTAACTTCTTACTACTAAGTAGCTTATTAATAGGACTAATAAGAGGCTCTATATTAGCTAATAGCTTAACACTATAGCTACGAAGGTAATCCCTAATCTACGAGTAGTTAGTTTTATTCTTAGAGCAACGGGCATAATACTAGATTCTCTTACCCTTTTTCTTCTCCGGTTTACTACTACGAGGAGGTCTTAAATAGCTAAACAGCTCCTTACTATCGCCTATTGTAACACGCTCCTTTAGTTGCTTTCGGAAGCTTGCTTATAGTCGAAGCGTAGTAGAATTGGTAGGTAAGGAAATCTTAACGATATTAGGTCTAGTTTTAGAAGGGGTATCGGGCGCGGTTTAAGAGGGTTTAGATATAAGAGGCGTAGGTAGAGGACGTAGAAGAGGTGTATAGGACGTAGATACTATCTTCTTTTAACGTTTAGTAGGTAGTAAAGGAAGGGGTTCGGGGTTAGATTCTTCGTGCTTAGATGTAGCATATATAGACTCTATATTCCCCTCTAAATCTTAATACTCTACTTAGGGGACAATAGTCTTTCTCTTACCGCCATTACGAGTGCTATAACGAAGTAATGATTGCTGTTTAGTAGCCTTACTAGCGCGAGAGAGCTAGCCGTTACGGCATTAAAGGATAGTATCTAACTAAGATTTAGGAAATTCTAAGTCTTAAATGGCTACTATTAGCGCTTATATTTAGTCCATTATACGTTAAAAATAGAGGTTTGAAAGCGGCAGAAAGGGAGAAAAGGGTCTATTAAAAGTAGCGGGAAAGGCCTTTTATACGTATCTAAGTGTTAAAATATTATAAAAGTAAGCGAGGATTAATGTTTAAAATTACGAAGATTTTTTAATATATTAATTAATACGGTAGTTAGGTTAATATAGATTGCTTTAGGAGTTAATACGCGCGCTACGACAAGTGGCTAGCGACGCTTAGGCGTTAGTTACTAAGTGCGACGGATTATATAGCTCTAATTGGTTAGATATCATCTCCGAGATAAGATCGGGCGCTCCGAGTAGCTAATTACGTATCGCGTTCGCGTAAAATCTACGCGTTACCCCTACTAAAGCTCTATATGTAGTCGAGCGAGCGTAGAGCTTACCCTCGAGTAACTTACTTAACTAAGAGTCGATTTTCAACGCTTAAGTTGCTAATAGGTTCACCCTAGCTCGAGTTAATACACCACAACAACAAGGTTAAATCGGACGATTTTTAGCAATTAAAACCTCTTAAAACACTAAAACTTTTAAATCTACGGTTCCAGTTTAATTTTAAAGGAACAGTTAAAATATTTAAGGTATAGATGTTAAGTTTAAAGATTTATTTTAAAATTGATTTCATTTCTAAACCACGCTATACGGTAGTAGCGCTTATTCCGTCACTTCTACGATATCTTTCCTCTTAGCATTATTATGCCACTTATGCTTAGGCCGAGATAGCGTACTATAGATACTACTCGGCCTTCCTCTTCTTATAAGCTTTCTTACTATTGTTAATCTCGTCGAGTTTAATAGTTACTTTATCTAAAGTCTTAAACAAGCCATCTATAATACCTAGAGTGCTAGCCTTAAATCTCCCTAAAGCCGGTAACTATTTCATCTCTTTCTTAACTTTATAGGGATTTTCACTTTTCGTAGACATAATTGCGTAATGGGCTTATCTTCTTAAGAGAACGTTTAAGAGCCGTTTCTTAAGCTCGGCGCCCCGTTATCTTACCGCGGTTACCTTATAGGATCCTTTCTCTATAATAGGGATGTACTCGATAGTCGCGCTTCTAGGAGTAATCGGTAGGCTTAGGAATTCCATTAGAACTTAGTGCTATAAGCTAACTTCCGTAGCTATAGTATATTTAGTCATTACCCCTCTAGCCTTATTACTAAGTAGCTTAGGATTGTTCGCGCTTCTAATAGCAACAAAGCTAGCCTTACGCCGGTTTAAGGAGAACGCGGTAGGCACTAACGGTAAGATATTCTTAAATGTTATTAACTAACTCTTCGTAGGCCTATATATTATGTAGCTCTATCTCGCCGGCATCTTTATTAGTGTTAAGAGTAAGACCGCTAGATTTGCTTATAAGGTATAGGCGATATTAACTCTACTTCTATTCCTTACTACTTACTACTTTTATTTTACTATAGTAAGAAGTATAAAGCACCGACTTCTAACTATGTTTTCCTATAGTAGTCTAGAGGATAATAGAACTAGAGACTCGACTCTATAAGGTTAAAGTAGGACTACGACAGGTCCTTATATACTCGCTATAACAGCTTTACTAGAGACCTCCCCCGAGTTATAGTTAATTATAGATCCTTTAGAGATGTAGATTACGTATATAGTGCTAAATAGTTACCCTATAGGTCCTAACCTTAGGCATATAATAGATGTTAGAACTTTAGCTCGACTTTCTACGCATAACCGAAAGATCGACTTTTACTTATAGATTACATTATTTATAAAACACGTAGGAAGCTATCTAGATTCGGAGATTAAACGGTTTATAGCGAGTTCTTTTAGGTTACTCTATTCCGCAAATAGTTTTCTAAAGCTTAAGAAGAGGCTACTATAGGAGTGTTCGAACTCTATAGTTCCGAAGGTAGTCGTATAGAAGTAGGTCGCCCGCGACTAGAACCCGAGCCGCACTATATATATATAGTAACACTTATTAAATTCCTTAGTATGTCCCTATTACAGAAAAGGCTTCGTCTACTATGTACCGACAGCCTTATGCATGTTAAATGTCTAGGGTTCGACACTAATTTAGTTAGCTTAAGAACTCGGTTACTTTATATACAATCGGTCGTTACTACTATATAAGATCTTATAATAGTTACCGGGAGATTAAGAACACGACGGTTCGATAGTAATTAGTAGTGAGATACTATAACCTACGGTATTTCTTATAGGATAGGGCTTAGTCGTGTTTTCTATCTACGGATCGATGCCGCTTATATAGTCGGGAATCTATGCTTCTAATTTTAGATTATAATGGTCTTTCCTAAGTCTTACATAATTAGAGTGCTAGTAATCTTACGGGTTTAAGGTGGAGTGGAATATATTATAGTCTTCTAGTAATTTATAGCTAAATGGTTTAAGACGTCGCGCGACGCCAAGACGCGGACAAAACCTTATAATTATAGGGTACGAAAACGTCGTAAAACTCTAAATTAACCTTCGGCTCGTAAGCATCTTATAGAAGTAGAAGTAAATGATGATTTTCCGGACGTACACGATAGAGGGAGCTAAGACCTCTAAAGTAGAAAACATGTCACTTATCTATAATAGATAGATTCTAGACTATGTATATCGAAAAGGGACTACTCGATAACCTAGCTAAGCTACATCTCGACGACTTCGGTCCTCTAGAGACTAAATTATCTAATGGATAAAGTATCGATCGCGTTTATAGAGCGGGGAAGAAGAAAAAAAAGATGGATGTAGACTTAACCTAAAAGCGATTCTAAAGAAGAGATAAGGGAACATATGTTATTATTAGAGGTAGGATCGCTTCTATCGTAGAAACCGCGTAGTGCGTTATATATCTAATATCTTTATTAGATTATAACGCGGCCTAATAGATCTAGAATCGCCCTATAACCTAAGTATCGGTAGAAGTTAAGATATAATCTAGTCGTTTTGCTTTTAAAGAGCTAGAACGATCTAGCACTAGGTGCTAATATACTATTCTTAGTAGTTAACATCTTAGATAGATATAGCTTAAAAAGAATCGTTAAGAGATGTCATTATAAACTCCTCGGTAGTGTCGCTCTTCTCTTAGTAAGTAAGTATCTTAACCGCTTGTCTACTACGTCGAGCTTTCGTAAGAGGTGTTGTCTATTTTCTAGTTATAAGTTACAAGATATTATATAGATGGAAAAGCTAGTGCTTCTAATACTAGACTATCTAGTTAGCTTTCCCGTAGTTATTAGATTTATATAGATTAAGTTGCTCGATTTCTAATAGTCGAAGCCTCCCTATAACATAGTGCTCTACATTTACGAGCTTACGCTTTATTATTTAGAGTTTATGTCGAAACTAGTAGCACTTATAGCTAAAGTAGCATTAGAGACCGCTAGTAGGCTAATTAGTAGACCACTAGGGTAGGAAGAGGCTAGTATAGATACTAGTAATAAAGTTCGACGATTACTTCCTCGAATCTCTAAGATTCTATCGAAGCTACCTCGTGCCCTCTTTTACAAATATGCTAGAGAAGAAAGATCTCGTGTAGCTTTAGCTGTCGGTAGATATTAGCTAGAGTGTAGCTCTATATATAGGAGATACTAAAAAGTATGCAGTCTTATATAGTAGAGCTTAAGGGTATAGTAGGATATAGGCAATATAGTTCGTATTAGGTGCTAGGATATCTAGTAACAACTACTATACTATTAGTGCCTTAGTTATATATCTACCGTACGAGAGCGTTATATTATAGCTAATCGAACTAAACTAGGCCTACTCGGCTAAGGCAGTATACCTTATATATCTATAGATGGTTCTTAAAGCGGTTAAAAGCTCTTATGCTTATAAAAGCTGTTATTCTGTATTACGAAGCACGAACCTTAATTAGATACCTAGTTAAACCATCTAAATTATAAGAGGTCGTTATCGTAGAGCTAGAACAATATAGAGTTTTAAATCTCATTCGCATTATTTTAGATCTAATCTCTAATAGAAAACCGAACGACGTTTAAAGTAGAAATGGTAGAGAAAACGATAGTAGGAGATTATATAAGTATTAACTAGTAGACTGCCCTTTCCTAGCGTGGATCTTACCTATCTAACTACGCGAATTAGTCTAGCTTAAGCGCAATATTCGCTACTAAGGCATATATTATATAACATTGTTCCTAGCAATTATATATAGTGTTTTGCAAATTAGCTAAGGATCGATCCCTTTACTAATATAGTAGGCTAACTAGCATATAAGCATAGAAGTGCTTAAGCTTAAACTTAGTGTTTGCACATCGTTTAACTATACGATGGACACCCTATTACTATATTACGGTTATAAGAAGATTTCGAGATTAGACAACTTAACTATAGGATGATAAGAAGTTTTTAACTAGTTTCCTATCGTAAGCGCTTAAAGGTGAAAAACAATGGAGATCTACTATAAAGTAGCGATAGGTAAGCCTCCGGATTTATGCGTATAAAGCTATAGAAAGACTTAAAGTAAGGTAATCCTAGGCTATCTATATGCTGCCTTTCCGATAGAAGAGTCCTCTACTTACGTCGTAGTTAATACGCTAAAGTGATGTTATCTATAGTAAGAAGAATGTTAGTATTCCGTTATGTCTTCTTTATTTAGCTACTAATTAATAAGTTGTTCGCTTATGTCCGGATCTAACTTAGCTAGGTTTTTAAAGACTCTATCTTAGCCCTTTAACTAACGAACATAGTTCGGATGGAAGAATTCTTAGCTCGTATAGCCTCGATTTAGGTGTTAATATGTTCCCTAGGCGGGTTCTAATAGCCTTCTTTAGGTCCTAAGCGTCTATATCTATGCCGTAGAGTCTCTTCGTTTAACTTAAGCTCTAATATAGTCGTTATAGGCTTAATTCTATCCTAGATAATAGCATCGTAGCTACGCGAAGGCTACCCTATATAAATCGCACGCAAATAGGCGACTAATAACGCGGGACGTTTAAAGGGATTTTTCTTATAGTTGTCGCAGATTTTGTGTTAGCAAAATAGTTTCCTTAATCCGCTATACATCTAGTAGATCTCGCGTTCGTATCGACGAAGGTAGTTTATATCTAAAAATGTTCGCATTAGGAAACATATAGAGCACTCGAGTTTCGTTCTATACTTCCTCTTAGTTTTCCTATACATAGATTTAGTAAGAAGTGCTATAGTTCTAGAAGATTAGAACATCGGATTAGTAGGGGAGGCCTAGATGTATTTCTCTTTCTAGAAAGCCTAAACGTAGAAAGTCTTAGCGCATTAGGAAGACATACCCGCGACGGCCTTTAGTAATGTAACTAGATGTCTCTATATCCTTACTTACTTCGATTTGCTAATCTTTAGAAATCCCTTCTTACGATTCTTATATACTATTCTTCTATTATCGTTTAGCGTAAATTTGTTACTCTAAGCATCTAATTCCTAAGAGATTTAGGTTAGCGCGTCTATACTAAGTTCTTAGGCGTCTCGTTTTTTGTCTAAAGTCGATTATATAACTCTTACGTCTAGTATATATAGACGTAATTTGTTTGCCATATCCGGAGGGCTAGTAGATAACAAACTAGACGGATTAGCGAGGGTGCTTTAATTTGCTATAGAAGCTACTATAAGGTATGTTAAGTTTAGTGTTAAAAAAAAGATAACTAGGAGGTATAGTACTTCTAATAGAGATGTTACGTCTATAATCTATAAATGTAGCAGAAGAATACGGGACACTCCTTTAGAGAGCCGTTTCGGACTATATGTCGGTAATTTTAACGCTAAGATAAAGCTTCGATAAGAATAGTGCTAGCCTAGTAGTTAGTAGTGCTACCTAAATATCCGGATCTAACGAGGCTAAAACTCCTAGATAATGCGCACCTACGGCCTTCCTATAGCTACTTAACTTCCTAACTATCGCTATATAGTGCGTAAAATAGCCTTCCTAGACGTGTCTAAACATAATTCGTTAATCCGGAGAACTCGCTAGCTACCTATAAGGAGCAATCTAAAGAGATATTTAACTATCTCGAGATGTTACTATAGGAAAGGATAAGATTCGAGATAGTAGAAGAGTATTTAATTACGAGAGAGATAAAAGCATATAATAAGGGCGTCGTGTTAGTTTAGTAAGACCTTCTAGATCTAATAACTAAGTAAGAGTTAAAAAACTACCCCGGAATTAGAATAAAACTATGCTAACGCCTAGGGGATAGCTTACTAGCGGCAGTACTAACCTATTAGAAGGTAGTGCTACCTAGATATACGCATCCGTTAGACTCGAAACATCTATATATAAACAAATTCGATAATGCGCGCCTAGAATCCTTATATAGCCGCTTTATCTCCTAATCTCTATCGTATGTAGACTAGTAGTCTATATAAGCTGTTAGTCGCTAAGATATCTATGTTTAATAAATTAATAACTTTCCTATAATCTTACCTATAGCTCCCACTTTTTCCTCTAAACATAACCTAGTGTTATATGCTCCCTATAGCCGCTAGATATAGACAAACTATGCATTATTACTCTATTAAAGCGAAGCATTAGTATAGATTACAATCTTATAGGATAAGGCGACATGTTTAACCGAGATAGGCTTCTTACGCTTAGTGTACGCATTACGCTATATACTAGTAATAATATTGTCTATAACTTTAGATCAATTTCATTAATGAATTTTAGTGTTAGTAAGCATATGCTACAAATTAGATAAAGTATACGTGCAAAAAATAGAACGTGTTATAGATTATAGTTTAAGGATCTCTCGATTAGTTATAGAGTAGGCGTAGAGTGTTCGATTAGGTAAAAAGAATCGTTCGTCGTTCGTCGTATAACTATAACTTAGGCTCTTTTATAATAGGCTATTCGATTAGAGAACTATATTCCTAAGCTAGAGTGGAACGTCCTATCGATCGTATAGACTACTCGATACTTTATCCCTTTCTAATCTTTAGACCTTCTAACTCCTTCTTTAGCTCTACTAGTATATCTGCCTCTCTATTCTCTAAGAAGCTAGACAGTTTTCGAGACGAGCCTATTAAATCTTCGACTATAGTTACGGCCTTAGGGAGTGTCGCTATATAAGAGGGAAGAACAACTTTAGGTGTAAGTCTAGGATATAGTTTCTCTAGTCTCTACATTAGTTGTCCTAAGAAAACCATGTGTTTAACTTAGAACTTATAATTTCCATCCTTACTAAGCTCGGTAAGGCATTTAACGACGTGCCGAAGATTAGAACTAGTCTACTTAACGAATTCTATATCGACATAGAATTTTGTTAGAGCACGATTAAATAGCTTCGCTTCTATAATAGACATTGCACTAACTATATAATTCTCTTAATCGTTACTCTATCGATAGCGCTTATGCGATAGTATAAGTTCCTAGCATCGATATAGTAGATTATATAACCCTTCGGACTCCGAGTTAGTAACGGTTAAGAAAAGTATTTTAGGCTATTAGTATAGGAAGCTAGTTTACTAGCTTACCGTATAGAATCTAATAGTATCGAAGAGCTAGATCCTTAGAAGTATCTAAGGAAAGAATAACGATTTAGGTATAGCATAGATTCTTTATAATGGTAAGTCGAAGTGTTAGAAAAGAAACCTCTTAAATATTTTTTATAACACTCGGTAATGTTAACTAGCAAAGCGCTAGTAGAGTAATAACAAGAATGCTTCTTAAGAACGTATCTATCGCTTATTTAACTCATTTACATTGCCTCCTACTCCTATACGTTATTAGGGGGACACTACCTATAACTCTAGGCTAAGACATAAATATGACTATGTTATAGGTATCGATCTAAGACGAGTCGTGCTTATAAAGGCTACATTAGGATTACGGCTCGCTCGGTCGTAGTTTAGATATAGTGTTAGGGATGTAGCGCCTATATTAGATAGCGCTGTCGATCTAAGTCTTTAGACTCTATTTATATCCCTATCTCTCGTCGTTCTTCTAATTATTATATCCTAAAAGACTTAGGCCGACCGCTAGTTTCGAGTTTTTTTATCCGCTCTTAAGTTGCTCTATAGGCTAGATAGCCTTTTTATGTTCGTCGAGCTATAGTTTGTTATAGTAGGGCTAGATGATATTAAAGCCAAATAATGCAAAGTTTCTATGCACCCTCTATAGAAAGACGGCATTATGCCGGCATATAATGTCGCTAAGTAAGTATAGCAACGTACCTCGTTATAACGTCTAAATCATCGAGTATAATAAAACATTATGCTAAGGAACACTTTATATAGGGTAGTTAGCATATAAGTCGTAGCGAAGATATAAGCCTATAGGCGTACGTAAACTATAGCGTCCCTTATATAATAAAGCCTAGGACGGGGCATAAATAGAATTCATAACAGATTAACGCAACTTTAAGCTTCGTACTAGCTTAAGAAAGGCTCGGACCATAATTAGTAACTACGCTACTTAGTTTCCTTATACGACACTCTAAGAGCATCTTTTTTAAGGTCCTAGAAGACTTCGGTCTTACTTCCTTATAATGTAGATCTAACTTTATTAGTATAAGGACTTTCTAGCGTAATGGTAGTAGAGTATAATGACGGTACTATCGGAGACTTAAGGTTATTAGAGCGAGGGCTATAGTCTTAAGTCTTTTATAGATCCGCGACTACAACATAAGATAAGGACGATCCCCGGTGCTTTAGGAAAGATACTACGGCACGTATCTTAGAAGGCGTAATAGGGAGACCTAGATTAAAGCGAGCCCTATAGGACTAATAACTAAGGTGCCGCGTTAGCTAAGATATAAAACATCGACATTATCCTTAAGGTTATTATAGACATTGCCGCCGGGTTATATAAAGATAGAAGTGTACTAGGTGCGGCATATGCCGGTAAGGATGTAATTCTATCTTTATACGTATAGATTATTACTAACGTAGCGCAATTCCGTCTATATCGATAAGAGGTAGAAAGCACTTTAGCAGTGCTATAGCCTCTAAGTCGAGTTATATTACTATAAGACAGCATATTAGGAACACTAGCAAGTTAGATAGCGTAGGATATACGGTCGGGCATATGCTCTCCTACTTTACTTAGTTCTAGGTAGCTAGTAGTAATAGCGTATCGTACTAGAGATAGAAGCTCGAAACGAAAGGATAGTTAGTAATCGTAACGATGTAGAGGATACTAATTAGGCACATTATAAGAGTAGGGACATTATAGTTTATAGTAGGATAGTACGCCTAGGCGTCTCTAGATTAAGATAGGTAGTCGACATTATGGTTATTAGGGATAATAGCGTTAGCCTTATACACCTAATTAATGTAAAAAGCTCCGTCTTTATAGTATAGTCCTAGGTAGATAGGATAAGGCAAACGTCGTTAGAGCGGGAGGATAGCTTCGTAACGTCGATAGCTATAGCGATTTAGCTAGCCGTTTTCTCCCTTCTAGCGCATGCTAGCTATTATATAGTAATTTGTCTTATAAAAGCTTTACAAATGGCATAAGCGACCGCGTATTAGGTTACGGCTCGAGTCGAAACGCGTTCCGTTCTATCTAAGTAAGAAAAGAAACAAGGGAGAAGAAAAATAGGAGAAAAGTAATAGATCTTATAACCTAATTAGACATGATATTAAGGATATAAGTAGACACTAGAAATATAGAAAATTGATTGACTATCTATCTAAATACTACGGGACAGCTCTACTTATATAGTAGAACTTATTCGATTATAGCTCTCGTTCGCTACTAGAGAGCTATCTTAATATATAGAACAAAGAAAGTAAAGGAACAGTCCGTCTAGATGTTCTAACTATATACGTAACGACTAGAAATACTGATTTACTAGACCGAGTGATTCCTTACTAAGACTAACCTTCGCTCGTGTCGACATTTACACTTAATATGCCGAAATGGCTACGAATAAGTATAAACCCTTAAGTGTATAGCCTTAATCTAAACAATCGATATATAAGCAGCTATATAGGAGTATCACTAGCGACATAACTTATCTAGCGCGTACCCGTCGACTATGTAAGACAACCTATAATTTTGCTATATAGTTGTTAGTAATTAATTAAGTGCTCCTTCCTATAGTCTCTACGGAATAAGTATGCCGATTATAAGCAGTAATATGTAGGCTAACTGCTACTATATAAAGCGCTTCGCGATGTTATAGGCTAACCGTCTCTTTATGTCGACCGAGAGTAATGCTTAGTCGTTAGTAAGAGCCTAGAAGACGCGACACGAGAGGTAACACTCGCGCGTCTAGAAGTGCTTCGCTAATTAGTAATTTTACTGCTCGCTATAGCTAATATAGAGTAAGACTTAGATGTTATTAAGAGCGTAGATAATATACGACAAGAAGGGGTGCCGACGCGACTAAAAGTGCTTTACGGTCTCGCGGACTAAGTAATCCTCGACGTCGACGTAGAGTAAGTCTTCGATGTCGACGATAGTAAGGATGACCTACTACGAGAGGTAGCGCTAGCGCTAGCGCTTCTAGAAGTGCCTAGGGACCTTATAGTTTTAGTTTGCCTCGCGGTTAACATAGATAGAGGCCGGGATGTTAATAAAAGTGTAAGAGACATTCTAGAACCCGATTTCGATATATGTAAGAGAATAGAGCGTACGGATGACGTCTACGAGATTTTTAGGAGAGATATAGAACTAAGTGCCTACGCTACGGCTGCCTAAAACTAGACATAGAGCCTTCGATAGACTTAGATTAAGGCTATAAAGCGCATTAGTGCCATAATAGCATAAAAGAATAGGTCTTACTAACACGTAGCATCCTCGATAGAGCAGCCCGAGTCTAATTTAGGGGTCGCGGCGATAATAAGGCTATCGAGATTGCGACATATGTAACTAAAACCGTAGGCAGCATAGTCGGTCGAAGCTTTAGTAGCGTCGCTATATAGATAGCTTATACCCCTTACGGGGTAAATAGCTTAAGAAAATCAAATCAAATTAAATTAAATGGCAGCCGCCCGATCTATAAACAATATTCTAAACGAAAAGACATATACTTCTATACCGTTAAACTAGATGCGCCACTAATTGTTATACTTAAACGTAGATATAAAGCGTTATAGCGTTAAAGTTCGCGTAGACACGGGGACTACGATAGCATAAGTATAGAGTAGTAAGGAATAGGGGTAGGCAAGTTATAAAGTTTTTAGTAAATTGTACTTAAGACAAATTAGCGAAGGTAGCGACGAAATAGTGCTTAGGATAGCTTATATAGACGACAAGACTATAAATAGCTTATAAGAATTAACAAATCGACCAATTAACCTATTAGCTAGGGTAAGAGCCTATTAAGATTATATAGTGTAGCATTAAGCCTCTAGATACTATATTACCGAGATATGCTATACTAAGCTTTATGCGTAGTTTTAGCACTAAACTAAGGCATTCTAGCCTTTTTTGACCGTTTATGGCGTATGCTAGCGCTAGATCCACTATACGCTATAGATAATCCTATACCCGAAGTAACATAGCGGGTCGTAGACGATTCTAATATAGCCGGTTGTTATGTTAACGTCTAATTAGTTACTATAGAAGAAGGTATCTTTTTATATGCTTCCCTATTTAGTCTAGTAGGGACTCTACTTAGCAGCATATTAGATTGCTTACTAGATAGTTAAATGCTTCCCTTCTTACCTTAATTTAGTCTATTACGAGCGTCCTAGCGTACTCTACTTAGCTCGTTCTTCTATTCTATAGTAATGCCCTATATGCTCCCTAGTCTCTCTATTAGGTCTATAGCCTCGAAGATATTACTCTCGGTTATACCTATCTTAAAGACGACTTCTAACCTAGTACGACGGAATCGCTATAAACGGGGAAGGGCTAGTATCCTTATTACGCATTTAATAGCTTAGTCCTAAGAATGGAATCTAATATGCTATCTTAGCTACGTAGTTACGTCGAGGCGCGGCCTCTTAGAAAAGGCGTCTAATGCTATATATACCTATTCCTCTATAGGGGGGCTTTTCCTAACAATAATTTCTAATGCTTCGAAGATTCGTATTAGAAGGACAACTTCTTCTAATCTAGCTAAGTATAACTCGTCGACCATACGGAGAAAGCGGGCTACTTCGATAGCATCGACCTAGGCTCTATAATAGACGAGCATTATAATGCCGTCGAGCGTACTATAAGAATCTTGCACGTAGGACTAATAGGCATATCTAAGAGCTAGTAGAGAACTAGGCATAACAATGTTTAGATTAGCGTTATGTCGGAGGAGTAGTGCTATAAGTTCGAAGTTATTATCCGACGCGGCTCTATAGAGTAGTGTTTATAGAAGGTGTCGAGACATTAGGTCGCTATATATTAGGTCCGGGATTACGCCTATTCCTAGTAGGAATTTAGCATCACTAACACGATTCTACTACATAGCTTACTATAATCGCATCTATAGATCTAGATTGATTAGAGGAGATGGACGCTCTTACCTTATACCTAAGCAATTAAGCTAGGAGGTATTGTCGTGTTTCCCGCGATCCTAATAATCTTATTATCCCGCTATGTTACTTTCGAGAAGTATTAGCGATAGTGCGAGGATAGCTCCGTAGTGTTTAGTACTACGACAATTTCTTTAGTCCTTATCTAAGCAAAGTTTATTAGACGTTATTCCGATTCTCTCTATCTACTCGCCGACCTTAGGGGGACAGCTAGGATTAGCTATCGTATAGATACTATCGAAAGACCTATCTTGTCGAGAGCATTAGGAGCTAGATAAATAAGACTTTAATCTTAAAAGTGATCGTGTCCGGCTCGGGTTTATATGTTCTATCTACGTTTTTATTTATGCTTCCATTTATGCTATCGTTTATGCTAAGACTCTCCCGCTTTTATTAAGATTAATGTCTCGATGTCCTCGCGAACGAGACGCGAATAAGTTAGCGCTCGAGTCTAATCTCTCTATAAATGTCGAATCTAGTAAGGTCGGTTCCTTAAGACAAGCTAGCGTATCTACGACGCTATTTATCTTAGTAGAGACCTTAAGGTTAAAGTGTCTTTTATAACCATTAATGTTAATTAACAAGTGACGTAAGAGTGGCTATAGTTTGTCTTATATCTTCTCGTAATAATAAGCTCTAGATCTATAAAGAGATAAGAAAAGTTAGGATAGCTTCGTAATAAGATAGTATAGATTGCTCGGCGCCTTATTCGGCCCCGTCGATTTATATCGACGATATGCATATAGACTACCCTTATCGAGTAAGAGCGGCAAGCTAAGGTCACCTAGGTAGAGTTAATTATAGCTTTGCCGGAGGCGAACCTATGCTACTAGCTATTCTCGTGCAGCATACTACATTCCTTATAAGTAAGCGCTAAGGCTAAGATCTTAGACGACGGTTGCTACTCGTTAGCTAGACGTAAGCGATAAGAGAAGGTTCCGTCTATAGCTACTAGTAAGTCCCTTAACTATAGTAAGCACATCCTTCCTAACGATTAAATACTAGAATATAACACCGTGCTTAAGTTATAATCCCTCGATCGTCGCGAGATCTATGTAATAGATCTAGGAATATATACGACACGCTAATAACAGCTTAGTAAGCTTGTTAATCGTTAGCTAAGAAGGTCTTATAGCTAAACCTTTTCGTTATAATTCGTATGTTTGCTATAGCCGAGGAAATAGCTTTAAGGGCGTAACTCTAGCACTAGGCTGTCGAGTTTAGTCCTTCTCGCCTCGAAAACATTATCGGGAGGTAGGTATATAGCATTTTAAGTATATAGCATCGAAAGGTACACTACGAGGAAGCTAAGGTTTCTAGTTATTATAATCCGACTAAAGGACCTACTTAGGTTAATTCTCGGCAGTTAGCTTATATATCTATTACTAACTTCTATTCTCTACGTACTAGAATGCCATTTTGCTACTAACTTAATCGGCTTCGGTATATATAATGTGCTATTTCCTACTAGCTACCTATGCCTTTAGAATGGCATAGTAGGCGTTAAAGACCTATTAACGTCTTTATATAAATTCTTAGAAGCTTAGCCGATAGGATAGCTCTCTCTCGTACTAAGACCCTTCGTCTTTATAATAGGTAATACATAGAATTCTAAGGATATAAAAAGATGCACTTTAGTACTTATTAGTTAAGGTGCTAGGTAGAGACATAGGGGCCGTAGCTATAACCTATTCGGAAGTATATAAGGTAACGCGCTAAGCTATAGTATGCCTATATCTAGTTAATACTACTTCTTAACGCACCTTTTAACTCTCTACCGGCGTTGCTTTTTAATATGCTTCGTACTTACGTAGTGTCTATTCGGTTAATAAACAATTCTACTCTAAACGTACGTACTATTAACGCTAGTCTACCGGTAATAAGGACCGATCTATAGTTAGCTTATAGGAGGTACTCTTTTGTAATATATACTAGCAAATCTTTCTCTTTAATTTTATAGTCGTAGTTAACGTTATCGATAATTATTAGCTAGTACTTATTAGACGGCAAAGATAGCTATCGAAGGACTCCTCTTACTATAATATCCGTATCGATCTTTCTAGCTTAAAGACATTCCTTAACATCTGCCGTAAGCTTATCTTAAGGAAGATAAGAGGTAACGGCTATAAATAACTGCTTTAGTTAGTCTACCGACGATCTATCTAGCTAGAACACCGTACTAGATTCCTTATAATACTTATCGGCAAAGGTAGCTACTACCTTAGTCTTTCCTACGCTACTAGAGCCGTAAAGCAAAAAGGTCTTTCGTCTTATTAGCGTATATATAACTCGCTTCTCTTTAGGAAGAAACTATGCTTTAATAGCCTACATCTCTATCTTACGCTTAACAAACTTTAATACGATAGCTAGACTTTCGAGACTAAACGGTATAAGGTGCTTACCTTAGTCTAAGTTAGACATATATTAGAAAATGCTTTACTTCTAAACTAATTAGGTAGGACTAAGGGTTTTATATATACTTTAAACGTGCTAGTAGCAGTTCTAGTACTATCCTAGCTATCTTCTCTACCACTTCGGCCACTATTAAAAAGTCTTCTTCTAAAGGCTTACTAAACTTATTAATGTCGAAGTAACTACGCTCGAGTACTTCTCCGTTACTTTAGATAAGTTAAGACGGTCCGAGCTTTCGCTAACGACAAATCTCTAAATATAGTGTTAGCCGTAGATTTTCCTAATCGAAATAATAGACAATAACGGAAAAGGGACCTCTATAGTAGCATATATATAAGATAGCATTAACTTTATTATTAGATCTAAAGGATTATTTAATAAGGTTAAAATTATAGCAAGTAAGGTAAACTTATATTCTAGAAACAGTTTAGTATATTAGCTTAGACTCTATATTATAGTTATATAAGGTTTAAAAGACATAATAAAGATTATACGGCCTATAGCTACCTAGGCGTTAGTACCTTTATCGACCTATAGACTTATAAAACTTCTATCTATATATACTATATATAATATCTCCGCTGTTTATTAGGAACTTAACCTTTATTCTCCGTTACTACGACGAAGTCTATATACTAGAAGTAGAAAAGACTTTAGCGTTTAATCTATAGAGGCCTTACGGTCGTTAGGCACTCTTACCGCGGCTATGTTACTACGTTAACGTTTATTAGTTTATCTATATTACTATCTCTATACGGTCGCGTATAACATATCTCTTTTAGTAAGATAGCGTACTATATAAAACTTTACTAGCGAGTTTTATATGTATATAGACGTAGCTAAGCTCGCGACATATAATGTTACCCTTAACACTACTATATATAGTTATCTTATAGGACAATTAGCTAGGTCTATCTATGTCGCCCTAGCTTATTTCGCTATGCATAACACGCTACTATATAGCCTCGAGGGCTATAAGCCCCGTACCTAATTATCTAGACACTATAGAGTTCCCCGTCATTTTAGTAGACGACTTAACTAAAGGTAATTACTAATCATTTATTAATTTACCTTATTATTATCTACTAGCCCACTTACCCGTTTACCTATTTATTAAAACCTACTATATATATAACGGATCTCGCTATAATGGCGACTTCCTCGCTTCCGCCTACTACTTATAACGGCTTCTAGATCGCTATTATCTACGCTCTCTTAGAGGAGCGTAATACTATAGAGCGTACGATAATATAAGACTATACGGGCATACGTATAGTAAAGCTTAGGGAGATAATAACTATTATACTACTAGTAAGCTTAAGGGCAAGCTAGTTATACTAGCTATACCGATTAACATAGGCACTATAAACGCCCGTTATCTAGTTATTAATATGCGCTATAGCTTTCCTAATCTCGTTTATGTCCTCGTCGTTAGTATCGCTAGTAGAGCGCCGTTTAGATACGATAAGCGTAGCCTTACCGTCTAGGTTAATATTAGCTACGGCCGTAGCTCTAGCTTCGTATTATAGTCGTTATATTCGTAAGCTTAAGACGAAAGATTCGGTAGTCCTTTCTAGCACTTCTTTAACGTTCCTACCCCTTAAGGCTTAAGGTGTTATAGCGCTACTATAAGCTCTTACGCTATTTGGCGCTTCCTCGTCTATATCCTATACGTCTAGGGCGTTGCTAGATTTAATACGGAAGTACCGATGATTTTCCCTTAATATAATAACCGTCTAAACAAAGATGCCTTACGACGGCGCTAGCTTTTAGATAGATTACGGTCCTATAGATTTTATAGATTAGAACTCTAGGCTCTGCCTTATAGTAGATCCTATTAACGTCGGCTATCTCTAAAGGCTAAAAGGTATTTTTTTTTAGTAGGATTAGGAGGTATCTAGTATAGTCGGCGGGCGTAGAGGATCTTTCTAGAATGCGCGTTAGGAATGCGTCGTAAAATGCGGGGGTAGGAACCCTAGGAACCCTAAGTTTTACGTAGGGAAATGTTAGAATGCGTCGTAATCCGGCTTTCTAATAGTACTAGGTTAGCGGTTAGACCTAGGATGCACTTTACGTACACTCGGTCTTAGATGTACGCTTAATATCTACATATAATACATCTATCTCTATCTACCCCTCTATGTCTCCTCCTCCTCCTCCTCCTCCTCCTCCTCCTCCTCCTCCTCCTCCTCCTCCTCCTCCTTATAATACCTAAGGGTTAGGGTTAGAGGCTTTTTAAATGCCTATCTTCCTACATTATTAAGAGACAAAAAAAGGGTCTAGTAGGTATCGGTAGGCTAGGCGGTAGCGGCGACGACGTAGTAATGCGATAAAGTAGTAGTAGTAGTAGTGCTAGTAGAACTGCTAGTAACGCGACAATAGGCTAGTATGGCGCTCCTAGCTTATAGTAGTGCTAATAAGCGTTCTATTACCTTCTATTACTCGCTTATACGTAGCTTAGTTAAAACTTACTTAAGCGAGGGCAATAGTTATAAGCAGTTTCTTCTACGATTATAATTACTTCGTTTATAATTATAAGCACTTCCTTTATAATTATAAGCATTATAACCATAAGCGTCGTAACTATAAGCATCGTAACTATAAGTATCGTAAACATAAGCATCGTAAACACTTCGTTTATAATTATAAGCATTACGATTACTTCGTTTATAATTATAAGTATTATAATCACTTCGTTTATAATTATAACACTATAATTATAAGAACTATAATTATAACACTATAATTATAAGAACTATAATTATAAGAACTATAATTATAAGAACTATAATCATAAGAACTATAATAACAATACTATAATAATAACACTATAATGACAACACCATAATAATAACACCATAATTATAACACTATAATTATAAGTAAACTACCTTAGCTTAGTAGTTAAGCTAGCCATTTAATTAGCTTCCTCTTCTACCTTTTCTATCCTTCTATCTATTAAAACCGACTTTATCTCTCTAACATCGATAACCTTATATACTTACCCTTTCTATCTCTTCTTACCTACTATATTACGCGACTATAACCTATAACAATGCCTTCTAAAGTCGCTACTATATTATCTATAGCTGCCGCCTTAGGTCTAGCTTATCCTACCCTTACGGAAGCCCCCCTAGCGAGTTTAAAGACTAGATCGCTACTATTAAAGCCTACCTTACGAGCTCTAGCCCTACTAAATTTTTCCCTACTATCTACCTATAGATGATCCATTTCTTTAATAGCGTAGATAAAGCTAACTAGGAGAAGTACATTAAAGGAGTAGAGCATGCCGCTACCCTTAACTAAGTCTACTACGAGTCTTAGGCTAATCTAGGCCTTTCGCCTAACCGTATCCTAAAGATAAGGATCCTACTCGTTATAACACCGATCGGCAACTAGGTTAGAAAGCTAGTAGGTGCCGCGTACTAATGGCATACCTAGGCTATCGTTAAAATTAAGAAGTAAAGTAGTAAATATAGTAAAAGACTCTATATTATAGATCCGGATCTTCTATACGAGTTCTAAGGTGCTAATCTTACTAACACGGGATTTAAGGAGATAGGATTTAATAATTTATAAAGGAAGGTTCTTAGGCACATCTACGATAAGGCCCTAAGCACTATAGAAGTCTAGGTCGGACGTCCTAGCGAGGCTATAACGGAGGAAAGGAGATGCGTTAGGAATACCTATAAGTGGATAAATAAGCTAGTAAGAATAGAGGACAAAGGTTAGGTCGAAGGAGAGGATAATAATAGATTCCCTAGCTTTTAAATAGTAAAGCTAACTTTTGGTTAGTAACATTAATTTAATAGCTAACACAAGGTCTAAGAGAGGACTTAGGCAGTTATAACAAGCAATAGAGGGTGATTTTATAATCCTATTATCCTTCTTTACTTACTTCTCTTCTTTTATTCCTCTATCTACTTGCTTTGCTATTGCATTTAATTCTACTGGTAAAATTTAGAGGTTAGTAGCTTAAAATGCAGAGAAAAACTCAGGCTTTAATATGCTAGTCTTAGAATTTCCCCCGATGACCTTACTAACTTTAAACAAATAGATGTAAAGACTAGAAGCTTTGCTAAACGGAAACCACGTTTTCTCTCGATTCTACCAGTGAAATTTAGAGGTTAATAGCTTAAAATGTAGAGAAAAACTTAAGCTTCGATATGCTAGTCTCCAAATTTGCCCCGATAACCCTACTAACCTTATAGAAGTAGTCTTAGTGCGAAAGAAGAGGTAGAGAGGTAGAGAGGTTATATAGGGTCTAGCCTTCTAGGTAAAGTAATCTATGTTTGTCTATACTTGTCTATACTTATCTACACTTGTCTACACTTGTCTATATATATAGTTCCTACTTAATATTTAGCATTAGGATATAGTAGTATATTTCTTTCTATTTATAATCCTCTACTTTTTCCTACTCTCTTACCTCTTAATCTATGTCCTCTAGTGTATCTATAACTACCTATATAATGTTAGGCACTAGATCTCTAATCCTAATTATCTTATAAACCCTAGCTAGCCTAGCTAGGTCTACCCTAATCTCCCTCTCTAGCTTCCTCTTTACATTCCTCTCTAAAGCTGCCATCCTCTATAGAGAGGACCTAATCTTATGCTCTACCTACTATTTAATCTCCCTCTTAGCCTCTTCCCTAGCCTTATCCCTAGCTTCTAATTCTTTAAACTGCTCCTTTGCCTACTTAGAGAGCATGCTATACTTATTCTCTAACTTAATAAATAATTCTAGGAAGTAGTCTTTACTATCCTTATAAGTAGACATTACATCCCTACCTACATTAGCTGCTATCTTATCTCTAAGGGCCTACTTAATCTAGTCCTACTTAAGAAGTAGCCTTATAAGCTTAGAGGTAATCCTCTTACTCTCTTCTTTATTATTAACCTTTATACCATTATAGATAGCCTCTATGTTAAGACTCTCCTCTATAGTATGTTTAGACTTAATAAGATTAATTACATTAACCCTATATCCCTCTCTCTTAACTGTTCTTTATAGTGGCATTATAGTTATAACTATAGTTATAACTATAGTTATAGTTATAGTTATAGTTGTAGTAGAAGTTGAACTTAGAGTTAAAGCTTAAAGGAAGAAGTAGTAAGGGATGGAAAGCTAGTCTTATATCTATTATCTTGCCGAGAGGCTAACTTACTAGTCTAGGGAAACTCGCTTATAACACTACCGTAGTAGACCTTAAACAAACTCGCTTATAATGCTACTACCTTATAGCTTCTATATGGCTCTTATATAGCTATACTATATAGCTCTTATATAGCTATACTATATAGCTCTTATATAGCCCTTATATTTAAGAGGAAATTAAAGCGGATTAATATAATCCTAGCAAAAATAAGAATAGTAAGATTAGAAAGACCTTAAAATCGGCCTATAAGAGCATTAATGCACTCTAGAAACTTATAGACTACATCTAGCTATTATAAGATTTTAGATAGTATTACGAAGAGTATAGTACTACTATTGCTCCTATTAGGCTTACTCTTTTCTAAGCGATAAACAAATCTCGTAGCGTATATACGTAATATGTAGCTACGAGACTTCTAATAGGCTAGGCTTGGCTTATCTAAATGCTAGTCTTCGTATATAATATAAATTGATACTAGTTAGATATACATTATTACGTGCTATATTCGGACCTAGATCCGGATATATATATTATCCTATTCTAGTTTGTCGGGTCGAAGCATTTTCTATTTTTAGAATAGCACTATATATACGTACCGTTTAGCTCACTTAAGGTTTATCTACTCTCTCTTAATTAGATCTAATATATTCCTATAATTAAACATAAGCATGTACTCTTCTTTCGTTACGATACGTGTTATACATTATATATACGGTTAATCTATTACGTTACCTCGCCTTCGATCTACTATCGGTAACCTTCTCGATTATCTCGGGCTACCGAGAGAACTACGAAAGCAATACTATCTAAGTTTCGTATATATATGGCTTAGCGAGAGTGTTAGCATTTAAGAGGTAAGCGATTAACTAGATAGGATATAGCAGTTTATTAACATAAGGACTAATCTCTATCTCTAGACCGGTCTTACGAATAATAATAAGGTTGTATTATACGAGCATAAACTTACTTCCCTCTAATATACACTCTATACTAGGCGTTATAAGTCTACATATGACTCTTATAGAGGTAGAGGCTTATTCTTTTAACATTAGATGGTACTATAAAGAGTATAACAAAGCTATAAGGTCTTAAATCGGTCTTTTTTTTTTTCTCTAAGGAACAATCCTACATTTAATAAACTATTCTTAATTAACCTCCTATTATATGGCTTATGTCCTATTCGCTCGAACCTACCTTCCTAACGTTAGCATCTAACTAGTCGTCCTCTATGTCGGTTTCGGTGTTAAAGATTACCGGTCCTCTCCTACTCCTTACTAGTGCTAGATCTATTTCTACGCTTTATTTAACTCTACTCTCTCGGGTGCTACTCTCCTCTATAGTAAGTCTTCTTCTCTTCTATAATCTCTAAGCTATAAACTAAGTAAATGCCTCTTTATCTTATGCCTCTAATATATCTTCTCTCCTTTCCTTACTACCGTAATTAGGTATAGAACGATCGGACCGTGCCTAATGTACTTCTATAACCCTTACTATATACTTATTAACTTGTTTTAGGTGTAAGACGTCTCCGAAGCTAGGGAATAGCGGTGCTCCTCGGCATCTAATAGTGGTCGCTCTACCCGTCTTTATATATATGTTAATTACTAGAAAATCGTCCCTAGTTATATAGCTAAGCATGCTTCCTAGATCCTTTACATTTTCCATTAAATTATAAAGGATTTTCTCTATTTCTCCCTATAACTAGTTAGGATATAGGGCTCTAATATATGCAATTATACTTTGCTAATTCCTACCTTCTAGTCCGATCGTCTTTATACCTTCTAGACTATCGTATAGCTACCCTAGATCTAGTATAAGCACGTCATCTAGCTAGCGCGATGCCGCTTATTATAGCTTATAGAATAGTCGTATTAGGTCGTAGTAAACCTCTCTTATACGTTAAAGTAACGCTTCTTGCTCCTCTAGATTAACTACGTCTTCTCTTTATCGAAGTTGCCTAGTTTTGTTAGACTCTCCTTATAGATTAACCCTAAGGGACTATTACAGTTTATTACTCTTACCCTCTCTTTTTAGTTAGATGTAAAGCTAGGTGTATATGTCCTTCTCTAGTAGAGTGTCTTATAACTAGAGATACTAATCGTTTAGTCGAATGTACTTAGAAGACAAGGTCGGTATAATAATGTCTATAGTAGGACTCGAGATTTTCTTTAAGCCCGAGTTGCTATTATTTAGCTAGGCGACGATCGCCGAGGTCTTCTATAAGGATCTTAGCTAGATGCCTAGCCTTTCGTCGAAAATCTACGTTATCCTAATGCCGGATCTTCTTTCGCTTATCTTCGTCTAGGTACTCGTCATCTTCTATATAGAAGAGCTTATTAAGCTTAGCAATCTAGTTTATCCTATAACGTGCTACGAGGTTATATCTCTTAGTAAGGAAATTGCGAGGGCCGTTAGGCCTTAACTTGTATAGCGTTAGTTTATATCTAGTAGTATAGAGGCTAGACTATCTATTTAGTAACATATAGAAGGTGTACTAGTAGAGACCGCGGCGGCCCTTAAGAACTAACGAGGGTAGACGATCGGTTCTAAGAGGCACTATATTATCCCCTTATAGGCTATATATAATCCCTAGAACTTTTTAAATATATGTCTAGACGACTAGCTTAGTAAGGAAGCGTAGGTAACAGTCGATATATAGTCCGATAGTTTCTTCTTTAAACTTCTCTAAGATTTGCTTCTATTCTTATCTCTTCGTCTTATCTATATAGCATTTATAGTCGAGCTCTATAGAGTCCTATTCCCGCATTAGTCGCTTAAAATCTGCTCTTTTCTTAAGCTTCCGGATATATCGATAGACCTATGCTTTCTTAGGTAAGCCTTCTTCCTCTTCTTCTCCTAGATCGTCGTCTAGACTATCTATATTAGGGCTCTCTCTACCGCTAGCGACGTCCGGACTATCTCTACCTATCTCGTTATCCGATTGTTCTACATCTCTTTCTTAGTAAGGCCTATTAGAGTTTTAGTTCGATAGTGGTAGCTATATAGGTGATACTAATACGGAGAGGCTTTCGACGACGTCGCTTAGTTCGGCGGTTAGACTAGACATTATAGATAGTATAATCTTAATGTTAATGCTAATTTAATCAAAGTTTTTAGCGTAGTAGACCTCTTAGCTAGTCGAAAATGATGGCGTTCTTAATCGAGCGTTATATACTATGTTAATAGGTTTAGACACTAGGGTTAGGCTACGGGTTTTAGGATACCTCTAGGATCTATAGGCTAAGCCAAACCTAAAATGCCGAACTCATATATTATTCTACTATAAACGCGGTAGGTATAGCCGACTTCCGACTAACCTATATCTTCTAATCTAAGTAGAGCCTTCGTATTAGTAACACGTAATTAAGCGGCATAATTGCACTATATACTATTCTTAAGGAGATTAGTACTGCACTTATGCTTATCTATAGGCTATCTACTCTACTCTTATTATAACCCCTACATTTGCTTCTTCCTCTAATTTAGAGCTAGACCCTTCCTCTATATCTGCCTTATTTTCTTATTCTCGCTCTCGTTTATCTATTATGTCTCGTAAGCTATTATAAAACTTATCTACTAACTTTATCTACATTAAGTCGTTAAAAATCGGGAGTAGGGGAACACCTACTATAAACCTAAGAGTTACTAGAAGCCTATCCTCTTATTCTTCGCCTAGATTAGCGTATTTTCTTACATTCCCCTATATAGTAGCTCTAGGCAACTTAGCCCCTAGTTTTATAAGCTCTATATACTTATATAGTTTAGCTAAAAGTGCCTTAAGTCTCTCTAGCATATCTATCTTCTCGCTTTCTTTAAGCCTAAGTCTAACCTATCCGATTAGATTTATAATCGTCTTATTATCTAACCTAGCGTTTAGAAGGCGCTTTATTACTCTAGGGATTAGCATCGTAAGATCCTAAAGAAGGTTAATATCCTCGATCTCGGCCTTTATAAGCTTTAGCGAGCGATTAGTATACATCTAAGGTACGAGAAGCTTAGTTCGACGGGTAACGCTCCTCCGCTTAATAGCTGCCTATTACTCTGCTATATAGTTCTTACTTAGCTTCTCGAGTACGGAGAAGTTAGAGCTATCGAATAATAGCACTACCTAGATATATTGGCATATAGCTTCCCTAAGCTCTACTTCCTAGAATTTAGCTACATTGTCGTATAGAGCTTCCTTAATTATAATGTACATCCGACGGATCTTCTATCGATACGGCTTATTCTTCTATCCGTAGCGCGTAATGTTGTCGTATATACGGAAGAGGCTATCTATCTCTCCTTTCTAATTATAACTATATAAGTAAGCAAACGTTAAACTCGATCCGTTACTACTTTATTATTAGTTTAGAGCATAGGCCTTCGGTTATACGAGAGACGGCTCGACGCTAAGATTTCCTAGCGGACTAAACGCTTAGATAAAGGTAAACTACGTAAGACCTCTTCTCCTATTAGTAACGTCTTTAGGCAGTTTCCTTACTCTAGGAACTAGAAGCCGCTAGCTATTAACTCCGGTAAGCGTCTTAAAAACGTCTTATATATATGCCTAGATTGCTAGCTTAGTTAGTAGTCGAAGCTGCTCCCTAAATCGATTAGCTAGACCGACACGTACTAACTCTAGCTTTATTTCTATTCTCTTCTTCTTACTTCTTAGCTATACTAGCTATTTCTACGGCTCCCGATTAGCTTCTACTATCTCTAGAGCTACTATTGCCTCCTATAAACGACCGGTTCCGTATCTAACTTAATACATTACATTTTGATTATTATATAGCAGCTATAAACCTTCGAGATGCTACCGTAGACAAGCTTGCTATTACTCTTCTTAGTCTAATAGTTAGCTAGCTTTTAGTGCCTCGCTTCCTATCTTTCTAAACTTCCTCTTAAAGCCTAGTTTAAACCTAAAAGAGTTAAAAAAGGCCGTCTTAGCAAGCTTTATAGGCCGGATGGCTAGCACTTCCTATAATAGCAGATCTATGTTAATAAAGGGCATTCCCTATGCTTTATAGCTATCCTTAAACCTAAGTCTATATCTCTTAATCTTCTTCGGCCTCTTACCCTTTTAAACTTATAACTAACTATCCTTAATCTTATACTCACTCCGCCATAGTTAAAGAGGCCTATTCGAGTTTCCTTTACTTATAACATTCTAGAGCGTACGTAGGAACATAAATGCCGTAGCACTATTAATAAACTACTAGTAAACGTTAATCTAGTAGTTCTTAAAGTTAATAGTTGCAATCTATCTCTTAAACCCGAAAAGCCATCGGTCTATCTTACTTCTCTAGAAAGCCTCTACGTAATCGGCGGGAAGGATCTAGAAGGGAAGATGTTCGTCCTCTATTCTCTTAGCTATAATATCTTATAACTAAGAAGAGTCGGGTTCTTATAATAGGTCGTAGAGCTCGATGTTTATACGGTCTTCCGCCCTTATACTAAAGGCTTCGTTTCTTAATCCCTCTAGTGCGCTATTAACACGGCGCTTAACCTAGCGTAGGATGTCGAGGAGTGTCTCTCGTATACGTAGACCGGCACCGCTATGCTAGCTTAAGCCTTTCTTATTATGTTTAAGCTAGCGGTTTAGCATATCTGCATTAAATGTAAGGCCTTTAAGTTTAACTTCTCTAAATGGCGGCAGTAAACGTTCTAGGCCTACGAATATGTCCTTATTTAGGTTATATGCTTTAATATTAGTAAAGCCACCGGTCCGTAGTAAGTTAGTCTTTATAGTCGTAATCTTAGTCGTTCTAGCGTCCTTTATTAATGCCTACTTCTAGTTGTCCTAAGAGACCTTCTTTATTCCGGATGTCTAATAAACGTAGCTATTACCTAGATGTTATAGACACTCGGTCTTACGTAGTAATACTAGACTAGATTCCTTATTAGGAGTAATCTTATAGCCGTTATCGATATAGAAGTCTTCTCTTAGAATAATCTCCGGTCGCGTATTAAACGCTCTATCGAATAGAGTTTTAAACTTCGTCCTTACCGACCTAAGGGTATGCTCTCTACCCTTAGTCGCCATCTTAGTTCCGTACGAGGACACGACTAGGAAATAGTCCTTAAAATCGGCGAACCTCGCGTTACTCTCGCTTACTAATCCGCGTTAGATGATTATAAGAGCCTCCTTCTAGACGTCATCTAAGTCTTCCTATTATAGATAGCATCTAACGGATGCATATTTCCCTACTCTTAAAAGTCCTAGGCTAACTATCTCTACGCTACTATCGGTCGGTCCGGCTTTTTAGTAGTAGTTAATAATAGTGGTTTCGCCACGGGTATAGGCCCTATTACGGACTTCTTTAAAGGTTCGGGGAAGGTAGTTAGTCTTGTCGCCATTATAGACTATATAGACGGTAGGAAGAAGTATCGTATCTACCTAGAAGGCTATCTATTCCTATGTTAGCTAGCGGGTGTCGAATCGAGAGGTCTTCTAGATCTTCGGAAGCACGAGATAGCAATCCTAGCGGATTATAGATGCCCCTCCGTAGGCTAGCAAAAGGTTCTTATAGTTGTAGACCTTATAACCGTTAAAAGTTACGTTAGGATCCTACTTAATTAACCGGTCGAATAGCGGGAAGAAGTAAAGCTCGACCCCTTTATTAAACACTCCTAGTGTTGTTATCCTAAACATAACCGAATCTACATCCTACCTCCTCTTTAGACTAATTCTTCTACTAAGCCTTCTAAAGGCCTCGTCTTATAAGAGCTTAAAGTTTAGCTAACCTCGGTCTCGGTAAAGTAAATCGTCGGCGCCATATAGACTCTTCTAATCGACATGCATATACTAATCGATGTATAGGAGTTTCTAGTTCTTTAAAGGTCGATAGGAGATCGTAGAGGTGTCTATCGAGGATGCATAGGGCAGAATTTTTAGTAGGCTGTCGGTATGCTAGGCGACGTCCTAAAGACTCTTCGGCCGAGTTAAGGTTTACTTATCTACTAGACTATAGTTATAACTATAGTAGCTATAGCTTATAAGAGTGTAGATATAGTCCGCTGCTACCTATCTCGCTTCTTAAGTAGCCTACTCTTAAAGTCGTACGGTATCTAGATCTTGCTCTACGTTACTCTCCTACGCGACATCGTCTAATTCGAAGTTAACGTATGCGTTATCGTCTAGCTCGGTAAAAACCTACTAAGTACGAGGTCGGACTTATTCCTCGCCGATATCCTCGGCTACTTCTATAGCACGAGGCTCTTCTTATTGCTATAACTAGGTCGAGGGTTCGTCTTAATTGCTATGCTATATCTAAGCTTCGTCTTAAAGCGTATTAGATATAGGCGACTCTTCTTATACGACGGCGTAGCGTTCGTCTACGGCTTAGGCTATAGGGTTAGCGGCGACTTCGGCTTAAGTGTTATACTAGGTGTCGTGTTACGGCGCTTGCCTATAATAAGGGCTATAGCTATTAGGGTGGCCCTACTAGGGTCACGTAAGTTATAGAACTAAGGTTCTACTAGAGAATGATTATATATCCTATGCCGCGCCCGTGTTTATAGCTCTTCGAGCTACGTCCTATTATTAAACCTGCCTATTAGTTTACTACCTAATTCGTAGATAGCCTATAGAATACCACTATATCCTACATAGCTGCTCCTTCCCCTATACCCCCGACCTGCCTCTATAACATGTCGGCCTAAGTATAGGCTTTAACCTAGATGTCGACATCGACGTCGACATCTATTAGTGCACTAACCTAATTAGTAATCTTAGTCTACTATAGTAGCTTAGGCTATATCACTTCCGATATAATAGCTAGATCGTTTAAGCTTTCCTTATAATAACTCCCCCTTATACGAGATTGTTATAGTCTACTAGCCTCTTTCTTCTAAGTCTTATTACTTAGTCTAACGCTAGCGACTAATAGATCTTCGAGCTAGTTAACTAGGAAGCCTTAAGTGTCCTACACCTCTATCGCTAGTCGCTAATCATCTATTATATAGTTCGTTAGAGTAGGCGTGTTTATTACCTCCTATAAAGCGACGCTAGCGCTCTTTCGTCGAAGTTGGCGCCTCTTATTCTTCGCGGCTTATGCTTTAGTAGCATTCTTATACTTTGCTAGTCGACCGAGTCTTAGGGTGTTTAATGTATTTAAAACGACTAACGCTTCGACACGTTATAACTCGCGGCGCTACTATTATTATAAGGCTCTTACTACATTCCGCTCCTCTTTATCGACGTATTTACGCGGAGGCATAATTAAGCATAAGCGCTATATATAGCTAGCTTAAAAGGCTAGTAATAATCATTTAAGACGTCTTCCATCCGTATACTTCTACGTAGGAATTTCGTAAGTGTGCTTTACCTATCCCCTAATACCCGCGCTTATATAAATTACGATATCGCACTTCTAGCTTTATAGTATTAGGGAGGATATAAATGTCGGTCGTAAATTAGCTACCTCTAGCCGCTTTTATATATAGCTAATCCTACTTAGCATTTGCTTTATTACTATCTCCTCTATATAAGTATACGGTATGCTTATTAGACCTTTCGTCGCGTTCTTTAGACTTATAGTCTTCTATATCTTAAGGTAGGTCTTAAAGTGATTTAGGGACCTCCTCTATAGTTTTGGCCCTAAGTTTTATAATTTAGTAGATTTTACGTTGTCTAGCGTTTCTTACTAATCTTGCCTCCTTTAAAGTCGAATACTTACGGGCGCGTCTCTTTAGCTATACTATCCTAGTCGTAAGATTAAGCTACTCTACTTCGCTAATAAGCTCTTCCTCCTTTCTCTATTGTCGCTAAAATCGCTAGTTTTCGAGCTTTATAGCCTTCGCTTCTTCTCTCGTCCTATACTTATAAGGTCGGCCGCGCGGTCGCTTAATGTCGTCCCCGTTACGTCGCTTGTTTAGTAGACGACGCTAAGCCTCTTTTCGTTCCTCCTTAGTTACGTACTTTTTTACTATACTTACCCTAGTTTGTTAATCTATATATAGTGTTAGTATAGAGGAAAGAACTTCGGGATAGGTTTGATTTAGCAGTCTTAGCGCTAGTAGGGTTTTAGGGTTTACGATTGCTCTACTATAGATAAGACCCTATCTTGTTCGATAAGATTATTATAAGTTGCTCTACCTAGGTAAGTAACATGTACGTTATAGTAGGAGAGATTCTATCGGTTGTTACGCTTTATAATAATTTTAGAGATAGTCTAAATAGTTAGGCTATATACACTAACGTAGAATCTTAGGAAGCTAATAGAATAAAAGAACTAATAACCTAATAGTTAAATATCTCATTGCGACAAATTACTATATCTAAGGAATATCGCATTAATAGTATCGCTTCTACGTGTATATATCTACGTCTTTTGTTATATAAAGTCGCTACTAAATTGTGTTATTAGTTAGTTTCTTTAGGATGGTCCGGAAAGTCTTAAAGCTAATAGCTTATTAGTTAATAGATTTTGTAGTAATGGTCTAGAAAGTCGTAAAGCTAATAGCTAATTAGCTAACAGATTTTACGGGGAAGGACCCTAGTTATCTTCCCGCTAAGAAACTAATCCCTATATAACTATCTACTTATATATAACTCGATAACTACGATAGATATAGACATGTTTAGTAAACGAAAGTTTGTCGTATCGATACGCTCTATAATATTATGGAAAAATTGTAAGGGTTTTATACGCACGTTATCGAGATACCTACCTCGCGCGCCTGACGCCCGTAGAATTCTAAGTCTCGCGACGCCCGTATAGACCACCTAAACCTCTCCTTCCCGGCGCTATAGTAACCCTTACCTATATAACACTTATATATAACACTTATATATAACACTTATACACATAACACTTAAACATAACATAACACTTAAACATAACATAACACTTATATATAACACTTAAATATAACACTTACCTATATAACACTTACCTACATAATACTCACCTATATAACACTTAAACATAACACTTAAACATAACACTTAAACATAACACTTAAACATAACACTTACCTATATAACACTTACCTACGTAACACTTATATATAATACTTACCTACACTATATATAACACTCTTATATAATATACTCTTATATAACATACACTATAATAAACACTATATAAACCGCACTATAAATAACACTTATAACACTTATAACACTTATAACACTTATAATATACTACATAACACTTATAACATACTATATATAACACATACTATATAATATACACTTCTATATATACTATATAACATACACTTCTATATAACATACACTTCTATATATACCACATAACATACACTTCTATATAACACACACTTCTATATAATATATACTTCTATATATACTATATAACATATATACTACATAATATACACTTCTATATAACATACACTTCTATATAATATACACTTCTATATAACACTCTTATATAACACTCTTATATAACACTCTTATACATTATACATACTATATAACATACACTATAATACTTATAATAATACTTATAATATACACTTCTACACTATATAATATAACATATAACACACTCTTATTTCTTGTCTTCTATCTCTCTATACCTTCTATTACCTCTTACTACCTCTTACTATCTCTTACTACCTCTTATTACCTCTTATTACCTCTAAACCCTTCTATAACTTATCTCTTTCTTTCTATATTAAACAACATAACCTATTTGTTTTAATCCTATCTCTCTACCCTCTATTTCCTACATTTGTTCTACTAAAATCATTTATCCTATCCTTATCTTCATCTTCTCCCCCTTTTCTTCTATCTAACTCTCTTAAACACTATAATTGCCTACTAATTATCCACTTATATACCTTCTCTTCCTTCTCGTTCTCTTCTTCCTTACTTCCTTTTTCTTACCTTTCCCTTTTACTAAATCCTGCCCTTACCATTACCTAATCTATTAACTTATTATTACTACTTAAACCTCCTCTCTTTACCCTCTACATTAAAACCCCTAAACCTATAACATCTAACTACCTTACCCTACACTCTACCTTTTTGTTATCCTTTTCTTTCTTACTTATCTAACTTCCCCTCTTATTCTCTACCTATAAATTATATATATACTTTAGTAACTAATACTAATTGCACCTACTATTTCCCCTTATACTCTAATTTCTACCCTTTTTCTCTACCTCTTTTACTAAACCTAATATTAAATCTACCGCTTCCCTTTTAATAACCTTATACTCCTCCTATACGTGTGTTCTTTCCTTACTCTAACTATCTACTTATCCTAACTAAAAACATAAAATATACCCACCCTTTAAAACTCTATTAACCAATTTTTCAAATAACCTTTTCCTTCTTTCCTTTCTTATAAAACTACCTATCTTAACCTCCCCTAACCTTTCCCTTACCCTTCTTTGCCCTTCTCTTGCATTTCTTACCATTTAACCTACATTAATATTAACTATACTTTCCTTTCCCTTCTCTAAACTATTAATCTCTTTAAACACCCTTTTTCTTCCTACCCTTTTACCCTTTTTATTATTACCCTAACTCTCCTTATTACTTCTATCCGAACTCTCCTTACTACTCTTATTCGAACTCTCCTTACTACTCTCCTCTCTACCTACTTCTTCCTCTTCCTCTATACCTATACTAACCTTACTACTTCCTATTATCCCTATACTAATCTTATTATCCCCTACCATTTCTATGCCTACTTTATCTTTATTAACTAACCCTATACCTTCCTCTCCTTATCTATTACTTTCCTTACTCTCTTTACTTTCTTTATCCTCTTTATTACTACTTCTATTAATCTCTTCCTCTTTATCTATATTCCCCTATTACTACTACCCTCTCCTATACTAATCTTATTCTTATATATCTCTCCTCTACTTATTCTATCCTTATTACCTCTTTCTAACCTACTATTTCCTCCTACTACCTCCTTAAATATCTCTCTATCTTCCTTATCCTTCTCTTTATTAACTATAACGTCCATCCTACTATCTAAACACTCTATAAACCTATCTCTTTCTATTACATCCTTTCTACCCCTTACCTTCTAACAAATAAAACATAACTCCTCTTTTCTATCTACATACCTACCTTTCCTTACATTTCTATTATTTACCCGATCTAAAACACTTCTTATATATACTTTACTACTTAAAAACCTCTTACCCTCTATTACCTTATCCTTTCTACTCTTCCTCTACACTAAATTCTTATACTCTCCCTTTAAAACCTAACACTCCCTAATCCTTCTATCTCTTCTACACCTTCTAGACTCCTATATGTAGTTAATAAACCCCTAACTTATCTTCTAATGAATTACTATCCTATAACTAAGACAATTTACCCCTATCCCTAACGCCGTCGTTCTAATAATTATATTACTATCCCTATTCTTCTACTCCTCTAAAATCATCTTCTTTTCCTTCTTACTTCTAACATCCGTATAATATACTAACTATCTATACTTCTTCCTAATCTCCTTATAAACCTCTATACCTCTTCTAAATACTAAAATCTTCGCACCTCTTCTAAACCTTTCTCTTCCTCTTTTTACTAACTCTTCTAACCGCCGGTCCTTCTTACTCCTACTCTTCCACTTTAATACACTATATCTTAACTTATGTCTTACCGTGTTATCTCTTACTATAACTAAATCATTTCTCCTTAACCCTATTACCTCTAACTAACCCTCCATCTTTTTTTCGGGAAGTAAACTAGTTAAAAACAATATACTAACCTCCCTCTTTAACACGTCCCTTAAATTTAATATCCTAACCCTCTAACTATTAAAAACATCTAACATATAATGACACTCGTTAATTACTACCCTATCTAACCTTCCTATTACCTCTAAATTATCTAAAAACTCCCTAAACTCCCTTCCATTTATACCCTTAGGTGAAATTATAACCACCTTTACCTTAAACATTACCCTTCTTCTTCTACTTCTTAAATATTCATCCTTATTATTCTATACTAAACACCCTAAACCTATATTATTATAATCTCTCTTTATACTATCTATTAAAGATATTAATAGCACGATAATAACCGTTATACCCTTACCTCCTCCTATAAAACACGGCATTATCTATATTAAACTCTTCCTACGTCTAGTACCGACAATTACTAAAATCTTCTTAACCCCCTTACTTATTACCTTTTTTAACACTACCTCTTATTTTCTACGTAACCTTATATCACTATTACTATTACTATTACTACTACTACTTAACATCTCCTTCGCTACTATATCTAGATCTACTTTTCTTAACCTCCTTATCCTCTCCCTTCTTCCTATTAAACCCTCCATTCTTTTTACCTCTAAAATCTTACTCTTCCTCCCTACCCCCCTACTTATATTCTCCTTTCCCTTTAACTTTCCATTTCTTCCTATCTCTTTACCCCTACTCTTTAATCCTAATACTATATGCTAGTCCTTACTTACCTTCCTATATATCTTTCTCTTATCCTCCCTTCCGAACTAAAACTTAAGATTACTCCCGGCATACGCATTTAACTCTACCCTCCTCGAATAGGCGAGCTGTTTTAATCTATACTCCTCTACTTTATTATCTATCTCTATACCATTTCCTAAATCTAACTTACTATTATCTATCTTCTTTAATATCTTTCTAACCCCTATATCCCTTATATTTCTCCTATAAAATGCGACATACGCGTCCCTCTATACACTTAATCCTATATCCTATCCTATCCTCTTCTTACTCTCCCTTTAAAACACTATACTAAACCTCCTTCTATTCTAATATCTATCGACCTTAACATACCTTACCCTCTTCTTTCTATTCTTTCCCCCTACTACTCTCCCTAAACCTACATCCTCTAAATCACTCTTATTATCCTTATTCTTACTCCTATTAAACATAATCTCCTCCTCCTAAACCTTTCTTATCCCTCTACTTTTATCCTACCTATCCTTATCTTCCCTATTACCCGTCCTTTTATTCTTACCATCTTTATTACTATCTCTATTATCACTTCCGCCTCCTAAATTAACCTTACTACTCTACCTAACACTCTCCTATACCTAGCTAAACGTCTTCTCGGGCTATAACTCCTATATAAACTTACTAATCCTCTTTATCCTTCTTACTCTTATCTATACTAACTTAATAAACGGACATACTAGCTATAAATACTACACTATTAATCTTCCTACCCTCTCTAGTAGAAACCTTATTACCGTACTTCTCCTCGTACTCTTACTTAAACCCTTTACGTATCCTACTACTAAACTTACTATTCTATTATCTATAAACACATTTCTTATCGTCGTCTCCCTATTTCTCCTCCTTATACTTAACACCTTATTCGCCTTACCTAGTCTACTACCCGTTAGATAAACTAAAATTAAAAGACACTCCTTCTAATACTTTAACTTCCTCCTAAACTTACCCTACTTCCTACGATCGAAATCCTACTCTTCCTTCCTATTAATAATCTTCCTTATTATAAAAACGTCCCTTAACCTCTTCTCTCTTATTACCCTTCTTAATAACTAACCTTCTCTACCGTCCCTTATTATACCATTTCCTCCTACATTTCTCTTATCGACTACGAACGAATAACTAATACTCTTCTTCCTCTAATTATCTACTAATAGATTTATGTCTACCATTAACTATTCTCTCTCTAACTCCTACCTCTTTCCTCTAATAAACAATAATTTATCCTTTATCTTCTCTTCTAACTCTCCTAATAGATTCTATACTATACCCTTTACTATATCTATCCTTAAACGTATACTCTTTTTAAACAACCTAACTACGCCTCTATCCTAATCTACTAACTACTATATCTTACTCTACTAACTCTTTTCCCTTATCTTTATCGCCTTTCTATAACTTATCTAACCTATTAACAACTCTATTACCCTTACCTTTCTACTTATCGCTTCTACCTTACTAAATAATAACATCTTTGCCTATTTGTTTAATCTCTTTACTAAACTCTCTACCTCTAACTTAACCTATTCTTCCGACATCCCCCTTCCTACTACTAACAAATTAACCTCCTTCTTTCTCTTTAACTAACAATTATATAACATAAACAACTTTCTAACCGTTAATACGGCCGTATATACCTATATATAACTATCTACCTCTTTCTAACTACTACTCTTTAGATTTAAGCCTAAACACGCTAGCCTATATACGAAAACACTTCTTCTACTATTACCTCTTAACTTAACACCTATTATTACTACCTAAAACTCTAATAGACGACATTCTAACTCTCTACCGACTCTTTTTACCTCTTTATCCCCCTAAACACTACTTACTCCCCTACTAATTTTTGCCTTCTTCTTTTCCCTCTACATCTCGATTAACTCTTTTCCCTTTATCTCTATTGCTAATAACGCTTTTCTCTTACTTAAACCTAAGATAAAACCCGGCCTACCCTTAAATATACTACCTTCCTCCTTACCTCTTAACTTACCCTTCTATATCCTCTAGACAAACCTTAATAACATCCTCTACACCTTTATATACTAATCTAACGTCGACACTATATATCTAATATACATCGGCCTTCTACTATCCTTACTACTAAATTCTCTCCTATTTAATAATAACAAACACTATCTCTCTATATCCGGACTCCTTACGACTACTATTATATTCCTTACTAACCTGCCTACGAACGCCTTATATACCTCTAAAACCTTCTTACCTTTCTTACTATCTTCTACCTCTCTATTATTAATAGCCCTTAACTAAACCTTTATACTCTTACTCTTTATACCCCTTAATATATCCTTCTAACCTAACATCTTTAACTAATTGTCTATATTAACTCTTCTAATCTCTCTATCTACCCGACCTTCCTTTAACATTTTCTAATTCTTATTCTTCTTCTCTAACATTAACCTTTCTAACCTTCTACTCTATCTTTCTCTAACCTTATCCTCCTCTTCTTCCTTATCTTTCTTATCTTCCTCCTCTACTCCTACCCCCCTTCTTACCTTAAATTCTACATTCTAACTACTTAACTTAAAAAACCTCTAGAATTTTATACCTCCCCTCTAAAACCTCTCTCTTATTATATCCTTCTTTATTCTTCCCTTTTTTATATCGTTTACCTAACTATATACCTTCTTTCTATGCTCTTTTATTATACGCTTACTCCTACTAACATATCTATATACCTTTACCCTATCTCCTCTACTTACTTCCTAATAATAAACGCATCCGTTTAAAAAAACCTCTAATCCTTTAACACCTAAACTCTCCTTACCCGGATACCTTATATCTTCTATACGTATAGCTAACCCCTCTAAACCTATTATCTACTAATTAATCTCCTTAATCCTCTTCCCCTTTATACCTACATGTTTTTTCCTATCCCTAAAATGTCCCTTTACTATACTAGGCGCGATATAACAACTATATAACATATATAACACTACGCTAAACTCCTCTAAAAACCTTAACTCTCCATTTTCTACTACCCTACTACCCTCTACTCTTCTAACCTCGCTTCTATTTAGATTTCCCTATATTCTCTTTTTAATCTTTTCTTTTTGTTTCTTATTTGTTTAGAAATGCTTACTTCTCCTTCTAAAACCATTAACCTAAAGTTTTTCATTTCTTTCCCTAATATATATATATATAAACAAAATAACCTCGGCCCCTAACAAAATGGATCCTATCCTCTCGTTTCTAGTATAAACCCTATAGATTCCCGGGGGGGGGGGGGGGGGGGGGGGGGGGGGGGGGGGGGGGGGGGGGGGGGGGGGGGGGGGGGGGGGGGGGGGGGGGGGGGGGGGGG